>BTPG01000008.1:42925261-43232761 GCA_036245525.1 Semisulcospira habei
TACTGCAACATAAGACAGACAAAGGCCGGTGCGAATGCGCAGAGCCTCCTTGTGAGGGTCCGAGCTCCCAGTCAGCTGCGTACATAGTATCCGGTCAATGCCTCAGCCCGGTAATTCGCTGGCTGAGGCAGTCTTCTTCTTCTTGAACGCCGTCACACTTGGAGTTTGGCTCTCAAAATGAAATCT
This sequence comes from Semisulcospira habei, assembly GCA_036245525.1. Lineage (NCBI taxonomy): Eukaryota > Metazoa > Mollusca > Gastropoda > Semisulcospiridae > Semisulcospira > Semisulcospira habei. Next base: position 42,925,448 of record BTPG01000008.1, read on the forward strand.
GTGGTCTTCTGTAGCACCTCCACAGACCCGTACAGTTTCTCTTGTAGAGTGGCGGGCTTCTGCCATATCTCCTCCCTCAGCAGCTGGTGGTTCCCACAGTCCTGGAGGATGTGCTCTGTGGTCTGCTCTGCTTCTCCACAAGGGCACAGGGGAAATGGCACGAGGTGAGAGCGTCTGTGCAGGTGGAAATTGAGTCGGTTGTGCCCGGTCCTCAGACGGAAGATGGTCACTTGCTCTTGTCTGGACAGCTGATGGTAACTGTCTAGGGGCCGTTGTGGTGGTCTGTACACAGACTTAATGATGGTCTTCATCTCTGTGAAGCTGACTCCATTTTCCTCTTGTTCTTTTTCTGCACCCACTTTTGCCATTCTGTCAGCTTCTTCATTGCCGTAGATGCCACAGTGTGAAGGGATCCACTGCAGTACCAGTCTGGTGTACTTGATGTTTTGCAGTGCCTCTTGTAGACATGGCAGTTTGCTTGCTGTTGCTGCCTCAAGGACAGACATGGCATCAGTCAGGAAGACAATCTGGGCATCAGGGTCTGCAGTGCCACTAAGGGTGTTTGCAGCAGCTGAGGCAGTAACCGAAGCTTTACCTCGTCATGTCCCGAGCCCGGTAATCCCACAGAGACCAAACCACCAAGTAAATCCACGGTAATCCCACAGAGACCAAACACCAAGTAAATCCACGGAAATCCGTAGGAAAACCAAGGACCCAACACCACACAAGTAGTACTACACGTCCAACGAATATTCAACGTAAATCCAACGTAAGTCAAGTTCACCAAGGTAATCCCACCATACACAGTCGGAGCACGTGAGATGCACATGACCAGTCAGGTGAGGCTAAGCGAAGAGACTGGCGGGAAACGTTGATCATGCCACCAGATAGGGAGGCAGGGGAGGCTACTCAGGGTCTCTTGGTAACGACTCCCTAGAGTAGCCTCCCCGGTTGTGGTGTACACGAGTTTTTGGGGTTAAAATTGATATGCTAAGCGAACCTTCCTAGTAGTAATGCCATCAGTAAAGATTTTGAGAAAATAAAGGTCATAGCAGCATTCAAACAGTTTTTCACTTCAAATTATTGTGCATGTTCATAAAAATGTTACCAGTATGTGTTCGCTTGTGCCGCTGCAGTTCATCGGAGCGTGTAAATCGCTTGCCGCAAAATATCCAGTTACATACAAAGGGTCTCTCGCCTGTGTGCCACCTGCAAAAGAACAAACCATTTTACTGCCAGAAGGACAGAGAACACACAACCTAACAGCAAGAGACACGGCACATCATGAGCCCCAATTTATGCCTGAGCTTATGAAAATTGGATGGAATTGGTTCTGGATACTCTTGGTTATGAGCAATTAAAGGTGAACACAAGACATGTTGTGACAAGCTAGTTTACACCCTTATGGGTGCAAACTGGATTGTCACAACATATCTTTACCTTTGCACTTGCAGACATATCTTTTCATCCTAAGTGAAGACAGACTCTCTTCTTCTCACCTCAAATGAGCACGGAGATGCGATGTTTTTCCGTAGACCTTGTTACAGCCTGGCATGTGGCAGATGTGTTGCTTCTTCCTGTTGTCTCCACTTGTATTCCTACACAGGTAATATATATATATATATATATATATATATATATATATATATATATATATATATATATATATATATATATATATATATATATATATATATATATATATATATATTTTTTTTTTTTGTTTTTTGCTTTTACATACACAAAATGCACATAAAACAGTTACAATGTCACAACTGTTACAATAACCATAGAAAAAGAAAACAAGATGCGGATTTCATCTGAAAGTCTACCGTATTGTTTGGAGCTCATGTGCACTTTTCTTTTAGGAACATTCAGAGTTGTTAATATTTTTAAGCTTATCCTTCTGATTCATTTCCCTCCTCTCTAAGCCAACCTCTGATCAACACAAACGCCGGCGCACACAAATAAGGACGGACACACAGCGCTTCCCGCCATTAGTACGCTCTGTGGGCTGGAGTAGCGACAGGAATTCTGAAGAAGAATAGCAGGAGCAGCAAATTGACGTCACTATAAACTTCACATCATGGCATTGCCGGTCTCACGACGCCGTGTACACTGTGACGAAGTTAATATTTTTTGTCACTCATCTGAAAGGCACGATCTTCCAGAGCCAACTGTTTTGTTCCACACAGCTGTTACGTGGTGGGGTCGTAGTCGTATGATAAACACACCAGATGCACATACGTAAGGTTATTTTAAATAAACTTCATTCAGCTGCAACCCGTCACACATGGCGTAAGGATGTAGACAATACTGGAGTAAAAGTTCCAACAATATTTTAATTCAGCGATGCGGTCTCCACACAATACATTCCCAAATGCACCAACACTGATACAATGTCTCTTCTTCAAATGTCAACACTGGCGACACAAAGTTTCTCATACAATGTACACCACGGTTACGCTGCGTCTCTCACAATGTACACCCTATGTGGGCCACGTACCTACGATAAACTGTGTGTCTCTACAACTGACAATGCAAGACTATGTACACACGTGACTTACTAGCAAAAACTTTTATAGTAAAACTACTTTCCAGAAAAATCTAATAAATTTACACAATGCAACCAATCAGAACGGAACACGTTACTGAAACTCATAAATATTAATAAAAAAATGAACTTTCTAGAATAACTAAACTGGTCTACAAAATTTTACTGCTCATTTCAGCCCCAAATCCCAATATGTAATGATATCACACAAAAATATGGCAAGCCGTTTACGACTTTTCACAACACGCAAAGAACGGCTGCTAATTTCACGCGCACAGTAAACAACTATGACTAGCAACTTTGCTACTGTGTTACAAAAATGTTCCTTACTCTTTTGACGTCACATGTACGAGGTCATGAGACAGCGCAACCCTGATTCGAACGTTCTGGTTCATTCTCAGCTAGTCTACGCAAAACAAAAATCGACCGCTCTTCTCCGTGCGACTTTTCTAGAAGCTTCCGGACTAAAATTAGCGTATCATAACAAAACCAAATCCGTTATCATGCACGAACGATAAAGAATCTCAATAAAAAGGTACGTGATACGTAACCATGATATCTCAAATAAATATCGGATCGTTTCCTACGATTAACACATGTATGCTCTCACAGGACAACACAACCAGAATCGTAATAACAGCCTCTTCCAGCGCTGACTGTTTGATGGGAGTAAATAGTGGCTCCAAAACTTGCAAAAATTAATTAATTATTAATTTATTATTAAAAAAGTTGAAGAGGGGTAACGCTGGATTATGAACTCATTCAGAATCTCCCTTTCATCCCCCTCCCCCTCCCCAGGCCTGATCCGCATAGCAATGGCACACACAAACACGAACGGCAGAATGGCACACACAAACACAGATGGCAGATACACGGCACTTCCTACCGGTTATATGTTCTGTGGGCTGGCATAGCCACAGCCATTTTGAAGAATAAGGTGGAATGGCCCACACCCACAAAACCTCTTCTATGAGCTTGCATACGTGTATATTCCACATTTCCACAATATGTTCGCAAATATCATACAAAAATAAATGAAGGAGAACACCGCGCCAGCTCATACACATGTAAAACACTGAAGTGCTGGCGATTGCATCAATTAGGAACACTGTATAAAACACTGACGCATTTGGTGCTTTTACGTCACCGTCACTGTTTGATTCTTCTGATGAAATCAAGGAGTCTTACAAAGTTCCTTTTGACATTTTTTCCCGCATTGAACTTTTATTTTTAAAAAACTTGAAGAGGTACAAAGCTGGCTAACGAACTCATTCAATGTCTTTCTACAAATTAGCCATATCCAAAATTTCAAGTGCATATAATCAAAATTGCGGACTCTAATCTGGGTCAACCGAATTTCTATAAACGGTCTTTTATATCTTAAATGAGACATCCAATTACAATATGCTCAGAGGCTCTCTTAGCCATCCACCTAATAAAGTATTTTGCCAAGTTTCAAGTTTGTGCAAATAGTAATATCAGAGATTCATGTTTACATGCATACGTGATACGCACACACACACACATAAGCACATACGGCGCTTTCGAAGTTCAACAGCAAGGTAAGAGTGGCTAGACGTGACGTCATTTTTATCTTGTTACTTCTTTTCCACACCATGATCCCCGCCTGCCTGTTATGTCCTTTGTATTCTATGGAACGTGCTCCGACCAGCCCTGTCCTAAAGTCTATCATATTTTCAATACGGTAGACAAAAAGGAACCAAGACTCAGAACATTCAGCCCAAAAACAAACACTCACACAATCAAATTACATAAACAGAAAAAAAAGAAATGTACAGACAAGTTCACTGTAGATATTTTGGACTAACAAGTTACCAATCTATCTGTTAATAAAGTTTTCATAATGTGCCCATTTTATTATAAAGTCTGTGTGTTCCATGTTCAGTTTTGCATCGTGCTTTTCAATGTTATACCTGTCTTTCAGTTCTCCACAAAAATGCCACATCCTTGGCCTTCTCTTCCCTATTCTGCATTTGTAAATATAGAATTTTGCCATCAGTATTATCAAATCAAAAACTTTGTCTGTTTTAAAATTAATATCGTTTCCAAAAAGTGTAATTCTTTCACTGAAACTGAAACCTACAATATCACATTTTTCACCCATAACAATTGCTAAAGGCTTTCTCACACGGAGAAACGAAATACACAAGAAACGAAACCTTTTTATTGCATCGAAATGCCTCCTCCGCACACGCAGAAATGCGGTGAAAATTCATTTTGATTGGTACAGGGGAGGTAACTCTTCACAGACACATGCTCTGGTTGTATCGGTCGGTAGATATTGGGATATATTTCTGACTACCAACCCTTAAAAATTAAACATAAGTGCCTTTGCTTACACAATACAAGTGAATTCCCGACCATATCGAATAAACTTAAGAGCTTTTGAATGCGCAAACAGGGATGGTTCAAATGAATTGAGGCTGCCGCCGTCTTGAAGCGATAACTGCCATCATGTAGGCTTGAATGACATCAGTGACTGAGTGAACGACACTGGGCAGCAGGTAGAAATGTTTCAGCGAAATGTTTCGGGAATAGAGACAGGTTCTATTGCTCGAAATGTGCCATTTCGCATTTTGTGAAACGGTAAAATGTTGGAGAAATGTCTGAAATGTGACCCTCTCTCACGAAACCAGTCTTAAATCGCAGCGAGCCAATCAGCACTACACGCAATAATATGTGGTGGGGGTCAATCTGGGTCATTTTCACATTTTTGCAGAAATGTATTCTACATACACCAAAGTAACCTATGGTTAAAATCTTTATCATGAAAAATGCCATTAAATAGGTTTAAAATGATTTTAAAAGTATGCCCTTGGCCCCAATTATGCTGCACACAGAACCTTCACAGGCTGTTTTGTCAAAACGGCCGCCGGAGGCTTTAACAAATTTAAACACTAACAACTTCTACAATTTTTGCACTACAGCATACAGTCATATATCACAGTAATCAGCAAACACTGTAGTTTTCAGAAATGTATATATGTCAAAACGTCCAAAATGCGAGTTAAGACTGATTTTGTGAGAGAGGGTCACAAATGTGCTCATTTCGACGAAATGTTCCGTTTCGAGTCTCCATGTGAGGAAGCCTTAAGTTTACCCAAAAAGGATTGTACATAACCACATTTCTAAAATATATGTTCAATACTTTCTCTGTCATTCACATGCAGAAAGTATACTTATCTGAACTTCAAATTCCAATTTTTTGCATTATATTTGGGCCAATAATTCAATGAATAATTCTAGTCTGAAACCACTTCAGTTTGACGTCTTTTACCTGTTGCAGTTTCTGTAGTGTTTTTTCCCAGTCCATATCACAGCTTAGTTCTGAATCCCATTTATCTAAGCTCTGTGGATTTTTGTTATTCATTGTCAAGATTGCGCAGTAACGTTTTGAACCATTTTGCACAGAGTAAAGGAGTCGCAAGGATTTTGGTTATCATTCAAATCGTTATTTTTAATGTGGATGTTAGTGTTGCAAATATATTTTTGTGTAGCTTGAATGCACTCTACATATGTAAGAAAGTCGATGTTTATACTATATTTTGTTTTAAATTCAATATACTTCCTCGGCTGCCCTATTTCATTATAGAACTGTCCAATACAGTATATCCCTTTTTTTGCCCATTGTTTATACAAAATACATTTGTTTCTAATCTTAATATTATCATTACAAAAGACTGGCTCCGCCAACACTTCTTCTGGCGTATTTGGTTCCACTTTGCACCTAAACTTTTTATCGGCACACAGAACATCTTTCCAGAACAAATTTGTGTGCTTTATTTTGTTGTAAAATTCTGGACCACATTTGTCCAGGTGCTTGAGATCTGGATATGTGTTAAGGATAACATGTTTCCATCTGTGACTTGTGCCGTTTCATTTTCTAATCCAGCTAATTTTCAACCCTCTAATATACTGCTTTAAATTTGGATTACCGATTCCTCCATTTCATAAAGTTCTTGTTGCAGGTACACAGGTAATTAATGTATTTAATGACATTCAAAACAAAAAAATAAATACATATTACCAGTGTTTCTTTAGATGTATGTGGAGAGAATTTGGTGTCGAATGTCACAATAACTGAATTACAACAAATCAGAACTTTGAAGCCTTTCGTTGTCTGCAGACGGGTCATTCTCTGAAAAGGTGGTCAGCTAAAAGTGCAACAGTTTGAACAATCAAAATCAATATTTGTGTTTACATATTTACCTATTTTATGGGCTAGGCTTATTTTTCTGATAGTAGTGGGGATAGCATGCATAAAACCATACCTTTGCATTTTGTTTATCTTAAGTTTGATGCCGGTTTATGCCTAAAAGCTTGAGAATGAATGAGGCCGATTTGTGACATGGCTCACACTGTGTGACAAGAACTTGGTTGATCAGACAAATTCACTGCTTTAAATTTAACAAGCTTTTTAGATCGGTTATATATACACACTGTTGCACAATACCATATCATTCATACATTTTATAGTTAGCGGCCAATTTTACGTAGTTTAATTGCACGAAGCTTTTTGTCCGGCAGTCATTTCAGTTGGGTCAAAATCAGACCGATCACATTTTTTCTCCTGTACAGGTCTTACACACAACACGAACTACTGTTACACATACTACTGGAAATCATGTTCATGGACGCTTCTGTACACAATGAGTTTGCTTAATTCTTCACGGAAATAATGCTAATGAATGACCTTTAAAAAATGCAGTTGAGTGTCTTGGAGTAACAACTGCTGGAATAAAAGGATAAGCCCCACCTATAACAGAAGGTGTGCACTATTTTGTTACCCCGTATTCCTACGCATGTTCTGGTAGAAGTAGCGTAAAGTGCATAAGGCGCAGGAAAGGGCCCTTGTTTACTTAAAGCCATTCACTGAAAGTGTTGGGTCAGTGAACAATTCCTCGCAACAACTGCTGTGCGCATGCAGTAAAATGCAAGAAACACTGTCATCGTTTGCCAGATTCTTCATAGGCATTGTGCTTCTGTGACACAAAGATTGATTGATTGTACATTGCTTAACGTCCCGACAGCAACAAGACTTTCTCAGGACGTGCCTGCACTGCTTGTGAAAAAAAAACTAAACAGAAAATTGAATGTATGTCGCCAGCCGGCCAAATACGTTAAATAAACCTACAACATGGGGCCTAAATAAAGCTAACACCATTTAGCAACACACATCCAATATCAAGAGCTACAGGCAGTGCAGACAGTAGGGAGAGTTTTAAAAAGGCAAATACAGGTGAATGGACAAAGGGTAGACAGAAACGCATGCCCCAGAATAGAGAGAAAAACCCACCCTGTGGGGCTGACCAGGGTGACCCTGGGAACTAAAAAATACCTAACCCCACCCAAGTCCCCCAGGGCAGACCCGGGTGGGGCTGTGACACAAAGGTTGATTTGGAACATGCTGTGCAAAGATTATATATATGTGCTTCATGGTCTATGAGTTCGAAGAAACATTGTTCGGTTATTGCATGGATGCAACAACACGCTCGTGACTAGTAAACGTGTCTTGTGTCCGTGAAACAACTGCGTGAATGTTGGTGTAATGATGGCTTGTTTCTTTACAATATAGTACAGACATAAGAGTAAAATTTAGCTTTAGTCACATTATTAGCATTTTTTATATTTTAATCCATTTTGTGCCCAGCTGCAATTCAGGTACTTGTCATAAAAAACATCTAAACAGTGTTTACTGCCCACTTTTTGTCCACCCTGCTTTAAGAAGCCCATCCTGCAGTATTTTTGAAATTTGTTGCCAAAAAAATGTTTATATACAGCTTGACTGAACACTCCTATCATACATCTGAAAGTAAATTATCTAATTAAGCTTGTTTACAGGCACTGTTTGGTGTCCATGTAGCAACCACCAAAGATGCCAGGTCACATTAATTATTTGTGGCTCACACAAAAACCACTGTGCAAACTATCTTTTTTGGTTTCTCATACACTGTAGGGACAGTAGGAGTACATTATACCACATTGCTGGACAAATTGCAGGAAGTTGGATTTTGGCCCCTTGTGTCACACATTCTGACCACCTTTTCAGAGAATGACCCATATCTTTTTGCTCAGGTGACTCCTGCAGGAATCATGTCAGTAAAAAGTGTTATGGACAGCCAAAGGGATAATTATGGTGCCTAGACTCTTGGAGGGCACATAATATTATAGGGTGTGTGCAGCCCATCAAAGGTCATCTGAGTTGAAGCTGTTTGGGCAAAAGCATAGTGCTGCCTGCGAGGTGTCGGTACCAAACGGTAGAACCCACCTTTAGACAATTGCATTGTAATTCAGATCTAGTTAATTATCCAGCAGCCTGTCAGATAGATAGACGACACTACAATAAGATGTGGATCAAACATTATAGTTCATGGGTGGTGCCAGGATAGCTTGGTGGTTCCAGAAAACTATCCTGGCACAAACCTTAAAATATATTGATTGAACTATCTCCAGAAATGTAATGTCGTCTTTAGGACAATTTTCAGTTCCTATGGTTAAATGGGATGGGGATTAGATACCTTGAGATCAGCATGACTGACCAAACACTAATTATGTTTTCAGATTTTGCTACTAACGTCAAAAGGGTTTAATAAAAAAAAAAAAAAAAAAATTTTAAACCTAGAAAATTTATAATAGTGAGATTTCAAATTTATCATCTTCCATCTGAAAACCTGTGTATTTCTTACACACCTTCCTTCTGAAGTACAGTTGGGACAGGTGCAAGCCACTCGGCGAAGCCGCCTACTGGAGTTGGAGTTATCAGAGGGAGATGGCGTGGTTGTTGTGGCCGACGCAGCAGGACTGGCAGCCAGTGTCGGCATTGCTGCAGCAGTGACTTGTGGCGTAGCTACTATCTGCCATTTACTGGGGTCATTGGGGTCCTGCTGCAGCTGGGTTGCTGCTGGAACAGAAGTAGAGAGAAGACATTGCGAAATTCCCAAACAACCGACATTAAACCCAAGGTCAAATTTCCACAATTCCAGAGCTGTTCTCTAAATATTACACTACACTTTGTAAGACAGACCCACCACAATACAGTTCAGACTGATCAACATTGATCATTTGAGTTCAAAGATGGTGTCAGGGCCAAGTAAGGTCTCAGGCTTCCCATTAACAGAATATTCTCTGTATTAAACGAACAAATTTTGACAGGGACAGAAAAAATGGAAGGCAGTTTGTCTCCAGGACGGACTAATATTGAGAAAAAATTAACTTATCCCTGCTGTGTTTCAAAGTTTCAAATAAGTGATGGACTATAGAGCACCTGGGATTGATTTTTATCATGCAGTCCACCCCGATGATGGACAATTTTATATCCTTGCGGAAAGCCTGGGTCTGGATCAATCAATGGTTCAATGACGTCCCAACATATGCCAGGCATACACAGTGAATCTGTTAAATATTATAATACAAGTATAACACAGTAATCCTCACCAACGTTCATGCACCACCTTCAAGGGAACTGTAAATGTAATTAAAGTGTTTTTACAGTTTTTCCTTCCAAACATAAAGATCTCCAACATTTTCACTAAGTACTATCCTGGGTCAAGGAAAAGCAATCTAATTGTCTTGGAATGCACCAGTAAAGAATTACTTCCCTTGGCCGAGAATACTGATCCAATTCTTCATTTGGTTCTCTGTACATTTCAAAGGTGATGCCTAAACTCAAATAACCTACATCCACCAAGCAATTTTCCCCACCACTAAATTACCATGGTTGATCCATTGCTTGTTGCTGCATGTTAAGGTTCACGATAACCACTAATTACCGGTATTTTACCGTTTGTGAACAGAGAATACTGGAAACTTTTTAAGCTGCCGGTCCTAGGGACTGGTTTTATTTTGGAGGGACTGGTTACAATTCTGTCGGTGAATGCTTATGTCCCTTGTCTACCAAAAAGTATTTCCTGTGGACAGGTTTTGATCTGAAATGGAAAAGAAACAGGAAGATGGCGGCTGGTTTTGAAAAATCCTAGTGCAAACCCTGGGATAAATACTAAAATAAGTTTAACCTTTTAGCTCTTGGCAGCGCCTTTTGTCATGATGCCTGCAGGTGTTATGGTGAGAAAAAGCACTACTGACATTGACAATCAAATTTCTGCAGGAATCATGGTCACGAAAAGCACTACTGACAGCCAAATATTTCATTAACTACTGGGAATATTTCAGTGAAATTTTGTAAATGCTCCAAGCTCACCAAAGACTACATTTTACCAAAATATGTTAATAATTTATAGAGAAATAAACAAATAAGCAATATCTGATTTTTTTTCTACACACAAACGATGGTGTGGGCAAAGACAATACATAATAAGACAAATCACTCGCCCCAAGAGTGCGAGGACGCGTTTTGAGAGTTTTCTCCCTTGTAATTGTGTTGAATCCTGGCTGACCAAACGAGGCAAGGGTCTGACTTTGGCAGCACAATTTCTTGTTTGAACGCCCGCTTTAAGCCAAGTTGCACCAGCATATCACTTTTCCTTTTTCTCCCAAGGAAGAAACAAGGTAAGCTGATTACTCTGTGGACTTATCTTTGCATAAATGCATAAATTTATGACCGTATAATAATTTCATGGCGCAGAGGATGTCTATCTCGAAAATTTTAGATTCTGAATTCGAGTTGCCTGGGCTCTCCACACCGTAAATTCTGAGAAATGTCAGTGGAAAAGTGGTGAAACGACCATTTAGATCCAGAGTAATTATAGGTTTCTAGTCATTTTGTTTTCAAATGTAGAAGAGGGTCCATAGACCAGTTTTCCTGTCCCATTTTATCCACGTAATGTTGGACTAACTCAATTAGATCTAGTCATTTGTGCCACACGTGCTTAACTTGGGCGAGGAAAAGTATTCTTTAGGCTACACAGACCTTTACCTTTCGTTCACGGCAATACGACTGATAGGGAGAAGCCTGTGTAAGTTTCAAGTTCTTAATCAAGTTGTTTAAGACCGATTTTCTAATCAAAAAGAGGAAAGTACTGGTGAGAAATTAAGCAAAGAAACCTTGAGTTGTAAGGTCGTTGAAATATTCAGTCATTGCAAAGTTACTTCAGTTTCATTGTCTATCAAGACTTAAAACACAAAAATATGTGTGTGGACTATCGCAGACTCAATAAACTAACAATCTTTGATCCAGAGCCTATGCCCACAGCAGAAGAACTGTTCCAGGTCAGCGGAGACCGATTTTTCTCCAAAATTGACCTAAGCAAAGGGTATTGGCAAATCAAGGTTGCAGAAAAAGATATCCCCAAGACAGCGTTTGTCACACCCGACGGTCATTGGGAGTTCCTGAAGATGCCTTTTGGTATGGTGAACAGTGGTGCCACATTAAAGAGAGGACTGAAAAAGATCCTAGAAGATATGCAAAATGTGGTCTTTTACTGGGATGACATTTTGATCCATACCAAAACTTGGGAGGACCACCTCAAAGCCCTCCGAGAACTGTTCCAAAGACTGTCAGATGCGAATTTCACCATCCGTCCAAGCAAGTGTATTCTTGGGGCTGACAACATAGACTTCATTGGACATAAATTGAGCGAAGGTTTAAAGGGGTTACACGACGCCAACGTGCAGAAGATCAGGGATGCCCCGTGACCTACGACCAAGACGCAAGTCCGCTCATTTATGGGCTTGGCGAACTACTACTGGGAGTTCATACCAAACTTTGCGGCAGTTACAGCACCCCTGACTGATTTGCCGAGGAAAGGACAACCTAACATAGTGAAGTGGGAAGATGCCCAAGAGGGAGCATTCCAGGCGGTTCGAGACATCCTAACCGAGAAGCCTATTCTACACCTTCCTGACCCGTTGAAAACGTTCTTCCTGAGAACAGACGCCTCCAACGAAGGAGTAGGTGCTGTCTTGATGCAAGAAGATAACGGAAAACTCCACCCAGTGAGCTACGCCAGCAGAAAGTTGACCAGAGCTGAGAGAAACTACTCGACCATCGAGAAGGAGTGCCTAGCCATCATTTGGGGAGTAAGGCGATTCGAACTGTACCTTCTGGGAGTGCCATTTGTTCTCCAAACAGACCATCAGCCCTTGAACTATCTAAACTCTGCAAAGTTTACTAATTCTCGTATTATGAGATGGGCGATGTTCTTGCAGAACTTAGACATTATTTTTAGTTTAACCTAACGATTCGCAGAACTTTGGAGCAGATTACCTGAGCAGAGCAGTTTAAATGAACATTTCTGTGTCCAGAACATTTGTATGAAACATTTCGATGCTCAGGACTGTTTATACTATAGGAACTGTGAGACGTTTTTTTTTTTTAATTCGATTTTTGATGTGTAGTTATATTTATTTAGGGTTTTGTGTAGGTTTACACAGCCACAACCGTATTTTTTAAATTTGAGAAGAAATTTTTGTGAAATTTCATTCTTAAGAGGGGGGTAATGTTACGATTGTGGTTGTGTTTTCCTGTGAGAGCGTACATGTGTTTTCGTAGGTAATGATGTGTTGTTTATTTGAGCTATCACGGTTATGATTTTGTGCCTTTTTAGTAAGATTTTCTTTTGTTCGTGAGTAGAGCCGATTTCGTTTTGTTAAGTTTAGTCCGGAACGTTGTAGACAGGTCGCCTCGTAAGTGTCACGTCGGTTAGTTGACTCTGACATCGCTACGTTTTCGCTACTTTTCCTGTGCGCGTGTAGTGAGCAGCTTTTATTTTGTTTGGTGAATGTTCTCGTACCTTTTTGAGCTATCATAGATAGGGATACCATACTTTTATGTGTCTTTATTATATGCTAGAATTTAGAGCTGAAGTGAGCAGCCGTGTTTTTGTAGCCTGATATATTGTTTCTGGAAAGTTTATGTTAATGAGTTTCGGCTGCGCGTTTCGTTCTGGTTGTTTGAGTTCATGATTTCCGTAGAAGATTCTAGATTTTGATAGTGTATATAAGGAGGGCGCTGGGAAAGCCCAGTAGTACATTGTCTTGCTTTGTCAGTTGTAGAGATACGCAGTTTATTGCGAGAGACGCTGTGTATGAGAAACTTTGAGTCGTAGTGTGGACATAGCAAAAGAGACTTTGTATTCAGTAGTTTGTGCATTTGAGAGTGCATTATTGTGTGGATATCGCATCGCTGAATTAAATATTGTTGGAACTGTTTACTCCAGTATTGTCTACATCCTTAAGCCACGTGTGACGGATTGCTGCTGAACGAGGTTTACTTTAAAGAACTCTACGTGTGTGTGTGTCTGGTGTGTTTATCATACTTCGACTACAACTCCACCACGTAACAATGATGAATAGTGTTGGGTGGAAAGATGAAGGGAGAGGATGAGAAAGAACAGGGGTGGGTTGCATATGCTTGCTTAGCGCGCAAATTTCTTGCTTAGCGCTAAGTTCACAAGATTAGCTGAAAATGTGCGTTGCATGAGCGTGCTTATCTGCTGGAGCGAGCTTAGTGGCGTGCTTAATTCTAAGGACGGTCCCCCCCGTGCGTAGCGGCGTGCTTAGCTGAGGAAGAGTTCTTAGCTGCCGTGTTAACGCGAGAACGGAAATGTGAATTCACTCTCTTAAACCTTGTGGCAGAAACAGCCTTCCATCTAGGATAGAGAAGGAGGAACACGAAATGTACGTGGGAACGCACGGACCCCCCACCCAGCCTCATCTCACGGACATCTGGGAATTATCGGTGAGGAGTCTGCATAACTGATTCAACTGACCCTGCACACCGATGGGTATAACCCAACACCAGCCGTTGTCAGAGAAACATAGATCCTCATACTATGGGAGCCTACTACACGGTAGTCCTTAACTAATGTACATCCACATTAGACTTGAGACATAGATCCTCATACTATGGGAGCCTACACGGTACTCCTTAACTAATGTACGTCTACATTAGACTGACAAGCAGGGTTGCCTGCACGAAAAATTTGCCATTCTTTCTCTCTTGACTTCTTGTTTTCCATCGCCGCCATTTCACCGGCGTTTTGTCTACTTCGTTTCCGTTAGGTCAGAAGAAGCGAAAACCGTGCGTTTTTATTGGCCGATTTCTACAATCTATGATGACGTAGGGGAGAACCCCACCATAAGCTATAAATAACCTATCCCCGCTCGCTAAGAACTCGTTCGGAGCTACGCACATCGCTAAGTCGCTCCATGCAACAGAAAACACTCGCGCACTAAGCAAGAGCTTTACTAAGCAAGAAAGACCTTAAGTCAGCGAGCTTAACACACTATATTTAAGCACGCTACATGCAACCCACTCCAGGTAATTAGTGATAATTTCTATTAATCTCTTTGCGCATACGACGCCAGGTACTGTTTACAGTTTCAAACTGTTGTATGCATAAGGTGGTTAGCGTGGCCTGTGTATAATCACTACAGTGGAGTCCGCTTAACACGAATTTCTGGGGACACGGAAAATCACTTCGTGTTAACCGTTTGTTTCTTCAAAAACATTACCGATGACATGACCTTATGGGAGGTGTCTACTACTTACGCAATTCTAGCCTAAGAGCTCGTTGTGTTACCACGCAACCCGGGAGGCACTCGGGGAACCCCGAGGGGGCCGAGAGTTATCTCCCGATACTCCCCATCCGGGACAGAGTACCCATAGTCCGTCAGTCAGTCTACTTAGGCTTACGCTGTTCAGACGTGTTTGCTCTAGCCTACGGACTTGGGATTTTCGACCGGTTCGCCGGTCGTCGACGGCCTTGGTTCTTCGCTTGGCTTCTTCTTCGTCCGTCCTCCCTGTGCCTTGCGGGGCTCTGGTGTCCCCTCTTCGTTGGCAGCTGCCCCTTGGCTGCTTGTCTGCCTGGGCTGTGCTGGGTGCTTCGCTGTGACTTCGCCGCGCGTGCCTTGGTTGAGATTTCTCCCCCCTTCCCCGGTCCCGCTCCGGGAAAAGGTAAGGTAGTTGGGTTGGCCCTCGGCCGGTCCCCGCCCTGGGCACTGGTTGAGCGGGCACGTAGGCGTTCTTCTTCTGTTGCTTGGCGCCAAGACTCTTGACTTTTACTTGGCGGGCCTCGCGCCCGCTCCCTCTGACTCTCCTTCCGTGTTGGTGTGGCATTATTATTAACAGGGTCAAAATCTCCCTTTCTCAAAAAGAGGGCATTTACGCGTGAGGAAATAAATGAGACGTTTTTAATCTGGAACGGTCCTTCTGAAACGGCTCAGATCCACAGGTGGTCAGCTTCGTTTTCCAAGATGGCGTCTAGCGATGCAGAGCACCTTTTCCTCGCGGTTAAAACCTTTAATGGAATGGGAGTGGTGTGAAAGATCGGTGAAAGTTAAGTCTAACCATTCTGGCGCTTACCTACTCACTTGTTCCTTACCTACTCTTTTGTACCTTGTGGGGTTCGGGGAATGTGTTATGCTCCAGCCATTCCTTGACGCATTACGTTGGTGAGTGTGGCGAGAGCCGACGCTTACTTCGGTACTGTGTCGGTCACGTAATGACTGTTATGCGTAATGCGGACCTGTTGACCTTACACGGGGGCTTGTTAGGTACACAATTTGGCTGGTGGGTGAACATCCTGGTGCACTTTTATACTTGGCATCACATGTTTCAGTTCTTGGGTGTCGTGTGTTATGCCCACTTGAGCGCAGGGCCACTGGTCGCCACGCCTTGCTGCCGTTTGTTAAGGTTCAAGATGACCTTTTTGTCGCTGTAATAGAAGAAAGTCATAAACAGCAAAAACAAAAAAAAACAAAAACAAACAAAAAAAAAAAAAAAGTCTTGCCACCACATGTGCTGCTCACATTCATGCACGCCCTCGTTCCGCAGTTACAGGAACAGAGCTACAAAATGGACTTTGATTTGGGACGGGTGGAGCCCGTCGCCGAGGCAGCTAAGGGCCGGCGCCAGTGACCTCATCCCAACCCGAACCTACCTGACGGGAACAGTGTGCTAAGACAGCCCTATGTCCCCTGAACACTTTAGTATATGCTCTTGGTTAAATTCCTCCTTGACTAAGGCTTGTGCATGTGAATACAAATTATGGTCGACAGGAGATTAATGGCCTATATACGCAACATAAAACTACGATCAAAGCTGCACCTGGAGGCCCGTCGCTATAGTACAGCGCCGGTGTTCAGCGGAGGGCACCGCTCCGACAAAGGTTACTGTGCCTGCCGCTTGCTTCAGGCCTATACTTGTCATGACATGCTTGAGTTTGTTGTGCATGATGTGTTGCGAAGGTTAACCTTACCAGGGCAGGGTCCCTCGGGCCCACGCCCGCGTGCCTTCGGTTTTTATATGTTGCAGTGGCCTTTGGATGACCTGCACACTACATGGAGGATTCCAGTGACCGTCGGACTCGCACAAGGTCTGTCTACCATGTGCCGGATGTACCTCCGAACCTTGGTGTGACGTCTGCTCCACATGACCTGAGCGGCGCTGTGCGCTACTTTGGGGCTTCCTTTGCCGAGTTCGCCCGGCACCTGTGACTGGTTCCAGACCTGCTGAAATACCGGCTGCTGTTCCCGGTACTACGATCACTCGAGTTCCGACGAGATGACGGAGAGATCACCAGGCCGGACGCGTCAGTATAGTGTGCAGAGTGGGTTGATCGATGCGGTGGTTCCCAGGAGGGAACGCACCAGGACCAAACATTGTGGCAGACAGAAAACCAGCACCGGCACGGAGCTCGGTGCTGAGGGACGTGCGCCAATCCGTCCTTGACCCATTGCCGATCCCCGCTCGTCTCCTAGAAAGCCCGCTGGCTCCTACGCGGAGTCTCCTCGCTGGCAGCGAGCCCACCTCGCCATAGAGCTCGGTTCGCGGAGACATTCTCGCACGCATGCATCGTCTCGGCACAAATGGAATCCGCTGGGCGCACAGTACGGAACCCACACACCGCTCAAGGTCAGCTGGGAAGCCGTCCAGGCGGCCGACGACGTAGCGCAGGTTATCGCGCTCGGAGCGGGTATGCTGGCACCGCCCTCGCTCCCTGGGGGGGGGGGGCTCCATCAGGACAGCGCTGCTCGTCGGGAGACACACTGAGCCGGTGGCTAGTGATTACAGAGTCATGTTGGTGACCAGCCGGCTAGACAGAGGTTCCAGTCTCCGTTTCTTACCGCTCGAGTCCTTGTCGTTCTTGTGGAGAGATCACCACGCCGGTCGCAACGTTCCAGTACGCGGAGTGGGTTGATCGATGCGGTCGTTCCCAGGAGGGAACGCACCAAGAACAGTCCTTATGACAGACAGAAAACCAGCACCGGCACGGAGTTCGGTGCCGAGGGACGTGCGCCACTCCGTCCTTGATCCAATGCCGATCCCCGCTCGTCTCCTACGCGGAGTCTCCACGCTGGCAGCGAGCCCACCTCGCCATAGAGCTCGGTTCGCGGAGACATTCACGCACGCGTACACTTCACGCCACGATTTGGAATCCTCTCGGCACTTAACATCGGATCTCCTCTCTCAAACTCCTACTCGCACGGAGGGACCGCTCCGCTCCATGGGATGCTCGTCCGCTACGGTTCGCCATCGTTGGAGTCACTCTTCCAACACTCTACGTCTACTCCCCTCTCTCTCTCCACTGCGGGCGTGCTTACGAGTTGCCGTTCTTCACGTCGCTCCAGGGATCCTCTCCCGTCTCGCTCGTCGGTCCCCTTCGCGTCCGGCTGCCGTTCGTCCCTTTCCTCTCCCCCTCACTCAGCCCTTTCCCCTTCTTCGTGCTCCGTCCCAGGGCTCCTGGCTGCAGTCGCTCCACTTCTGAACGCTCGACCCCCTCCGGTGGATCCTCGGGGAGGACGCTGTCGTTACTTCGCCTAGCACAGACCTGTTTTACCTACACTTGGGGGTTAAAGTACACATATCTGCTTGGGTTACCCTTACGTGTACACGTTTCTACACAGTTATACACTATATACACCTTGGAGATCTGACTACTCACTAGCTTGTGACCTTTACGCGTGAGATCCAATTTACACTTAGTCAGTTGGAAGGCTTCTGCCTCCACACGGGTGGTAAACAGGTCTGCGAGCTCTTCGGCTTCTGTCTCCACTGGTGCCCTCTCGGATACAGCTTGGAGTCGGACGCGGCTGCCGCACTTCGTGACAGGCGCTTCGACTACCCTGCGCTTCTTCTCTTGGTTCCCGGAGCTTCTTGCTTCGCCCTCCTTGGAGTGGTCAGCTGTTGGCTTCCCTCGGCAGGACCGGTTCTCGGGAGGTCTCAGGAGTTTGCCTGCCCCTTCCGGCTGTGGATCCGCTCCTGACTCTTCTTGGACTAGATGACCTCTCTCGTCCGTAACACCCTACACGGCGTGGGATCGGGGAGCTCCTTACCCTGCACTTCGGCCTCCAGTGGACGGCTCCTGGCCCCTGGCAGGTCGTCTGGCCGCGGAAGGACCCCCTGTGCGGACGACTTGGCTGACCCATGTTCTTCGGAGTTCCTGGACTTCACTGCGGGGAGCAGACCGGAGGAGGCTGCTAGGACCTTGGTTCGCTTACGCTGGGGCCAGATGGCGATGGGATGCGGTCCGCGCAGTTGGTCCTCGGCTCCGCCTCCAGATCTTGGGCTGCGCCTTCTTCCGGAGCTGCCGACCCTGGACTCCAGTTACCCGTGCACTCGGCCTCCACAACGTTCCTCGGTTCACCTGCGAAGGAGGAGTCACCGCTGATGGAGTCTCCGCTCCTGTTTCGGTTCCGTTGGATTCACCGGGGGTCCTCAACCTACCCATGGACACTGTGGAACCAAAGCGCAGCGCCGTCTCCCTGGTGCCTAACCTACTCGACATCCCCAGGGGGCGCACAGGGGTACGCCGGAGTTTGGACAGGTGGTACTGCTGCGGCGGTGCTCGCGGTGGAAGGGCCTAGCCACTGCTCGGAAGTCGGCTCTACTCTCCGTCGGTCGTCTCACAGCCCGGCTGCTGTAGCTACGCCCTCAACTTCCGTGGTTCTTCTCGAGGTCCAGCCTAGCCTCCGGACCTCGCGGACAAGAGCGTGAACGGCTTGGATCTGACACGGACTAGGAGGTCTGCTCGTGGGAGGTCTGAGCCAGCCTTTTCCCGATGGAACCAGTTGCCTCACTCGAAATGCTCCCGGATACCTTCGGAGGATCGGCGCGCTGGCGAGATGGCTTAGTGGACCTGTTCGCCGCAAGGTGGGACCTCTGGCTTCCCCGCGCCTTCGTGGGGTATAGCCCCCCTGGACGAGAGGCCAACGCTCTGACCTAGCCTGGGAAGGATCCTCCTCTCGTCCTGTTGGTCGCCCCTTTCCCTGGTACCAGTCCTGAACCTCTTTCCCCTCAGCTCGCCACGGACCCCTCGCTACTGCTTCCCGCTTTCTACTAGGTCCTCATGCTGCCGCGATGGTCTCTGTTCCGCCTCGCTGGAGCGCCTTCCCCGGCGCCTTGGCGGTTGCGACAGACCCTCAACGCTGGAGTCTCCGCACGGGCAGCAGTCAAAGCATCGCTATGGCCCGCTTCCCCAACTTGACGCCTCTACGATGAAGTTGGCGAGGCATTGTGCTCTTGGACGGCGTCCGTCACCTCTCCCCTACCGACCCTGCTGACCCGAGCTGGTCGACTTATTCCCAGGAGACTAGGCAGGATAGCCTGAGCTTGCCTCACTTATACCTATGACGACATAGCCGTCCGGGCGGACGCGCACGCTTCTTGGCCGTGCCCGGCAGCTCTGACGCTACAAGGCAGTCGATCTTCCTCTATACGCTCGGTCATACGATCCGAAGTCCAGGATCCCTCCCTCAGGGAGCTTAGAGGCTAATTACGTCCAATCAGCTACGTGCAGGGCCACGAACGCCACAGCCGTCAGGAACTGGGCTGCCCTCATCGTGGCTACTGGAGGGCTGGCGCGCAGGTGCTCTCGATCGCAGAGTTCTGTCCGCTGAGCGAGGTGACTCACTCTGGTGGGGGACCTCCCGGGGGGGCACTCCTCCCTCCTGGCGCTTCAGCGCCCTCGCTTACACCTACATAGTCGTCGGGAGTCTGCGGTTGGGAGGACGACCCTTGGGGCCTTAGGTGTGCTAGAGCGCGGCACCCTCCTCCTTTTCGCCATTCTCCCATAAGGTCATGTCATCGGTAATGTTTTTGAAGAAACAAATGCATTTTTCTTTAAAAGGTATTTTTTCGAAAAATACTTACCGATGACATGACTCGGACGACCCTCCCACCTGCCCCGCTTGCCGCCGGTAAGCTAAGTATCCTGACTGACGGACTATGGGTACTCTGTCCCGGATGGGGAGTATCGGGAGATAACTCTCGGCCCCCTCGGGGTTCCCCGAGTGCCTCCCGGGTTGCGTGGTAACACAACGAGCTCTTAGGCTAGAATTGCGTAAGTAGTAGACACCTCCCATAAGGTCATGTCATCGGTAAGTATTTTTCGAAAAAATACCTTTTAAAGAAAAATGCATATTTCGTGTTAACCAATATGGCCTCAAAATTGATCACAGCCCTCCCGGCAAGGAAAAAGTGTGTAAGAGATGCGTGCATGAATGAGTACGAGGTTAAAAGTGCATATTATTGTACTATATATGCTTACATTACGTTCAGCTCGCTAGGAAAACACAAGAATATGTGTACAGCTCACGTAGTTAATGTAAAATCCATCAGGTAAAATCCATAGTAAAGTAAAAGCAACACGGGCATCTGGCATCGATAAAAGCAACACAGTCAAAGTCATTTAAAAAACGGGCCATGATCGAAGTCGGTCTTGCATTATTGACAGCCCGTGTAGAGAGACAATCGTGGATCTCATTAATCTTGTTTTTTCACTTCAAGTGTAGTCGACTTCTGTTTTACCTTGGGGGTAGCCGTGATCGGTAGTTAACTGAATTGAGGGAGTGTTGGTACATGAATGATGCATGAATTCAGTTCAGAAACACTAGCCAATGAGAAGACGGATTACAACGACTGAAGGCTATTCAGCCAATCACTGGCTAGAGTTCATTCATGTGTCGTGTGTACTACAGCACGAGAGCGACACGTGCAGTGCCCCTTTCATGAGTCGGTTTTCGGTGTTTGAGACTGGAATGTGTGTTCGTGTTAAACAGGTGAATAATAGTGAAATTGCTCTGGTCGGGAACCGAAAACAGCTTCGTGTTAAGCGAAATTTCGTGTTAAGCATTTCGTGTTATCAGTGAAATTTTAATACATAATAAGAAGGCCGTCAGCCGGGAAAACAGTTTTTCGCAATGCATACACAAAAAGCACGTTACCCTTCAAAACGCCTGGCGTCAGAGCTCGAGTCCATTACCAGATAGTGATAGACGTACGGCCACAACACGATTACACCGTGGGACACAACTGCTATACTGACCACTTTTTTCAGTAAGCCTTATGAAGGAGTGATCTGTCTTATAATGTATTGTCTTTGGTGTTGGTCCTGCAGGGACCCAAACGTTTTAACTCTTTCCCTACGTATCGCTCCAGGTTTAGTGCTAACCCAAACAAACCCTTAGCCATCGAAACACTTATGTTATAGCATTGTGCTCGTTGCCGTCTATAGACGAGTCACTAGTATTCTAGCATTGCCTTCGTACAAAAATCGCATGACGCACAGCTATCGGTCTAAGGAAAGCAACCACTATAATATGTTTCACCAACCATTTCTAAGTTATCTGAAAGTGAATGCCCTTGTCGGATGGTGTCAGAACAAGGCCAAGAAATAGCCGACATGCCGTGGATCGTCTCCGACAATTAGCTTATTCGATCCTCGTGAGTGCGGTTTCAACAGTGATTTTAGCTCGTAATATTGTGATTCAAGAAGAGACAGTTCTCTTGTGTGATTTCTTTGCTTGTGGAATATATTTTCCTGCCATGTTGGTGAGTAAATCTGGGTTTTTCGTTGCATGTGCTTACACTGTTGCTACCAAAACCACGTTTCTCATTGTTTTGCTCCGCCATGTTTGTCCTGTTGCATAATAATCAACATGGCATGGAGATCAGTACGGATAAAAGCAAAGTGATGATCAACACCACAAGCGACAGCAGCAGCAACATTCACATGAATGGCCAAAAGCTAGAAGAGGTCAATAGCTTCAAGTACTTGGGAGCCACCCTGTCCAAAGACGGTAGTTGCATAGCAGAGATCCGTATCAGGATAGGTACAGCAACATCCGCAATGGCCAGGCTGGACAGGATATGGCGAAGTAACTCCATCAGCTTCACCATCAAGTACAGGCTTTACAAGTCCCTCATAGTGTCTATTCTACTCTACGGCTGTGAGACTTGGACACTGCTTGCAGACTCAGAAAAGAAAATCCAGGCCTTTGAGAACAAGTGCCTGAGGAAGTTGCTCCGCATCTCGTACCGCGAGCACAAGACCAACGAATATGTACGGAGCATCGTCACTTCCCTGGTGGGCCCACATGAACCCCTTCTGGCAACCGTGAAACGGCGCAAGCTTGCTTGGTTTGGCCACGTGACCCGACACAACACCTTGTCCAAGACTATCCTCCAAGGCACTCTCGAAGGAAGTCGTCGGCGAGGTCGTCAGAGAAAGAGTTGGGTCGCAAACATAAAAGAATGGACCGAACTCGAGATGTCAGACTTGCTTGCCACCGCCCAAAATAGAACTCAGTGGAGAGCACTGTCTGTTGCTGCTGCCTTTCAGTCCCCCCAACGCCCAGTTCGGGCAAGGGACTGATGATGATGATGATGATAATAATCAAATTGGTTCGACTAAACCGATGCACAAACACTCACAGTTTTGAAAAGTACTATTAATGCTCTTTCCAATGATACCCAATTTATCTATGGTTGTTACCTTGGGAGGCTGTGAAAATTAATTCAATCTACCCCCAAAATGTACGTCACCAGGGAACACATCCTTTTTCCTGCTACGTCTGCAGGGAACTGACTCGCTGAAAATGTTACGTAGGGAAAGAGTTAAAGAGTAAGGTGAATATTCCCATCCAGATGATGTTGGTCCTCAGTTTGTGGAGAGTCAAAGATGAGAGAACTGCACCTCACCCAAATTTTTCTTTTGTTTGTTCATTCTAATTTTGAAGGGTGTCAAAGTCCATGCAGAATCAACCAGTTTCAGTTCAGTTTCTTGGAAATGGTGAATTTTCACCTGTAGTTTCTTGGGGAAACAGAAGTTTCAGACCGTTTTCTCTCCACCATGATGACTAAAAGTACAAGGATGCTTCCAGTGATGTGTACTATAGTGTAAAAAGCATGGGTCCTGTAGGACCCACATCATTGGGACAGGGAAAACCATTTAAATCACTCTTTGAAAAATATGGGTCCTGTAGGATCCACATCATCGGGACAGGGATAACCAGTTAAATCGCTCTTTGAAAAATATGGGTCCTGTAGGACCCACATCATCGTTTGTTTGTAATCCAAAGTACGATCCAGTGGAGGT
This sequence comes from Semisulcospira habei, assembly GCA_036245525.1. Lineage (NCBI taxonomy): Eukaryota > Metazoa > Mollusca > Gastropoda > Semisulcospiridae > Semisulcospira > Semisulcospira habei. Next base: position 42,949,298 of record BTPG01000008.1, read on the forward strand.
TAAACTTTCTGATCAAGGGGTAGGTGATGAACTGCCTTCTTAGCAAGCTAGAATTTTTTTTTTCTTCTTCTGAGCAGTATGCAACATACTTGTAATAATCTGGGCTCCATTTAGAGACTGAGTGGAGTTGGCAACTGCCATTGCCGTCCCCGATGTTGAAACGGTGTTGCCGATACTTGACGACACATTTTGCATTCCTGCTGTAGCCTGAAACAAGAAAGGTAAAGCCCTTATGGCTCACATATATCGACCGATCCACACATCTGACAATAAGTAAAGGGATGTCTTCTGCACTAACAAAATCCATGTTTTCTCAAAATTCAATCAGTTTTCACACATCTGTCAAACCCCCGTGACCCTTGACCTTTGCGATGAGTTAACTAAATTAGGATAAATAGGATGGTCTTATCATCAGCGACCTTTGTGCCAAATTTGATTGAAAAGTTTGCAAAAATGTTGATAACTACAATTATTGGCATTTTATACACATTCGTCGACATCTTGACATTTTCTGATGGATCATTGAAATTAGTATGCATAAACAGGTCTTACCATCAGGTATCTCTGTAGCAAGTTTGGGTTTGAAGTTGTGAATAGTAATTGAGAAAAACATTTCTTGTCAAAATATGGCTATTTTTCACCTATTTCCTGAGCTCTTGTGACCCTTGACCTTTCCGAGGGGTCATCCAAATTAGTATGCATAGATAGGTCTTAACATCAGGTATCTCTGTAGCAAAATAGGGTTTGCAGTTGTGAATAGTAATTGAGAAAAAACATTTCTTGTCAAAATATGGCTATTTTTTTTTAAAACCTATTTCCTGAGCTCTTGTGACCCTTGACCTTTCCGAGGGTCATCCAAATTAGTAAGCATAGATAGGTTTTACCATCAGGTATAACTGTAGCAAGATTGGGTTGAAGTTGTGAATAGTATTTGAGAAAAAACATCTTTTGTCAAAATATGGCTATTTTGGACCTTTTTCTTGAACTCTTGTGACCCTTGACCTTTCTGATGGATCAACCAAATTAGTATGCATAGAAAGGTCTTACCATCAGGTATTTTGTACCAAGTCTGGGTCTGAAGTTGTGAATAGTATTTGAGAACAAACATTTTTTTTTGCAAAAAATATGGTGATTTTGGACCTATTTGTTTAAGAGCTCTTGTGACCCTTGACCTTTCCGAGGGGCCCAACAAATTAGTGCATGTATAAGATCTTACCATCAAGTATCTTTGTACCAAGTTTGGATTTGAAGTTGTGAATAGCATTTGAGAAAAAAATTATATCCCAAAATAGCAATTTTTCATATATTTCCTGATCCCCTGTGACCTTGACCTTTGTGAGAGGTCACTGAAATTGATATGTTTAGAAAGGTTTTGCCACAAAGTATCCACAGAGTCCGAAAAGCTCAGGCAGTTATGCGTCGGAGCAGGAGAGTGAAGGGAATCGCCGGGTCATGGATTCGAATCCTGTCCCGGCCCCGGTAGCTGGACTCGCAATCCAAGGGGAAAAGACGGGCTTGTTCAATAACATGTCCGTTGAAAGGTCCTGGTAAATCAAAGTGGCACAGTTGCAGTGCGCCTGAGTTGATCAGTGTTCAGGTCGTACTCCATATAGGCAATAGATTTCCCTGTCCCCCATAACCCACCCGTCGGCGCTGCTGAACGTACATTTGGCGCGAAATGCCGTATGTGTGTGCGTATGTGTGTAAACGTGTGTGCGTAAAATAAGAGAATCTCTGATATTTCTGTACACACAAGCTTGAAACTTGGCTAAATATGTTCTTCAAGGGGTGGCTAAGAAAGCCTCCGAGCATATTGTAATTGGATGTCTCATTGAAGACATAAAAGACTGTTTATAGAAAGTCGGTTGACCCAGATTAGAGTTCATAAATTGTCATATTTACTTAAAATTTTGGATATAGTTAAGCTAGTTTGGAGAAAGACATTGTTTGCCAGCTTTGTACCCTTTCAACTTCTTCAGTAAAAATTAATTCTTTTCAGAAAAAAAATTGAAAAGCAAAAAACCTTTACTTCTGCAGAAAGTCAGACAGTGATGATGATGTAAAAGAAAACAACTTCATCACCACACAGACATTGACGCAATACTCTAAATATGATGTAATTCTCTTTCAAACACACACACATCTCTCCAATTTCCAAGAGGCATAGATCCTCATGAACCACCCCGAGTGCATGAGGATCTATGCCTCTTAGGGATGTTTGCTGCGCGCACGCATTCATACATCGACACGCTTTCAGAAGAGCATACAGGTGTACTTAGTATATCATGTAGCCAGGTAAAGTCAACCTGATTTCACACCAATTATAGCAAAACTTAAACTGTACCATAAAATTCTAGTTTTGTCCCTATTTTCTAAAGCCTTGAAGCGAAACTCCTATCACGTAAAATCTAAAATTACGTAAAAACCAACAAAAGAAATCATAACAAATTAATGTTTGACAAACCAATGACGCATATATGCACTGTGCCCCTTACAGAGATCACTGAGACATTGGCAGATCTGCTAGGCATTTTCAATAGGAGATATTTCAACATCAGAATCAGGCCTAAAATAAACGGCAGAGACCCTTGACAGCGAGGACAGCTCTCATATAGAAGGGACTTTGTGGGTTATGGTTCATCCTATCTTGCATAGCTGCCAACCCTGAGGCAACAAAAATCCTGCATTGCCGAGACACACTTCACACATGACAGCCCGCAGAGAGAAAATAAACATAACATATTATGATATAATAATTAATATATAAAAGAATATAATAATAATCTGCATCTTTTGCGGCATGATTTTGTTGAAAATCGAAAATACCAGTTGTGGAAATTGTTGATCATGTGCTCTAGACCAGGGCAAATTCGAAGTAACCAGAACAGACACAGAATGGACGGAAATTTGCTGCGCATGTGTAATCAAGACTGGCGGTGGGTCCCCGAGAGCTTAGCGGTACAGTATAGCGGTAGGCTCTCAACTACAGGGGCTTGACACCACACGGTATGCCAAAATGCCTCGAATTTTAAAACAAAGCTTGAAAATCGGGAGAAATTTACCAAAAAAACCGGAGAAATTGGGAATTGAACAATTTTTGGGGGAAATTCCAGATAAAATAGGGAGGGTTGGCAGCTATGCATCTTGTTAAAAATTACCCCTGAAAGAGGTATAATTTCACAAAAGCCCAGGCTGCAAGTGCTCATGACAATCCGTACCCACTGATGGTTGATAGCTCGAATAGCTCGAATTTTAACCCTTTGGCTGTTGGTTGCAGTTTCTATGATTCTGCAGGAATCATGACAAAAACCACTATGGACAGCCATAGGGTTAAAACATTTTACAGTCAGTTTATCTACATTCAACAACAAGATCGTATGTAAAGCAGTATGATTCTGAGAGAAAATAAATCATTACCCCCCTCCCCCCCCCCCACTTTGCAAATGCAGCCACCTGTACAGTGTAAACAATACTGGTGGAAGCATGCACAAGGATGTTACATGTTTACATGTACTCTCAGCTACCTGTTGAATGGGTGAGCCCAGTCCTGTAATTGTACCAGCAGAGCTGAGTGCCACAGCTCCCAGATTCTGTAGTGTCGCACCACTGATGATCTGCCCTTGGGGGGTGACAGCCTGAAGACCTGGGATACCACTGATGGTCTGAAAGCCCTGTAGTCCTTGCAGGTTCTGAACCTGAATATTCTGAAATCAATGAATCATCAATTAATTTGAAATTCCCAAACTTCAGGGTTGTTCTCTGAAGACTAAATTATACTATAGTGTACGATATATTAAATTATTATTATGAAGGAGGAGCCAAGATAATTAAATTAGACATCATCTCTATCATACTTGATTTGTTATTTCCTGCTCTGTAGATCTTCAAATAACACTGGCAGTTTTTTTCTCATTAAAAAACATTAAAAAAAAGAATTTGGGGTAATGTAGTATTTTACAGGCATCAGAACTGTTCACCCAAAAAAAATCTGAAAACGGCGATTTTGAAGAATTGTAGAGTTATTTAAAGCCATTTCCAAGTCAAAAGTGTTATTAAACAGGGGCCAGGAAAATCTGAAAATCGCCGAAAATCGAACAGTTCTGATGCCTGTTTTTTATTTCCAGGTTAATGAAAATGTGGCTGGATGTCTCACCTGAAGCCAATTCTGTGGCAGCATCTGTCCATGTAGGTTTTGTCCTAACAGCTGCGCCTGTCCTGGCATCACAGCAGAGATGACATTGCCGTGTGATGTAGTGGTTGATGAAGTTGAAGCGGTGCTGGTGGCGGTGGTCATGGCAGCCTGGGGAAAGGTCATGGACGGCATGGAGACGATGTTGCCTTGTGATGTAATAATCATCTGACCACCAGGTGTGTTGATGACATTGGCGTTCAAGGGGATGAGGGTGGCCATACCCTGGTTTGGGGCGAGAGTTAGGGCACCGCTGTTTAAGGCCTGGTTAAACAGCAGGTTCTGTGCCTGCTGGGAGTTTAGAAAGTTGTTGGCTGCTGCAGCAGCTGCTGCATTTGCAGCTGCCACTGCATTACCATTTTTAGAGGAACTGTCAGATTTGTCCGAAGATTTTGAATTGTTTTGGCTATTATCTTCACCATTTGTACTGATGACTGTTCCAGTTCCTGATAACTGGCAAAGGGAAGTGCCATTTTGCTGTCCTTGGGATGATGGGGCCAGGGACATGATACCACCATTTGCTAGAGTGGCTTGTTGTAGAGATGAAAAACCCTGAATAGGGAGCTGCACTGTCTGTATGGCTGTCTGTCCATTGATGGACACTGGCACCTGGATCATATTGGGAATCTGCTGCACTTGCATGCCTCCGATTGTCTGCACACCCTGCATCATGCCTGTCCCTGGTCGTACCGCCTGCTGAACTCCAGCCAGGTTGACCAGGTTTCCACCTATGTTAACCATGTTGGCACCCATGTTTGCAAATCCCAGACTGGGGAACATCCCTCCCCCAGCAAGTCCCTGTGCACGAATGATTTGTCCTGATGGGGTGACGATTCCTCCGCCAGATAAAAACGTGGCTTGGCCTGGCGTGCTGGGGCCAGTGGCCAACACCACAGCTTCCTGCCCATCAATGGTGACAGTCTGGTAAGCGGGCATGGCTCCTGGTATCATGCTGTAAGTGATCTGACCGTTGGGTCCGGCGGTGGCCACGATCTGTGGGGCCGCCTGCTGAATTAGCTGACCCGCCAGGCTAGCACTGACAGAGGCAGCGGTCCCTGCCTGCAGACTTGTTACGGGTTTTCCGTTGCCATCCACGATGGCACCAGTTGAAAGTTGAAACCACCCAGGGGCCACGATCTCCCCACTGGGGCCAGTCCCTTGCCCCGCCCCAATCAGGCGTACGGACGCACCCCCTCCCGCCTGTGCGAGACCCTCCTCAGGCGGGGCACCGATTTTGCTGCAAGTGGCGGCCAGCAGCGCCAGTGGAGACGGCTGGGCATCCTGAAAGGCGGAGTCATGGGACGGGGGTGTTAATAAACATGGCGGCCAACCGACGCGAACCTCGAGGAAGCAATGATTTCGAGGTAAAAAAAACAAAACCTCTTACCTGGTTTGAACTCGCCGGGGTCACATACTCTTGATTTGATCGCTTGGAGTTATTAGTTGTCATTTGTGAGTGGTTTTTAGGCGTGAAAGCGCCCAGATTATGGCATCACATGCGCTAAAACAAGGAGGTACGTGAGTCGACAACAATGGTCGGTGCACTCCTCTTCGGTTGAAGGCCCGACCTTCCTTGTTCGTGACATATCACTCCGCGCTTTAAATCAACAGAAACAGACTTAGTGGAGTTACAAGTGTATCTTAACATTCACTGTTTTGTCAAACGGAATGACATCTTGCGCTTGAAATAGCTATTTCCAGCCGAAAAGAACGCGAAAGCTCGGGACTACTTCGTTTGGCTGAGGGATTTTGGTACGCAGCCAACGAACACGCGTCCTTGCGAGAAGTTGATTGACAGTTACACCACCCCAACCCGGATATCAAAGGAATGCCGCGCCCGATCTCCTCCCTTTCTCGTGTTTTCCACAACACGTGCGTTTGAACTTGCTATGTACGAACAGCTGTACAGCGGATAAAAGAATACTGTAGCGGTTAGTATAATTCCTATTTGACTGTTTGGAAGAAAATACAAACGTACGGAAGTTACTGACCTAGAAAAAGAAGATGGACTCGCCCGCGCGCACTAGAAATCGACCTGTATGTAAATGAGCCAGACCAAGCGGGAAAGGCCGCGCGGTGGGTCGGCAAAGTGCAAATAGAAGGCGTGGCACTTTCCGTTCTTGTCTGCTATTGTGACGTCGGTCGAGTAAAAAAATGTTTTATTACATTCAACTGTTGAACAGATTGTTGTTTGAATGAGAAGTTGAGTATCCTTGTGTATTCGACGTCTCGTGTTCTTGTGGACGGATGCACTGCCGACTTGCTGTGGAGCTGTAATTCACGCAGTTGGCGGCATTGCATTGAGGTCAGCCGTAGACACAGAACTAACTGGTGATGACTGTGTTGCGAAAATGAAGGTTGAACAGTACACGGCCTGGGTACTGACTGACTTGTCTGCGCCGCGACTGCCCGGCACTGCAACTAGGTTTCAACTGATGTGACAACTGATCTGGGTGACTTAGTCAATCTTAAAGTGAACTAGAAGCGGTATAGTTTCTGTCAGTGAGGACGATTCTCCTGAGCCCCTGTGGCCAGCGGCTGAGCCTACGGTAAGGCAATCGGCCATGGCAATGTCGACCGCGGCTCAGAACTAATTAATAAGTACCGGCAGACCGGTACCGAATTTCTGAGCCGGATTACTCTGACACTGCGGACTCGCGGCCGTCGGTGGACCTGGAAACTGACTCGATAATCCGGCAGATCAGTCCGACTAGACGTGCCGTATTTCACTGCCGGACCAGGCTGTCAGTTACTGACACACTAGTGAGCAAGACAGGGACAGGACCTTGGGCGGGGGGGGGGGGGGGGGGGGGGGGCGGGGCGGGGCGTTCCGACAGCCTCCCTGCAGCCAAAATTTCTTTAGTTGAAAATGCTATAACAATGTTCCTTTTTGCTTAGTTTGTTTTTGCGGTGAAAAGGTGCAGGAGGCTTACACAGGCTTGTCGCTACCCATCCCCCACTTTGTTTCAGTGATTTTTCGGAGACTGACGACTTCTTCCCCCTGTTCCCCGCTTTTCGACTGATTTTTCAGTCCGGCGGCGCCGCGGCGGCTAGGCCTTCTCTGTTACAAAAGTTGGAATCCCCCTCCAGGTAACAGATCCGACCCTGCCGCAAGATGACCATAACACGGACGGACAATGATCACTTCAGGCTTTTTACTGACAGACGCCGCCACACTGATCTGCTGCGAGTCAGTATTTCCGGACGCATATCGTGCTGCGGCAAGTCGCCATGTCAAGTGTCAGTCCTGGTGACTCAGCCGGTGACTGGACCAACAGCCCGAGTAGTCACTTTTAACGGCCCTATGAAGTTATGATGTAACCACCTGCGATTGAGTTTCATTTATCGTCAGTTTTTCCACTCAGTTCCGTCCATTTGCATGAGTGCGCTTAGTCCAGCGCCAGCCACTAAGCAAGATGCTCCGCTCAGTATAGCGGAAAACCTTGCTTAGTGGTTGGCGCAGGACTAAGCTCACTAGTGCAACTCAGTGAGGCACGAAACGGCGGGTCCCCACTATGAAGCTACTGTCACAACTTCACAGTGCGGAGCACGTTCAGTCAAACTCCTACTCCGGCCACCTCATCCCACCCCACTTAAGCCGAAGACGGACTGACTAGAAAAAAGAAACCTAGTCGTAGGAAACTCAAAAGGAACTTTAGAGGAAGAATTAAGAAACGGAAGAGAAAAATAAAAAACTAACAAGTTACGTCACTTTTCTTGCGGTCATCTCATTGCAAAAATCCTTCACAAGCTTACGGTTATTAGAGGGGGTGGCGCCATTAAGTGGCGGGATGGCCGTTCCGAAGGGGGGGGGGGGGGGGGTGGCATGGCGGGGTAACATCAGTCTTAGAGAGTGGTCGGGTCGTTTTTTTATTTATTTATTTTTTTGTGTGTGGTCACAGATGACTGAGCCGTGATCGAACACGACTTGATTGAAGAACTTGCCGGACTGACCCCTCAGCCTTGACGTACCGACGACCGGCTTGTTCGGTATGTCAGTTGTGCCAGGATAAGCACAAAACGTTTTTTGGCCTACGACGGCCGCAACACGAGGTAGGCCTACGCCCGCGCACATTTCGACGTGCGGGGCGGGCCATGGCGGCCAGCCACTGCGGCCGTCGTAGGCCCGAGGACCTTTGCTTACTGTCCGTTGCCGAATGGTCGTACCACATCACTAGAAAGAGGCACAGTTGTATTGCGCCTGAAATGATAAGTGTTCAGGTCGTCAGGCCTCTGTCACTCCTAGCCGGCCGCCCGTTCCATGCAGTAGGGTCATCCTCTATCACTGACGTGCGTGGCCCAACCCCACCATTGACCCCCCTCCCCCCCCCCCCAGTAAACGTAGTAAAGATCTTGTTTGTACATAATGATCTTGTTCGGGGCAAGACTGGTCCGTCCGTTGTCATTAAGTTTGAGTCAGTCGTAATATACGATTAACTAAGGGGCTTTTCAGTATTTTGTTCTTTATTTTGTTTTCAGCGTGTTATGTCAGGTACTTACTTCCTCCCCCACCCGGGTCTGCCCTGGGGGACTTGGGTGGGGTTAACTACTTTTTAGTTCCCAGGGTCACCCTGGTCTGCCCCACAGGGTGGGTTTTTCCCTCTATTCTGGGGCATGTGTTTCTGTCTACCCTTGGCCCATTTACCTGTATTTGTCTGTATAAAACTCTCTCAACTGTCTGCACTGCCTGTAGCTCTTGATATTGGATGTGTGTTGTTAATGGTCTTAGCTTTTTTTTTTAGGCCCCATGGCGTAGCTTTATTTAACGTATTGGACCTGCTGGCGACTGACATACATTCAATATTCTTTTTTTTTCTTTCTTTTTTCTCACACAAGCAGTGCAGGCACGTCCTGAGAAAGCCTTGTTGCTGTCGGGACGTTAAGCAATGTACAATGTACTTACTTCCTGCCGCCAGTACAAACCGGAAGCTCGGCATTTCCGACTCTAGTTCAAAGTCGAGTCATTGGCCTCTGTCTAACTAGCTGGCTCGGTGTTTGTTCTTTTAATACTAATTATTATAATTTTGCTCTGAGGTGCAGTATGGAGGTCAGTGCGGCATTTACTTTAACTCATTCTATCCCAGACACACCACAGCAAGATATAGCTCGACCTATGATAGTTCAAGGGTGATGCCAGAATAGCTTGGCGCCTATAGGCGCCAAGCTATTCTGGCATCACCCTTGAAAAATCATGGTCGATCTGTGTCCTGCACTGCAATGCAGTCTTCAGAGGACAACGGCAAAATTTGGGGATTTCGGTGATGGGGTAGAATGAGTTAAAGCGGCTACTGGTGAGGCCGGCAGTAAAGGGTGAATGAAGTAGATCGCAATATCTCGGTTTATAAATGTTCTTGCAATATGGATACTATATGTCCATCTTACACTACTGCTGGAAAGACGAAGAGACTAACTTACAAGATGAAGTTTGAATGTCGTGACTGAAATGAAAGACGTCTCTGCTCTTCAGTCTTAACCTGTGTACACACTGATCGAGTTGAGTTAGTCCTTCACTGAAGTCATGTACGGCCGGGGACTAAAAAAAAAAGTCTCACATGATGGGCCGCCGTTATCACCTGGGTTGTGAAAAGCAAAGTTAGAAACGTCTTAGTTGAGGCAAGGCAACATTCATAACTCAGTGACCTGTTATATCGGAATCGTTTAGCAATTGAAAGGCCGCTATGGAGCAACTGTCAAGTATGTCCCGGCGGGACAACTGACCGACACTACTAAAACACTGACTATACCCAATGCGCAAAAGGCCATCGGGGCGACGTTTGCCCGCGTACGGCCGTGCGCGGGCCAACAGTGGCTGACATCGGCCCGATAGCCTTTTGCGCACTGTTCAGTTTCGCGATCTGATTTTTTGTAAAAGTTCAGTCGGTCGCGCAGGAGCAGTATGCTATACCCGAAAACGCCGAGCTTCTCTATCGATTTTCGCAGCCACCTATCATGCCTATTCAATCAGTCAGCTGACAAGTCGTCTTGCGCTATGACTCCGTCCCACAACTGATATACGGTCGTTCACTGCCAGCAAGAAACATAGATCCTCATGAGCCCCTGCGACTGCAGGGGCTCATGAAAATCTACACCTCTTAAAGTAATGACTGAATGGAGGTTGGCCGAAAGATATATAATCACACTACTGTACAGGAACTTGACTCTGCTTTAAGCCTCTATCACAGGAGTGACACATGTAAATAGAGCCGATAACTGGCCGCAAGTGGCGTAGATTTTGCAGCTGAGAATCTATGCCTCAGTCTTGCCGCAGAGGGGTTGGGTTTGGCTGAGGGACTGGCACAGTAACACAGCACGCGGTCTCGTTGGCCTGCAAACCCAGACACGCCCAAACTTAGGGCGTTGTCAGTGGGCGGGCCGGCTGACGTCACAGGGTTTTCAGCCTCAGGCCGCTGTGACCTTTTCACCGCCTACCTCTCTGCCAGGCCGCGTTCAGCTCGCAATGGCAGAGTAGAGAAAATTAGTACGCTGTGGGTGCGTTCAGGCGCCAAAACCACTGAGCGGCGGCTGTGGCACCGACGGAGTCAGTGCCGCTGGCCAAGAGAGACTGCACACCGACATGTCAGTACTGAGTTCCTGCAGTGCCGGATAAGATTTGTCAGCGGCGGGGCTCGGCCCGTGCTCAGTATTTCAGTGACTTGGACTCAGTGCCGGCTGGCAATGGCGGCCGGACAGTCAGTCATGCGGCTGCAGTCTCCGGCTGAAGTTAACTTGACCTGGCCACTGATTACATCTCAAGATTGAATTGTTAATATTAGTGCTTGAGTATTGTCTTATCATCATGCCACTCAGTTACGACTCCTTACTAGGATTTGAAGCCGCAGATAGTTCTACCATTTTAGTCAAGGGTGGTACCAGAATAGCTTGGCCGGCCGCGCCAAGCTATTCTGGCACGGCACCCCGCCCATTGACCTATATCATAGTACTAACAGTCAAATTTATTTAAAGCGCGGCAATTGTGATGAAAAGGGTTATATAAGTGGGTGATGCCGTGTGGCGGTGTTATGAGTTAAGTTAAACTATCACTGATTTGAATTGGCCGCTGTGAATAACTTAGTGACTGACTTAGAAATTAGTATAATGTCATAGTGCCAGGACAAGCAAAAAACGCCGGTTTTCTGGCCTACGACGGCCGCAGCTGACCAGGTGGACCCGCGCGGCACATCAGTAAGTTGATACTGAGTCAGTCGCGGACTCCGTGCCGCGGGGCGGCCGGGTCCCGCCGGCGCCGGCCACTGACAGCGTTCGTCGTGGGCCCGAGGACCTTTGCTTACTGTCCGTTGCCGCCGAAAGGTCCTAGCACATCACTAGAAAGAAGCACAGTAGTTGCATTGCGCCTAGAGTCCGAAATAGCTCAGGTTAAACGTCGGAGCAGGAGAGCGAAGGGACTGAATCGCCGGGTCAGTCGTGCGGTTCGAATCCCATCCCGACCCCGGTAGCTGGACTCATAATCCAGGGGAAACTAAACGGATTTGTTCAATAGCATGTCCGTTGAAAGGTCCTGGTAAATCAAAGTGGCACAGTTGGAGTGCGCCTGAGCTGATCAGTGTTCAGGTCGCCGTACCCCATAACCCGCCCGTCAGGGCCGTCCATGATCACCTCGGTGCTGTGGACGTTAAAAACCCGAACTAAAACATTGCACCTGAAAAGATCAGTGTTCAGGTCGTCAGGCCTCTGTTACTCCGTACTTAGCCCGCCCGCCAGATGGCTGAGTATGGTCAAGGCTCTATCACTGCGGTGCGTGGCCCACGGTCCCCCCCCCCCCATACCCCCCACACACACCGTCTAGCCGGATTACTGTAATTCCCTTCTTGCTGGTGGTATCTCATCTGATCAACTCACTCACAGTCATTCAGCGTATCCATGCAGCCCGGTTAGTTGGCCTTCGCAAAAAACGCACTGTCAGCTTCTTTATTGCCGTAGATACCACAGTGTGAAGGGATCCACTGCAGCACCAATCTGGTGCACTTGATGTTTTGCAGTGCCTCTTGTAGACGTGGCAGTTTGCTTGCTGTTGCTGCCTCAAGGACAGACATGATGGCATCGTCTTGTTTTTTTTCTCTGAGCCCACTTTTGCCATTCTGTCAGCTTCTTCATTGCCGTAGATGCCACAGTGTGAAGGGATCCACTGCAGCACCAGTCTGGTGCACTTGATGTTTTGCAGTGCCTCTTGTAGACGTGGCAGGTTGCTTGCCGTTGTTGCCTCAAGGACAGACATGACATCAGTCGGTGTTTGCAGCGTGGACCAGGGCTTCCACCTCAGCCTTGTAATTTGTGCAGTGAAGGCCTGTTGGTACTGCCTCTGCCTGCCATTTTCCGTTTGGGTACTGAATGCCGTACACAGCTCCAGCCCCTCCATTCTGAACTGCATCTGTGGCTGATCCATCACACCACTACTAAAGCATCTCCACTGGCTACCTGTCAAGCAGAGAATAGAGTACAAGCTGGCCACTTTGGCATACAAACACTATGACAATACACTTCCTGCATATCTGTCCAAGTTTTTCCCTTGCATCGCACAATCCTAGTAGAAGTCTACGCTCAAGCTCACACTGCTTGTTCAGCCCAGAGTCAGCCTAAAAACTGCTTAAGTGGTGCCCGTTGTTTCGGTTATCAGGCCCCTCACGTCTGGAACTAACTTCCACTGCATGTCCGTCTATCCCCTACCCTGATGACCTTCAAAACAAATTTGAAGACCCATCAGTTTTCCAGGCAGCATATCAAGATTAGCTTAGTCTGGATGTGCTGCCCGGAAATGTTGGCTGCTTTCTATTATGGGTAGCCCATATAGGTAGGCTCTGTGTGTGTGTGTGTGTGTGTGTGTGTGTGTGTGTGTGTGCGCGCGCGCGTGTTTATTTCGTGTTAGGCCATGCGCCTACATGGTGCGAGCAGGTGTTTATTTAAAGAGTGAGTGCGTTCTAATTTTTTTCCTTTTTCAAAACTCATTATTTTTATGTGCTGTAAAGCGATCCGAGCTTGCTGTCCGTGGGGAAGGGCGCTAATATAAAAACTATGTATTATTATTAATGATCATTTTATGCCAAAATAGATTTGAAATAATTTAATTTAGACACCTCATGTCTTCTTTCTCCCTCGCTAGTCGGCAGTAAACACACTGGTGAAGACTGAGTCAGTGTATTCTGAACCGCGACATGATTTACCTTCGGCTTCTTCTTCTCGAACGCCGTCACACTTGGAGTTTGGCTCGCAAAATGAAATCTGTGGTCTTCGTAGCGCCTCCACAGGCCCGTACAGTTTCTCTTGTAGAGTGGCGGGCTTCGGCCATATCTCCTCCCTCAAGTTGTGGTTCCCACAGTCCTGGAGGATGTGGTCTGCTCTGCTTCTCCACAAGGGCACATTGGAGATGGCACAAAGTGAAAGCGTCTGTGCAGGTGGAAATTGAGTCGGTTGTGTCCGGTCCTCAGACGGAAGATGGTCACCTGCACTTCAGTGTCTGGGCAGCTGATGGTAACTGCCTAGGGGTCGTTGTGGTGGTCTGTACACAGACTTAATGATGGTCTTCATCTTTGTGAAGCTGACTCCATTTTCATCTTGTTCTTCCTCTGCGCCCACTTTTGCCATTCTGTCAGCTTCTCAAATTATTGCCGTAGATACCACAGTGTAAAGGGATCCACTGCAGCACCAATCTGGTGCACTTGATGTTTTGCAGTGCCTCTTCAAGTGTAGACGTGGCAGTTTGCTTGCTGTTGCTGCCTCAAGGACAGACATGGCATCGTCTTGTTTTTTCTTTGCGCCCACTTTTGCCATTCTGTCACTGAGCTTCTTCATTGCCGTAGATGCCGGCCACAGTGTGAAGGAATCCACTGCAGCACCAGTCTGGTGCACTTGATGTTTTGCAGTGCCTCTTGTAGACGTGGCAGGTTGCTAGCTGCGGCTGCCTCAAGGACAGACATCAGTCGGTGTTTGCAGCGTGGACCAGGGCTTCCACCTCAGCCTTGTAATTTGTGCAGTGAAGGCCTGTTGGTACTGCCTGTGCCTGCCATTTGTACTGAATGTACACCCCAGCCCCTCCATTGAGAACTGCATCTGTGGCTGATCCATCGGTGTATGCCCGTATCCATGCTTCCTGGGGATACGGCTTTTCTTAAGCATGGCCAGTGTCAGGGCTTTCTTGCTCACAGTGCTATGCTCATCTTTGGTGGTGATGTAGCGTACCGTGGAAAAGATCATAGGTGATGTTTTTTGGCTTACTTTCCCCGGGTGGAAGGTCCGCTGCTGATTTAAGCAATGACGTTAGCAGGAACGAGTGTCAAGTGGTGCTTAAGGGAAAACCCAAGAAGGTTAAACAGACACACCAAAGTCTGTGATTTTATCAATGAGTTCCATGCCCCGGTATGATGCTGAGATGCTAACTTTGTTCCTACAGGCTGGCAGGATTCAGAGCCTCTACCTGCGCAGGGAGCTTTGCCTGGTGTTTTCTCTGCAGTGCTCTCGTCTCCTTCACAAAGCTTGACTGATCTTTTCAGTCTCCCTGAGGTTGGTTGTTTCATCCTGGCGTTCATAGGATGGTCTTTGGAAGACTTGACCTTTGTGGACTGTATCAAGGACATGATTTACCTGATCAGGCCATTGTAATGCATCACCAGTACCAGAAGTACAGCACAAGGTCAGCTCATTTTAAAATGTAATTTTATTTATTTATTTCTTGGGGGGAGGAGGAGGAATTTTGGCCAGTAAAGTGTTATCCGTGCGATATGGGGACAAACAACATGACGGCGGCATTGAAAAGCGGATGGGTTGGCCGTTTGGGCAGCCGGGAATGGCTGCATCCGTCATTGTCATTAGTACTGTGACTGTGACAGTCCCAGCTGTAACTACCTGGGTTTCGGAGCTCAGGCCCACTACCGCCGTAACTGTTTAAAGATCCGGCATACACTTCTGTAACAGATGCCGTTACGAAACGCTACACACAGGCCTTTACGCCGGGTACATTTAGATAGGGCAATCCAGGTCAACACACGTCGTCTGTCAGTATATCAAGTAACCTGACAATAACTCTACTGACTTCGTTCTAATGAAATGCCGGCAATGCTTTCAGTGCGTTAACGGTCTGAGTGCGCAGAATAAGATCAGCAAGTGCGATTACTGACGCGGCGTGCGCGGCTTTTGCTGCATGTCCAAACTGCTGTTAAATTTCACTATGTGTGTGAAAATCCACTGGCCAGAGAAGATCAGCAACGTCAGACTCTGGGACAGAACAGAGCAGATAACAGCAGAGAACGATGAAATTGGGCGAAGAAGATGGGGATGGATCGGTCACAGCCTGAGAAAGCCAGCTTCCAGTATCACTAAGCAGGCATTGTCATGGAACCCCCAGGGAAAGAGGAAAAGAGGTAGGCCGAGAAACTCCTGGCGTCGAGACCTCCAAGCAGACATCAAGAGACTGGGAACCACCTGGAGTAGAATCGAAGGAGAAGCACAGGACAGGAGTTGCTGGAGGTCTCTCGTCGACGGCCTATACCCGGGTAGGGGTGACAGGCGTAAGTAAGTAAGTAAGTATGTGTGTCGCCGGACAAGGCCGCATAGCAAACACAAATGGTGTTGAAACGTGTCTTCAGATTTATGCTTAATGGTACTTTAACTGGTGTACATGTGGCGGCCCGTCGGCACAGTCCGTTTGTTGTTGTTGGCGGCACCTGTATCTGTTTCTTTTCTTTTTTTTCTTTTTTTTTTTATACTTCGGATGCTCACTTAGTTTAGGGGCATGTGACTAGAAGAAGAAAAAAAAAAAAAAAAAAAAAAAGAGATAAGAAAGGGGGAATCCTGACTGAAGTAATTAAGAAACGGAAATAATAAGGAAACCGATCGTCTGTCAATACGTGGTGTAACCAGAGACTGAGCCGAGTGTTATGCCGCTGATCAAGTTACTGACACTGACTACACTTGCACACTCCACGTGCACTACGTGACGGGTAGGGGTGGTGTAACACTACGACACATTACAGCCGGGACTGGCGGATTAGCTGTGTATGGTCACTTGAGTTAAAGCCATTCGGCATGAGGCACATCAGTTTCAGTCATCCTGCACTGGTGACTTCACTGAGTTCAACTGTACTGTATGAGGGCTCGGGAAGTTCATCGCGTTGCCTCTGACTACTAGGCGTCGGCTGCCGTGCCGCCATCTTGAGAGGACGCGATAGACTCATTTCAGATAAGTAGCGAAGTAGTTTTTCAACACGTTTTTCTTCATGTTTCTTCTTCTTCAGTTGGAAACAAACAAAAACAGCCTATCCTGGTTAGCGGTTTCTTGAGGCCGCTACGGTGATGACAAGACTTGCTGTTATTCAGTCGAGTCAGTTGCCTATAGCACGTCACTGAGGACTTTCCGCGGCATTGTCAGTCTTGACAGCGATGATCCTAGTGAGCGGCGCATGAGTAGTATCCCGGCTCTCACTGAGACCCATGGCCGCCACGAAGCGTGATGACGTCAGCTTCCCGAGCCCCGTAAGTTCCTGAGTATGATAATGATATTGAGTGGTGCGGGTCTGCCGTTTTAATTAGTAATGAAACGTGATCAGCAAGAGGCCATAACTGAAAAAGTCATCAAGAACCCCCGCAACGCCGGCGGGGCGGGCGTATGACGATATAAAAAAATTGATGTCTCTTGCAATCGGGCGGTTAATTTTTCACTATTTCTGGGCAACGTAGGGCTCAGTCTATCATGGACGATCTGCCGTCAGTCACCGTTGAGTCATGACCGCCGCCGAACTAACTTCCCCATTGAGCGCAGGAACGCAAAGAGTAACACCCAAATGCAAGATTGGTTGTACATTGCTTAAAGTACGACAGCAAGAAGACTTTCCGACTCAGGACGTGGCCTGCACTTTGTGCAAAAAAAAAAAAAAAAAAAAAAAACCTAAACAAAATATTGCCGGAATGTATGTCGCCAGCCGGTCTAATGGGCGCTAAATAAACCCAAGACCATTTAGTAACACGACAAATCCAATATCAAGAGCTACAGACAGCGCAGATGAGGGAGATTGAGTTTAGAAAAGGAAAATACAGGTGAATGGCCCAAGGGTAGACAGAAACACATGCCCCAGAATTGAGGGGAAAACCCATCCTGTGGGGCTGACCAGGGAACTAAAAAGTACTTAACCCTACCCAAGTCCCCCAGGGCAGACCCGGGTGGGGGGCCAAATGCGAGAAAAGGCATACATTCTTAAGAGCCCCTGCAGTTGACAGAACTCATATAAGTTTATGCCTCTTGGCTATAGGCCGGAGCTCAGTTGTTGCGTCATCAGACGCTAACGCGCAGCTGAAAAGTAACTTTTCCTCTTGCCGTCTTGTCCGGCATTTTCGGGTTTCTAGATATGTGCCTGGACCGGCGAGAGTGCTCACAGAGGATTGGAGTGTGATATTCTTAATTTCTATTGACGATATCTTGTCACGATCACAAACATTGTGTGAGCGCCTCATCCCCCTCCTTGCGGCAATTGCACTCCCCAAAGAAATACTTACTGCGAAGATAATACTCCAAGATTCAAAGAGTATAGAGGAGCCTCTGTACTCTTTAGTTGCACTTGCCATTACCCTCTTCACTGCCAGTGAACGTACATCTTGTTTCTGAACTCTGTTCATTCAACGACCAAAATCCAACACCATCCAAGGAACATGGATACAAATTGGTTCCAGCAAGAGGCACAGATCCTCATGAGCCCCCGTAATTGCGGGGGCTCATGAAGATCTATGCCTCTTGCAGCTGGGTGATGTTCACCTTTTCTCGGCAGTCAAGGGATTAACACAATGAGAAGTCAGGTCGTAGACGTAGACTACATTACAGTTTAGGAGACAGATCGATGGTGACAGTTCATGAGTGGTGCCAGAGTAGCTTGAAGACACTCAGCCCTGACAGACTACAAAAAGATATGGATCGACCATATAGCTCTAGGGTGGTGCTAGGATAACTTTGCCTACTTCGGTCATAATACTTCTTTGTGCCTACTCTGACCAGAACACATGTAGTTCAAGGGTGGTGCCAGAATAGCTTGGCATCTACTAAAAACATAATACTTCTAGGGTGGTGCCAGATTAGCCTGGTGCATACTTGACCATAATGTTTCTAGGGTGATGCTAGAATAGTGTGGTGCTTACTTCGACCATAATAATTTAGTTTAAAGGTGGTGCCAGAATAGCTTGTTGCTACTCTGACCATCAAACTTCTCCTAGGGTGGTGCCAGAATTGCGTGGCGCCTACCTCAGCCTAACACATGTAGTTCAAAGAAAAACAGAAGATAGTGGTAGAAAACCCTTTAAAATAGAAACAAATAACGACGTTTCGGATCAAAGATCCTTCCTCAGGTGACATGGAAACAAACGTAGAACAGAAAAGAACACCAGAAAGAAAAGACGTCATCCTGTATAGAGAGAATTTAGAATGACGTAAAAAAAAAAAAAAACAAACAAACAAAAAAACCCTATTTTATTCTATTTTAAAGGGTTTTCTACCACTATCTTCTGTTTTTCTTTCACGTGAAACCCTAGCGGCAACAGTTTTACTACATGTAGTTCAAAGTTGGTGCCAGAATAGCTTGGTGCCCACTTCAACCATAATACATGTACTTCAAGGGTGGTGCCCAAATAGCTTAGTGCCTACCTCAACTGTAATGCAAATAGTTAAAAGGTGGTGCCAAAATAGCCTTGCTCCTACTTTCTACTAAGTAGTTCAAGGGTGGTGCCACAATAGCTTGATTTCTTATGCGACCATAATAGTTCAAAGGTGGTGCCAGAACATAGCTTGGTGCCTGCGTTAACCATATTATGTAGCTTTAGGGGGGTGCCAGAATAGCCTGGCACCTACTTCAACCGCAACAGTTCCAGGGTGATGCCAAAACAGTTTGGTGGGTACTTTGACAATAATAGTTGAACAGTGGTGCCAGACTAGCTTGGTACCTACAGGTACCAAGCTATTCTGGCACCAGTCTTCAACTATTATTGACTATAGGCGTCCAGCTCATCTGGCACCATGTTTGAACTATCACTCGATCCATAACATGTTGTAGTGCATCAGGGCTGAATGGATTAGGGGTCAGCGGATGTTGCCATGGTACAGCCTACACATGTAGGCCAGAACTAATTTGTAAAGCTGTTTCTCAAAGGTGATGGCGAAAAAAAAAATCAATACAGCAAATGAAATCTGAACAGAGGTGTGGCTTCAGACACGCACTCTCTGATAAATACATGTGTATGAGTGCATGTATGTACATACAGTAAACTTTGGATATAAGAAATCACACGTGGGCCTAAATGTTTTTGTTGTTATATCTGAAGTTTGTTATAAGCAAAGAAATTTGTACAGGAAACAGTGTTGTTGGGACCTCTGAAAAGTGTTGTTATGTTAGATTTTTGTTATAATATATTTGACCTTGTTATGAGCAAAGTCAACTGTATTTGTAAAAAGACCACAAAATACCGATACATTCAAGAATTTAACTTTTTATTATTTGCTGAGAAATGGCAATACTGCACTTGCAATACAGAAGCAGTATGATCAGTCAGTCAACACACAGAGACATAGATCTATGTACCCACTCCATAAAGTTTTTCCTTCTTTGACACATGTATTGATATATTGTATAACAAGCAAATTAATATTCATGAGCTTGCTAGGTATACTTTCCTTCCCAAAATCCCTTGCGAACCAAGAAGACTCGACCTTGCTGCTTTTTATGTTCTAGCAGTGAAAAACTTTTGAAAGTAACGAAAATAAATACAAAGTCCTTTAGTCAAAGGTCCCTTTGTTTCCAGGCCCCAGTCAAAGGTCCCTTTGTTTCCAGGCCCCAGTCATTTGGAATTCTCTTCTGAAGCACATTCGTGACAGTAATTTCTTTCAAAAGTCAGCTTAAAACACATCTTTTTCAGTCTCACTACTCTGTCTTACCAACTGCAGTCTCTTTTCTGTTTCACAATAACATCATGATGATCCTGTGCCAGTCTTTGTTGCGATGGTTGTTTGTGCTTTGGGTGTGTTTATGTGCTGTTAATTTTAGAATTTGTATTGTAATATTTGTATTTTGTGTTGTTGCTGACTATTGATTTGTGTTTAGGTTTTAACTTTGATTTGCATTGTACAGCGCTTAGAGCCTGCACTGCAGGGAGTTTGCGCTTTATAAATATACTTATTATTATTATTATCATTATCTTGCCGATACTTGGATTTTCAAAACGGAAATGCGAAATATGCTCACACTGCAACATTAACGCGCTCTTAATGTGTTGTAGTAATGACATACTTCTTAGTGTGTATGAATGCTTGAAATGTATATCCTATGCACACACACACAAACAGAGAAAAGACGCCAGGAAACGTGCGACTCGGGCTGGACTGACAAGTGAAATTGATGAGATGTCAGCTGGGCATCGACAACCTCAGAAAAAAACAAAATAAACAAACATGCTGTCATTTTCCACACTTATGCGTGATCTAGATACAAGTAGAATTTACTCTGCAACACGCACGGTTATACAATACACTGATGTCTTGCTTACTTACTTACTTACGCCTGTCACCCCTACCCGGGTATAGGCCGTCGACGAGAGACCTCCAGCAACTCCTGTCCTGTGCTTCTCCTTCAATTCTACTCCAGGTGGTTCCCAGTCTCTTGATGTCTGCTTGGAGGTCTCGACGCCAGGAGTTTCTCGGCCTACCTCTTTTCCTCTTTCCCTGGGGGTTCCATGACAATGCCTGCCTAGTGATACTGGAAGCTGGCTTTCTCAGACTGTGACCGATCCATCCCCATCTTCTTCGCCCAATTTCATTCTCTGCTGTTATCTGCTCTGTTCTCTCCCAGAGTCTGACGTTGCTGATCTTCTCTGGCCAGTGGATTTTCAAAATTCTTCTAAGGCAACTGTTCATGAAGGTCTGTACTCTGTTGACTGTGGTTTTTGTCAATCTCCATGTCTCTGCTCCATATAGGAGAACTGCTTTTACATTGGAGTTGAAAATCCGGACTTTGGTGTGTTGTGACAGCTCTCTGGAACTCCACACTTTTTTCAACTGGAGAAAGGCTGCTCTGGCTTTACCGATTCGTGCTCTGACATCTGCATCAGTGCCGCCTTTTTGTGTGGCCGTCTGCCATTCATGTGTTTTGTCTGAAAACCGCAATCAGCCGCAAAATGAATGACGTGAGGCATTGTTTTTATTTAGACTGGGTACATAAATTATATTGAGCAACAATTTTGTTTGATATAGTGCCAATAAACAGATGTCATTACTTGACTCGAATCAAATGTCCTCGTCTTCGACTCGGACATTTTGATTCGAGTCTCGTAGTCACATCTGCCTGTTATCACACTACATCAAGCAAAATGTTGCTCAATATAATATAATAAAGACTATGAGCAAATAAAATGCATGTACATGTAAACAATTTAGTTTAAAGGAGTGTGCTCTTAAGTCACTGTTCCCGATTTTTCAATAAAAACAAAGGCGCCATGATTCATGGAAATAGAAAAAAAAACACGCTATATCTGGGCACCTGCGTTATTAATGGAAACTAAATATAGCAATCGGGCACGAACACAGGGTCAGAGAAAGAAAAGTCCTTTTTTATCAACATGACAATAAATTAGCCATATTTCAAGGTGACAAAACTGAAACTAAGAAGCCAAGAAGGTTCCTTAAATCAAATGGAATAACTTGCTAAACACAGAGAAAACTTTTTTTCTCAACCTGGTAAATGAAAAAAAAAAAATAAAGGATTTTTCTGATTCAGCCCAAATCTGTGGAATACCCTAGCAATGTGTTATCCACAGACATTCCTTTTTCTCATTCAAGGCACCCTGCATCAAAAGCTGTGAATCTGTCATACAGTAATGCAACACTTTCACAACTATTGATGAACGAGTTAAAAGCAATGTATGACTGATGTCTAGGCTTTGTACCTTTTAGTATGAAGAAAATCTAAGTGAATAATATTCTCTAACTAAAAACAAAATTAAAGGTTTGGTGTCGGACAACTAACTGATGCAATCCCTGTCGCTTAATTTGTCATGTTTTAGTGTCATTTCACAACATATCTGTAGGTGAAGTTTGAAGTCTGTGGTTTGTACTTTACAGCTTCTGTGGATGAGCAAATGTTAAAGTTAACCATGGACAGACAACAGGTGGCTCAAAGTATATACATTTACTTCAATGCAACTAATATTGCATGAGGCAAACCCTGTCTACTAACAACTTGAAACTGATATGACTCTAAAAAAAGTAAATTAACATACAATTTACCAAAGCTGCTAGTGCAACATTGCTAGGTACACTGTATAATACACTGTTTAGTCTCAATGACTGACGAAAACATTGTCAGGATACGGATTTGAATGCATCTTCCACATACACACACTGGTGCATTTAAAACTCTCGCCAGCAGTTTGTATTGCAGCTTATTTTCAAGAGAAAACAACACTTGTCATATCCACAAGACCTCGCTGTGTATTATTTTCATCATCACGAAATGTCAATACCTTTTCCTTTCAAAATTCTGTAAACCTCAAATTTGTTGCTTTATTGTAGACAAAGCATCAGCTGCTCCCTTCTGCATGACAAACGCATGCAAGGCTTTCAGTTTCAGCAAGAGGCATAGATCCTCATGAGCCCCTGCCCATGAGTATCCATACCTCTTGCACACAAGTCACCTTTGTTGCAAAACTGTTCCATACACACCGAACTTGAGCATTCAAAAGCTTCAGGGCTGTGTACGAGTGTATCACCGTTGATTAATTTTCACTTTTTCTTGCCCGTCAGACCAGCTCCAGCATTGAACTTGAAAAAAATGATGTCTCCATCTTCCACAACGTAGTCCCGGCCTTTCTGTTTGTATTTTCCTGACGACTGAAGACAGAGGAAGTGGAAACATTCAAACAGTGAGACGTACAGCAAAAGGGCTAACAAGTAAAGGGAGACAATCCACAGGCCATGACCAGCTTTACAACAGTTTATTCAAAGTGCATCAACACATCAAGCCCACAAGACAACCTCACAGTTCCGCAGACAGATGATGGAGGCCCAACAGACATCACTTGTTTATCCCCCAAAAGCACTTACCTTGCAGGCCGCTTCTGATCCTGCCTCCTTAAAGTCCTCAAATGCCATGACTTCAGCCATGATGAAACCTTTTTCAAAATCTGTGTGGATTCGACCTGCAGCCTGTGGGGCCTTTGATCCAACCTGTTACAAAGAGAAAGAATTTGGTGCACTGGGCAGAAAGAACATAATCTATGCACGCACACAAATAATGAAACACAAACATACATGTACATTTCCACAGACACACAAACCATAACCCGTCCAGTGCCAAGAAAATCTGACCACCACTGAACTGCAAGAGGTATAGATCCTCATGAGCCCCCGCAAATGTGGGGGCTCATAAGGATCTATGCCTCTCGCTGACACCATTTTGATTCCATGTTCCTAGGACAGCTAGGGTTTTTTGGTGTTGAATTAACAAAGATTGTAGAATTAGAACCAAAAGCGGCATCAACTGGCACTAAACGGGCTAAATATTATTGTCAGTGGTTAATGTTTTGTCAGGTCTGTTTTCCTGTCCTACATGCTTGCATACAGCCAGACAGTAAAATTCATTTTTCTTTAAAAGGTATTTTTTCGAAAAATACTTACCGATGACATGACTGAATGGAAGTGACTACTACTTACTCATTCTAGCCTAAGAGCCAGTTGTGTTAAAACACAACCCGGGAGGCACTCGGGGAACCCCGAGGGGACCAAGAGTTGTCTCCCTATACCCACCACCCGGAAGCCGGGTACCCATAATCCCTCAGTCAGGATACTTAGCGCACCAGCGGCAAGCGGGGCAGGTGGGAGGGTCGTTTGAGTCATGTCAAAGGTAAGTATTTTTCGAAAAAATACCTTTTAAAGAAAAATGAATTTGTTTCTTCAAAAACATTACCGATGACATGACTGAATGGAAGAATTACGAATAGGAGGTGGGTGCCGCGCTGCAGCACACCTTAGGGCCCAAGGGCCGTCCTCCCTAACGCAAACTCCCGACGACCCTAGGTAGGTGAATACATACGGCGCTGAGGCGCCAGGAGGGAGTTGTGCCCCCCGCAAAAAGGCCCCCACCAGAGCGAGGAGTCTCGCTGGCCTGGCAGAACACTGCGATCGAGGCGGGCGAAGTCATCCTGCCCGCCAGCCTCCAGTAGCCACGAAGTGTAAGACAGTACCGTCCCTGACGAATGTGACGTTCGTGGCCATGCACGTGCCTTGATAACGTACCTGTAGCCTCTAACGTCCCCGAGGGAGGGGTCCTGTAATTCAGAACGTATGACTGAGCGTAGCCAGGAAGAACGTCCGGCATGTAGCGTCAGTGGTGCCGGAACCGGCAAAGAGGCGAGCGCGTCCGTAGCGAACGGCTATGTCGTAGGCGCATGTGAGGCTTGTACAGGGATTTGCTACGTGGTCTCCTAGTGGAATAGCGCCCCGTAAGCGGGCGCAAGGTGAACCTGTGGACCAAAGGCGCGGCGGTCCAGGTAAGGTATGGTCCGAGCGGAGCTGTACGTAATTGTTCCCTCGAACTGTAGGCAGACCGGGCGAGTCGTAGCTCCTGAAGCTCGTTAACCAATCCACCAAGGCAACATCACTCAGGCGCCGTAAGGCTGCAAGGGCAAGACGTAGCATGCGATGACTCCTCACGAGGGGAGTCGACAGGAGGCTCCTGATGAGTGCGTGTAAGTCTCTCCGAACCGGGCACTGAGGAGAGGCGGGTTATCTGCCGGCAAGTGGACCCCCAGCAGGATCCCGGCGGCTTACTTGGAGACGAGTGGGTACCGAGATTGGACGTGGGACGTCGCCAAGCGCGACTCTCTGAACTGGGCTCTGTGAGGCGAGTTCTCTGCTTCTCAAAAGCTGTGTCCGGGCTCGCTCCGTCCGGGTAGCGGCCTCGTCGGTCAAAACCCCACCCTGTGCCCTAGTCCACTGAAAACGTTGTGGATACCCTCCACAGGATCATCCTGGTCTCATGCGCCGATCCTCCGAAGGTGTCCTGGTGCATTCCGTGTGTAGCCACTGGTCCCACCGGGGAAGACTGGCCCAGATCTACCGTTGGTCCAGGTAGCGCCACGCACGGAGGGAGTTGAAGTTCTTTCCCCAAGCACCAGGGTAGGGGGCAAGCACTGGTCAGAGGATTGCCAGCTGCCCTGATCCTGGAAGTACACCTCCGCTGTCGCGTTGCTGGAGAGGAGAAGCTCCTGTGACCTATCCTTCCTCCCACGAGCAGAAGAAGAAGGCCTAGTAGTCCGCGTCGGATCCAAGCTAAACACGCTCTTGTCCGCGAAGTCCGAAGGTCGGAGGGTTGGACCTCGAGAAGAATCACGGAAGTAGGAAGCGTAGCTTGAGCAGCCGGGCTTAGAGACGACTAAGGTGCTTAGATCCGACTCCGTGTAGTGGCTAGGTCCTCCGCCACGAGCACAGCCAAGCGGTACCACATGTCCGAAGTCCGGCACCCCCCGGGTGCCCAACGAGAGTTGTCGAGATGGTTAGACGTCAGGGAGAAGGGGCTGCGCCTTGGTTCCCCAGTGTCCATGATGGATGAGAACCCCCAGTGAGTCAGGTGGCAATGCCGGGCAAACTTCCGCAGCAGGGCGGCGGCGATGAGTTTGGATGTCCCGTCCAGCGCCAGCCGAGTGTCCATCCGCGCAGAAGAACAGGTCTGACGGAACCGCAGCACTGGAAGCCGAAGAAGAGGGAGAGGAGAACGGCTGAGACGTCCGAGCAACCAGTCCGAGGGGTCGTCAGCCGTCAAACTCAGGGTGTCGAAGTCCCGCTGTCTGGAACCGGCGACCGAGGAGGGCTCCGAGGGAAGGAATCCCACTGACGGCGAACCGCAGAGGTCGAAGACTCCCTCCGAAGGGGAGAGCGAAAGACGGAGCGACGCGGCGAGGGTCTCCTGAGAGCCGAAGGTGGGTCCCAACGAGGAGAACGGCTGCGACGAGGAGGAACGGAACGGAGAGGACGAGGGAAGGGGAAGTGGCCGGTCGATGGGAAGAGGAACGGGACGAACGGGAGTCCGAACGAGATGGGGAACGCGAAGAAGGCGAAACCCGTCTGAGTTGAGGGAGTCCTGATCCGTCGAACGATGAGTGGAGAAGGTCCTCCTACGATCTTGCGAAGCAGAGCGATAACGGAGAGTAGAATCCCGGCGCCTAAGATCTTCGCCAACAGGAGGCTCCGGACGAGTGCGTGTAAGTCTCTGTGAACCAGGCTCTTGGGAGAGGCGGGTTGCTTGCCGGCAAGGGGACCCCTGCGGCCAGAGACGAGTGGGGAACGAACCAGGCTCTTGGGAGAGGTGGGTTTCTGTGCACTAATCCGTTGAATACTCAGTGGCGTCTTCTGTGTCGGATCAAGTTGGTCTCGCGTGTCCGGTGCCGGGGGCACAGTGGAAGGCGTCTCGGTAATCTCGAAGCACCCGAGCGGGAAGGTCCTCCTATGATCTTGCGAGGGAGAGCGATAACGTCGAGTAGAATCCCTGTGTCTACGCTCTTCACAACCAGGAGGCTCCGGACGAGTGCGTGTATGTCTCTGTGAACCAGGCTCTTGGGAGAGGCGGGTTTCTTGCCGGCCAGGGGACCCCCAGCGGAATCCCGGCGGCTTCCTCAGAGACGAGTGGGGAACGACGGTGGAGGAGGGACGCCATGAGCGTCCCACCAAACCAGGCTCTTGGGAGAGGCGGGTTCTTTCCACCAGCTGTGTCCGGGCGCGCTCTCTAACGGAGGCGGTCTTGACGGTCGAACTCCCACTCTGTGCACTAATCCCTCGATTACTCAGTGGCGTTCTCTGTGTCGGATCCAGTTGGTCTCGCACGTCCGGTGCCGGGGGCACAGCGGAAGGCGTCTCGGCAATCTTAAAAGTACCCGAGAGGGTAGGAGGCTCCCTCCTATAAAGTTCCAGAGATTAGACCATCGCAGCTCCGGCCAGGTAGCACAGACGTCACAAGTGTGGTCGGAAGCACACCCAACGCACAGGAGACAGACTGTATGGATATCCGACGGCCACTGGAAGCCTCCGCATTGTTTGCAGGTCACCAGTAGGCCAATGCAACACACAAAACATGAGGGCACTCGGCGAGTGTCTACAGGATCTCTGGAGGGACGTGAAGAACGGCAACTCCTATGCACGCCAGCAGAGGAGAGTGAGCGGAGTGTAGACCTGGAGCGGCGTAAGGGTCACTCCAATGAGGCGATCCGTAGAGGAAGAGCATCCAACGGTGCCGATAGTGGTCCCTACTCAGGCGCCACACAGAGCGAGCAGGACGAGTACCCTCGAGAGGTGGCCTGGAACTGTGTCGATAGTAGTCTCCGCTTCCTTGGAGACGAGCATCCTTACTAGAGTCCCTGGACGTGCACGTGAATGTCTCTGAGCCGGGCTCCGAGGGAGGCGGGCTTTCTTGCCGGTAAGGGGGACCCCCAGCGGGATCCCGCGGGCTTTCTTGGAGACAAGTGGGACCGATAGTGGACATGGCTTCATGGAAGGCTTAGTCCGGGCGCGCTCCCTCCTGGAAGCGGCCTCATCGATCCAGGCCCACTTCGTGCACTAGTCCACTGAATCCGGTGTGGGGCTTCCCACATGGACGTCCTGGTCTCAAGCGACCGGTGCCAAGGATACGATGGATGGCGTATCCACATCCTGCGCATAGGAGACCCGACCTAGTGGTTGTCCGACGGCCACCGGAACACCTGCCTTGCGTGAAGGACATCAGCATGCCCCTCTTCATCGGGGCGGAACGGGATCCTTCAAGCACCAACAGCATAGGTCGCTCCCACCTGCAGAAGCTTCAAGCTGCCATCCGCGCTGCTGAGGCCAGGTGACACAATCATCCCAATGTGGTAGGAGGCACCTCCCGTGTCGGAAGACAGGCCTAGTCCCAAATGGGCGCTGCCTGGGCATGAAGAACACACCTACCAGTAGCAGCTGGGCTGGTGCTTACAGCCGAGAAGCTGCTTGTCCTCTGAAGGTGGTAGTGTACTGCAACGTCCTAAGAAGTCGGACGTGTGCGTAATTGTCTTACCGAGCGGGCCTTGCCAGAGGCTGTTCACGTGCGCTCCCCCTGGCAGCGGCCTCCACGATCCACGCTCGCGCACTAGTCGTGACATCCGGTGTGGCTTCTCTCCCAGGTCAGTCCGCTGTCGTGCGGAAAACCCGCAGTGTCCGGAAGGCGCCTAAACCGGTGCCGATCGCTTGCAACGCAAGCATGGTCGGCGGGGCATCCGGTGCAGTGGCGAAAGACCCCTGGGGGCTGAACTAGCCACTGTCATCTGTGTGAATGGGTAGCACATCCCTGCAACAGATAACACACCCGAAGGCCTGCGGGCGAGTCCTGTGGGACTAAGCCACGAAAGGTAGCCTTCGTAACAACAAAACACACAAGCACCAAAGCGGGGTAACAGACTGTCAAGCCTGCACGCCAGCAGTGCAGTAAGGTCGACTCGCTGCCATCAAGCACTAAGGTGAGCAACCAACATCTGTAGCAAAAGTCAAACATGTCATGACAGAAGCGAGGTACCAAACTGCACGCCTACAACTAGCCGTGCAGTAAGCAAGTAGGCCCACTGCCGCCAAGCGCTAAGGCGAGGGAACAACATATGTACACAAAAGACGAATACGTCATGACGGAAGCGAGGTACCAAACTGCACGTCTGCAATCTAGCTGTGCAGTAACGAGGTAGATTCACCGCCGTCAAGCGCTAAGGTGAGCAACAACATATGTACCAACCCATGTCATAAAAGGAGTCAGGCCCCAAACATTATTACTAAGGGTGACCGTGTGTGGAAAAAACAACACCGGCCGCATGCTGTACAACTCAATACGCAATGACAACCAAGACAAGAAAAATTCATTTTTCTTTAAAAGGTATTTTTTCGAAAAATACTTACCGATGACATGACTACCAGGAGTGTCCACTCCTTGCTCAATTCTAGCCTAAGAACCCGTTGTGTAAACACAACCCGGGAGGCACTCGGGGAACCCCCAGAGGGACCGAGAGTTGTCTCCCGCTCCTACCCACCAGCCCTATTCACCTGTGAACTCCAGTCACGAAATTAGGCTCACCAGCGGCAAGCGGGGCAGGTGGGAGGGTCCTTCGAGTCATGTCATCGGTAAGTATTTTTCGAAAAAATACCTTTTAAAGAAAAATGAATTTGTTTCTTCAAAAACATTACCGATGACATGACTACCAGGAGAATGCCGAACAGGAGGAGGGTGCCGCACCCCCAGGTGGTTTTCTCTAGGCTCATGGCCCCCTCCTCTCTTCCGACACTCTGCCCTCCCTAATAGGTGCATACCTACGGCGCCTGTGGCGCCGGGAGGGAGTGTTGTGCCGCCGTGACGTCCCCCACCAAGGCGAGGTTGTCTCGCTGCCCTGCCAGATCCCGTAGATAGAAGCGGGCGAAAGTAGATTCTGATCGCCAGCCCACCGCAGCCACGATGTCCTTGACAGCGCAGTTCCTGTCGAAGGCTACGCTCGTGGCCATGGCCCGTACTTCGTGCGCCCGAATCTTTAGGCTCTTCGCTCCCTGAGGGGAGAGATCGACATATGCTGAGCGAATCACCCAGCGAAGCCAGGAAGAGACTGTCTGTGCCGAAATGTCGTTTCTTCCTGTTTTTAAAGGAAGGAAGAGGCGAGAGCGTCCCCTCCGGACGGCTCTGGTTCGTCGCAAGTACACTCTGAGGGCTCGTACAGGATCTTGTTGCCTGGTCTCACTGGGGAAGTCTTTCCCGCGTAACGGTCGTAAGGTGATAACCTGTGGCGCCGTCAGTGGAGACCTAGTCTTGGCAATGAAGGCAGGGTCGGTCACCAGTTGGACCGAGTGGTCAGCTCGAAATTGCAGGCATGTAGGCCGGACTGATAGAGCGTGTATCTCACTTACTCGTGCCGCGGTGGCAAGCGCCAGCAGGAAGCAGGTCTTCCGCGTCACATCCGCAAGCCTGGCCAACGGTAGTGGTTCGAAACGTG
The DNA here is from genome assembly GCA_036245525.1 of Semisulcospira habei. Taxonomy (NCBI): domain Eukaryota; kingdom Metazoa; phylum Mollusca; class Gastropoda; family Semisulcospiridae; genus Semisulcospira; species Semisulcospira habei. The sequence continues at coordinate 42,979,485 of BTPG01000008.1, forward strand.
GTGAGTTTAGCCAGGTAAGAACCCATGGTAAATCCCAGCGGGGAAGAAGAGAGCGAGAGGCAGGCCTTTGTAGTCCGAAGTGTGACATAAGATCTGCCAGGTCCTTACATGCGCCGGGGTCCGCGCGGCCGAGGTGCCGGTAGGTGTCGGCAATCATCGAGAGATATCCCCGAATGGTAATAGGGGCCAGTCCTTGGTCTTCGAAGAGCCAGAGGAAGAAGTCCGCAAGTTGGGGGTTTTTCAGTTCGGTGGGGGAGAGACGACGGTCGCTGCACCAGGTACAGAGTACCCTCCATTTCCCCTCATAGATACGTCTAGTCGAGGGCTTGCGAGCTGTAGCGATCGCTTCCACTGCAGCACCCGAGAAACCTCTAGCTGAGAGGGCTTGCCGCACAACCTCCAGGCGTGTAGCAGTAAGCGTTCCGGACAGGGGTGGAACAGCGCCTGGCGTGGCTGCTTGAGCATAGTGCGGGGCGTGGGGAGCAGTAGCGGAGGGTGCGTGGCGAGGCTGATCAGGTCGGTGGACCAGGAACGAGTCCAAGCGAACGGGGCGACCAGGAGCAGGATCGCATTGGTTCCTCGCAGCTTTAGGAGGACTTTGGGGACAAGGACTGTCGGGGGAAAGGCGTACGCTATGAGTCCGTCCCAGGGAATGGATAAGGCGTCGACCGCCCAAGCCAGGGGATCCGGTACTGGGGAAACGAAGAGGGGAAGCTGGTGATTCCACCTCGTGGCGAACAGGTCCACCATCGGGGTCTCCCAGTGAGAGCAAATCATCCGGAAAATGTCCTGGCGTAGCGTCCATTCCGTGTGAATGAGCTGTCCTCGGCGAGAAAGGGAATCCGCTAAGACGTTCAGGCGACCGGGAATATGGCGAGCGCTGAGAGTCAGATCGCGGTCCTCGCACCATCGCATCAATCGGAAGAGTAGCATGCATAGATCGGGTGAATGAGTTCCTCCCTGCTTCTGTATATACGCTACCACTGTCGAGTTGTCCGAAAGGACGAGAAGATGCTGGTGTCTGAGCTGCTCTTCCCAAACGATGATGGCCTGCCACACCGCTTGCAGTTCCAACCAGTTGCTGTGTTTGTCCGCGAACTCCGGAGGCCAGAGGCCGGACGTCGTGGTGAACTGAGGAAGCAGGTGGGCTCCCCAACCAGCCCGACTCGCGTCGACACACAGGGAGAGGTGCGGGGATGGGGAGGAAATGGGGACTCCCAGAGCCAACCAGGCTCTGTCGGTCCACCGTAAAAGGTGGGGGCGTACCAACGGGGACACGGGGACGTTCGTGGTCAAGTCGCCCGAGGAGGGACGCCAGAGCAGTAGGAGATGAAGTTGTAGCGGTCGGGAGTAGAGACGCCCGAGGGGGATAAGATCCGCCGCTGCGTTGATCAGGCCCAGAAGCTGAAGCCAGACCCTGGCGGGGGCTGCCTGTTGCTGATCTATCAACGCGGCGAGAGCGGACAACTTCACAATCCGTTTCTCTGGCAAAAGTACCCTGTTGCGGTCCGTGACAAACTCCATGCCTAAGTGGATGAAGTGGCGCGCCGGGGTGAAGTCCGACTTTCCGGTGTTGACCAGGAAACCCAACCGGTAAAGCAGCTGTAAAAGAGCGTCCCTGTCCGCCGCAAGCGCGGTCTCCTCCTGATTTCTCAAAAGAAGGTCGTCGAGATAATTCGAGGTCGGACTTGACGACGACTGCCTCGCCTTGGCCACTACAGCATCCATGATGCGGGTGAAGGCCCAGGGGCTGAGGTTGAGACCGAACGGCAGGGCGCGAAACTGGTAAATCACTCCTTCGAACGCGAAGCGCAGGTACTTCCTGGCCGAAGCGTGCATGGGGACATGTAGGTAGGCGTCGGACAGATCTAAACTGACCGCGTAGTCCATGGGTTGCACCGCCGCACGAAGAGCCCTGGTCGTCTCCATCCGAAAGGAAGGGGCCGCGATGAAGGCGTTCAGCGCCGACAGATCTATGACTGGCCGCCACTTGCCGCCGGGTTTGGGGACCACAAACAGTCGGCTGTAAAAGGCGGGCGAGTCCGGACGCTGCACTATCTCTGTGGCCTCCTTTGAAAGGAGAGCCGCGACTTCTCCTCGCAGAGCGGCGGCCTTGAGGGCGTCGGACGGAACCTCTGTCCAAAGAGGAATGGAGCGCAAGGGCGGAGGAGAGCGGAACGAGATCCGTAATCCTCTGGTGACTACGTCCAAAACCCAGGGCTCGTCTCGAAACAGCGAGCGCCAATCCTCGCTGAATCGTGCTAGCCTCCCGCCGACTGGAGCCCCGACGACGGTCGGCGGGGGCGGAAATGGGGACAAGTCAGGTGGCCCGCCCGCGCCCAGGGCGACGGGCGGGACGGGGCCAGGCGGGGGCAGGGGCGTTAGCTGGGCCAGGGCGACGGAAGGACGGGCGACGGCGCGGCGCAGCTCGTGGTGGGGCAGACGGGTCCGCGGTGACACGTTTCCGGGCCCGCAAGGAGCGCCCCAGGGCCGTGCGGGCGGGAGGAAAGCGCTGCTTGACAGTCTTGCGAGGCCAACGGTCGGAGTTGGAGTCCTTCACCGTCTGCCAAGTATCCCCGAAGAGCAGAGACCCTCCCAGAGGGGCCCGACGTAGCTGAGTACTCAGGTCGACCGGCATACCACTGCAAGCTTGTAGGACGGCGTCTCGTCGCATGAGGTCGCAGTTAGCCGCAGCCGCCATCGCGTTGACCGATGAGTGATAAGCAGCGCGGTTCCCAACCTCCGCCATGAGTAGTAGGTCTCCCAGGAGGGGAGACAAAGCAGGTTGCCAAGCTTCCTCGAGACGTCGGATGAAAGCCTGAGTCAGCAAGTCCAAGAAACCGGAGCAGGCGAGCGTGTTCCGGACCAGCGACGCCGTCCTATCCAGTCCCCGTGGGAAGGACCGTTTCAACATAGAAGCCCCTCCGGCTTGCATCAGAGCGGCGGGATCCACTGGAGGAAGCGGGCAGAGGAACGACTGCGAATGGCCGGCGTACCAGTCCTGCTGAAAAGCGATGTCCAGAGCGGAAGGCCATCTCCCGTCCGCGAAGAAGTCCGAGTTCCGAGTCTCCGCATGCAGGTGAGACGAGAAGGCGTCCCGCAGATCCAAAAAACTAGCCGGCTGTGGGAGGGACTTGAACCTCTTAACCGTCCTATCCGCGTCCACGAAGGCGGAAATCTTCCTCTTCACAGGAGGTGAAGCTGGACAAACATCCTCCGGTAAGGCGGCGGCGATCAGCTTGGCTGCTCCATCCAGTGCCAGCCGCGTGTCCATCCGGGAAGAAGAGACCTGTCTGACGGAAGCCGACACACTGGAGGCCGAAGAGGGAGAAGCTGAAGAACGGCTAAGACCTCCAAGTAACCAGTCCGAAGCATCCTCCGGTGCCAAACTGAGGGTGTCGAAGTCCCGCTGTCCGGAAACCGGCGACCGAAGAGGGCGACGAGGGCTCCGAGGCCGGGAATCCCGTCGGAGAACCGCAGCGGACGAAGACTCCCTCCGCAGTGGAGAGCGGTAGTCTGAACGATGCGGTGAGGACCTCCTGCGAGCCGAAGGCGGATCCCGACGAGGAGAACGGCTGCGACGAGATGGAACGGAGCGGTGAGTACGAGGAGGGGGGGAAGTGGCCGGTCGCTGGGAAGAGGGACGGGACGAGCGGGGGTCCAACCGAGAGGGGGGACGCGAAGAAGGTGAAAACCGTCTGCGGCGAGGTGAGTCCCGGTGCGACGAGCGATGAGGCGAGAAGTTCCTCCTACGATCGTGCGAAGGAGAGCGGAAACGTCGAGCAGAACCCCTGTACCTACGTTCTTCCCAACCAGGAGGCTCCGGACGAGTGCAATGATGTCTCTCTGAACCAGGCTCTTGGGAGAGGCGGGTTACTGGCCGGCCAGGGGACCTCCAGCGGGATCCCGGCGGCTTCCTCAGAGACGAGTGGGGAACGACGGTGGAGGAGGGACGCCACGAGCGTCCCACCAAACCAGGCTCTTGGGAGAGGCGGGTTCTTTCCACCAAAAGTGTACGGGCGCGCTCTCGAACGGAGGCGGTCTTGACGGTCGAACTCCCACTCCGTGCACTAGTCCCTTGATTACTCAGTGGCGTTATCTGCGTCGGATCCCGTTGGTCTCGCACGTCCGGTGCCGGGGGCACAGCGGAAGGCGTCTCGGAAATCTTCAAGGTACCCGCGAGGGTAGAAGGCTCTCTCTTATAAAAGTTCCAGAGATTAGACCACCGCAGTTCCGGCCATGTAGCACAGACGTCACACGTATGGTCGGACGCACACCCAGCGCAGGGGAGACAGACTGCATGTTTATCCGACGGCCACTGGAAGCCTCCGCATTTTGTGCATGTCATCAGTAAGCCACTGCAACACACAAAACATGAAGGCACTCGGCAAGCGTCCACCAATCACCCCGTTAAGCTTTAGGCCCCCAAGCTACTGTGGTGTTATGCACCCGATTAACCAACGTACGGTCACCTGCCATCAACATTTAATTAAACTACGGCGGAGGGAAAACAAACCCTGCCGGGACAGGTGCGTATCCAAGCCTTCGTCATAACGAGGGGTGTCTAAACCGAAAGCCGAAAAACGTTAGGTATGGCCGAGATACAGTAACTTGACTCACCGCTCGCATCTGGCAATGGCGCGAAATCCCGCCAAAACCGGCGCCAACATCTTCAGCTAATCAGGCCACCAAACAGAGGTCCAAAAACCCCAACTGAGGGAGAAGCGACGCAAAAAGCAAGCTGCTCGTGCCTGTGCCCCGCCCGGGCAACCAGCCGAGGGCCCTCTAACTACCTTACCTGTCAGTCGGAGAGGTACGAGAAGGAGAAAGCTCCATGACACCCGCAGCCCGACCGGCAAGCCAGAGAGGGAACCCTTAACAAGACCGAAGCTGCAGTCGACCAACGTCGCACGCGCAGAATCCCAGGCCGGCGAAGACGAAGCAAGCAAAGCAGACCGACCCGGTCGAAAAACTTCTAAGTCCAGAGGCTAGAGACAACACGTCTGAACGCGTGAGCCTAAGAAGCGTGACTGGAGTTCACAGGTGAATAGGGCTGGTGGGTAGGAGCGGGAGACAACTCTCGGTCCCTCTGGGGGTTCCCCGAGTGCCTCCCGGGTTGTGTTTACACAACGGGTTCTTAGGCTAGAATTGAGCAAGGAGTGGACACTCCTGGTAGTCATGTCATCGGTAATGTTTTTGAAGAAACAAACATCTGGGGCAGTAAATCACCACTTTATGTGGACATGTCACGAGGGGCCCGCCCAGCCAAGGAGCGTAAACCCCCAAGCTGCCCGCCGGAACGTATATCCACTCTCTAAGGTACGTGAGCACTTGTCCACAGCGTATGCCTGCGTATGCGAGTGTGCGCTTAAATTCATCACCCGTATCTATACAACCATCCCGCAAGCGAAAACAGAAAAGGGGCCAGAACAGGCGCTGGTACCAAACAAACTACACGATGACAAGGCGTGACCCAAGCTGTGCCACTCAGCTAATCAGGCCATGGAGTAAAAGAATTCTCCACACCCAAGGTACAAATGCGTAGGAAACTTCGCTACAATTCACCGAAGGTGAGTGGGCGCGCAATTACAGTGAGAAGAAGAAGAAACACTTCGTACCTACACAAACCAGTGCCCAGCCCGGGAACCGGCCGAGGGTCAACCCCGCTACCTTACCTCTCCGTCGAAGGGGAACGGGGGGAGACGTCCAAAACCCGCCTGGCACGACCGGCGAAGCTCACCGGACAGCTCACCAGAGGTCGAAGCGTAGGCGCTAAGCAGTGGGGACGAGAAAGCCACGCAGCAGCACAGGCAGGGCCGACGAAACGATCCTATCTCCCGCTCTTCATCCCAACAGCGCCTAAGTAGACTAGACTGAGGGATTATGGGTACCCGGCTTCCGGGTGGTGGGTATAGGGAGACAACTCTTGGTCCCCTCGGGGTTCCCCGAGTGCCTCCCGGGTTGTGTTTTAACACAACTGGCTCTTAGGCTAGAATGAGTAAGTAGTAGACACTTCCATTCAGTCATGTCATCGGTAATGTTTTTGAAGAAACAAATCACTGACCACGCCACATGCCTGCACATAAATATAGCAACAACCGCTGACCTGTATTGTCCATGCTTTAACCTCGTCCTTGCCACTTGTGAAGAAGTAGACCAGGTTCAGTGCCTTGTAGCCCATGACAATGATCTTTTCAAGTGCACTGCAAAGAGCAAAACATCAAATAGGAGTTACATTGTACTCCTAAATCATTCAGGTCAAAGACGGTAGGTACAGCCACTTTATGGCAAGGGAGACAGTAGGTTGCACCTCTAAAATGAGCATTAACCAGTTCAGTGCTGAGACAATTTGAACACCATTCACCTGCAAGAGGCATAGATCCTCATGAGCGTCTGCAGCTGCGGGGGCTCTTGAGGATCTATGCAGCTTTCTGACATAACTTTGAATCCATGTTACTGGGACATCTATTTTTATTTTGGTCTTGAATTAATGATTTAAATTAAATTAAAGATTTCAGAAACACAGTCTGTGTCAGCTGTCACTGAACAGGTTAACTCCTTCGAGACGTGCTGTATCCGGATTCACGGCGTAAAGCTGTGAATCCGGATGCGGCACGTCTCGAAAGAGTTAACGGGCCGTTTCACTGGATTGCCACGATCTCTGCAACATGTATCCCCACAGCAGTTGAACTGTTAACTCGTTCAGCCCGACGCACATATTCCCCAAATTTTGGAGGCGCCATATATGCACCTGTTGCAGATGGCTCGACCATGATAATTCAAGGGTAGTGCCAGATTAGCTTGGCAGTTATTGGCGCCAAGCTAATCTGGCACTAACATTGAATTATCATGGTTAAGCCATCTCCTGCTGTAGTGCATCAGGGCTGAATGGGTTAATATCGCACAGGTACCTCAAACTAACTCCTTGTGAGCAAGAGGCATTATTCTCATGAATGCCTGTGGCTGCAGAGACCCATCATGAAACTGGAGTGGGCTAGTGAATTCAATGAATGTTTAAAGTCTGTGCAATGTCTGACATACTGTACTTCTGATTAACGGATAACATCTGTTAAGGGTTTGCAGGGTCTCCCCGTCCGATTCCCAGGGGAAAGCAGAAAAACAGGAAAGACAATAACCGTATCGTACATAATACCAGTCAGTGAAAATAAATGTACTGTAGGAAATACCAAGTTCCGTTAAATGTTACCAGTTAGTGAGATGGTTTGTTGTGGTAGATAGATTAGCCTTGTCAGCTGAATTTAATATATTTCAAAGGAAACAAAATAAAAAAAAGCCACATTTATTAAAAAAGGGATTTTTAAAATGTATTTCCATCAAATTTACTTGCATGGCAGTCATTTTATAGTCTGGATATTACTTTTGAAAGCCACATGCCTTGTTATAAAGTACTTCTTACCTTAACCCACAGAAGTGCTATCTATAACAATATGAGAGACTACTCCTGAGAATTCTCACTGACCTGGTGGTGCCTGCTTCCTTGAGGTAAGCTTCTCTCTCCGCATCTGTCTGCATATTGATCAGAGTTGACTCTAGAGCGCAGCTGAATGGAATGACCAGTGCTCCACCATCATTAGCATCAACCCACTCCTTGATCTTCACCAACCTAAACAAACAAACGAACAAAGGAGATTAATACGAAGGGTGCCGATGATTATAAAATCAATACAGATCAGCCTCATTATGATGCCCATCAGGTCATAGCAATAAACTCCGTAAAGGATTATGATAAATAAATGCAAAGTGATCAGTCAGCAGAAGCTGTCTGCAGTGTATGAGTCGGTCCTACTGAAAAAAGTCAACATGATTGTTGATGACCCCCTCCAACCCCTTCACGTTTGCTTTGAGAAACTTCCGTCATGCAGGAGGCATAAGGTTCAATTGGCCCGGAAAAATGTTTATAAGAAATCTTTTATCCCATCTCTTGTTGCTATGCTGAATGCTGCTATGAAATGAAGTTGTGTGGGTGTCTGTGCATGCATGTATGTACGAGTGGTAGGACTGTTGAACAATATCAGTAAAGTATTAAAGTGTCAGTTAACTAAACTTACTGTGATTGTATTATTGTACCTCAGCTCATTGTGTTTAATAAACGATTGGCTGTGATTGTGTTTTATTTTAGTGCCAATACCACCTCAGGATTTAATATGTGCAATAAGGTTGCTTTCAGTATCAAACACAGGTTCTTCGTTTTTAAGATAAGGTTTAAGTAAAGTACTCTTATTCTTATTATTCATACTTGTACCTACATTGTTATATATATTAGTTGACTTTTAGTCTGTAAGAGATGACATAGCGCATGAAACATAAAGACAACTTTCTGTTTTATTTGTTTTAAAACAGACAATACAGTTTTCTTGATCTTTGACTGACAAATAAAAATATCAGTTCTCAACAAACACTGTTGTTTGACACTTACCACTTATTTTTTTTGCGGATGTAATCCTTTTCTGACAGGTTCACCAAGTAGATGACTGGTTTTGCTGTCAAAAACATGTGTTGATTTAACACCTCAATCTGAAAAAGAAATGTAAGGTATGTAAACTCAAAGTGTGATAAGTCACAAATCAAAGAACAAAATGCTAAGAAATAGTTAACATTTCTATATATATCCTAAATTTACTGTATACTGAACTGCTAAAAAACTACATATTTCTGAAACATTTTGCATATATATTTGCATACGGCATAAACCATCAATGTCTTGACTGCCATCCATAAAACAGCAAAAACATACCTCTTTTGAATCCCAAGTCCCCATCCTAACCCACTTTTTCTCTTCTAGCAACGCCTCCACTTTCTTCAGAACATCCTGAAAACAAAAGATGGTCTCAATATCAAATATCATGTAAATAATAATTCACTGTAATAACAGTACTATTAGTAGCCACCAATCTGGTACGCAAAAGGTACCCAGGCTGCAGTTGGTATGGCTGATGTTTGAGGTTTAGTCAGTACTGCAAATTAACAGTGTGCAACTTGAACCAGCCCCCCCCCACAAAAAAAAAAAAAAAAAAAAAATCCAGCTGGACTGGAGAAAACCTTGTCAGTCACATTGTATTGGGTGTGTTGATAGAGAAGAAAAACTCTGAAGTTGAAATAATTGATTACGCAAGTGAGGGTCAAGGCCGCTACACACATCTCTGCACACATACATGAGTAGAGCAGGCGGATCATGCACAGAGAACAATTTGTTACACAAAGCGAGTTTTTGCATTGCTGCAGTGGAATTTCGAGAGCACCAATCGGGTCTATGAACATGGCATCTGAACATGCTCGATGCCATTTCACCTTGCCATTGGTGCATGGTAATTTCCACCCCTAGTATTGGGTATTACATTTCCCACCCAAAGCCACAGCAAAATAATGTACACAGACATTCTCAAGTAACTACACATCAGTTACAGGAAATGGACAACTATCACAATTCAAAAACAGTGTTTGATTAGTTTTGTGCATACTGCAAGCATGAATTATCATAGTATCACAGAAAGTATTTTACTCAGCGTTAACCCATTTAACCCCAAGACATTTCCCAAATTCTGGAGATGCTACTTAAGGACTATGTACCTGCCGAAGGAGATGGATTGACCATGATAATTCAAGGGTAGAGCCACATGAAGGCGCCAAGCTCATCTGGCACTACCCTTGAATTATTATAGTCAGTCTGTCTGCTGCTGTAGGGTGTTGGGGCTAAATAGGTTAAAACCGCTGCATACCCTGCAAAGTATTTCACTGGCCAACGTTATTACTGCTAATTACAATATACAGTGGCTTTTAATCCCTTGACTGCTAATGATGACGCCGCTCAGCAGAAAAGGCTACACGTCATTTGTGCCAAGCAGTATCATCAGCAGTATTCAAGCAGTTTAATTATGGCTGAAAGTGCTGCAAAGCCATTGAGTATTGACGCTTACGCATTCTTCCTTCTTCTTCTTATCCCCTGCGCCTCGTCCAACGGACCGTTCCAGCGGCTCAAGATGTTTCTTGAGGTACTCCTGATCCTTGAAGCGCAGTTCATCATGGATAATTTCAAGATCACGAGGGGGGTCCACCTCTCCCTCTACATGCACAATCTCCTCATCCGAAAAGGCACCTGAAAACAAGTTCATGAAAGGGCACTGGTCTAGAAATGGCTCCTTTGTATCTTGTGCTGAATTGGAAAAAAAATAAATTCCTAGAGTGAGTAGAGATGTCAGCTGCAAAAGCATTTATTAACAATGTTTGATTTGCCTTCTTAATAATAATACCAGTTTTGTACAGGCACTTTACCAAATTTTACCAATCAGCTCAACGTGCTACGAACTGAACCCCAAACACATGATTGATTGTACATTGCTTAACGTCCCGACAGCAACAAGGCTTTCTCAGGACGTGTCTGCACTGCTTGTGAAAAAAAATAAAAAAAATAAACAGAACATTGAATGTATGTTGCCAGCCAGTCAAATACGTTAAATAAACCTAACACATGGGGCCTAAATAAAGCTAAGACCATTTAGCAACACACATCCAATATCAAGAGCTACAGGCAGTGCAGACAGTAGGGAGAGTTTTAAAAAGGCAAATACAGGTGAATGGACAAAGGGTAGACAGAAACACATGCCCCAGAATAGAGAGAAAAACCCACCCTGTGGGGCTGACCAGGGTGACCCTGGGAACTAAAAAATACCTAACCCCACCCAAGTCCCCCAGGGCAGACCCGGGTGGGGGTCCCAAACACATGCTCACATAAACATATGCCAAACACATGCTCACATAAACATATGCATTACCTCACACTGTCATACTGAAAACTAACACACTACATTCATGATACGAGTTGTCAAAAGGAACTATCATTCTCCCACTTTCAAGACAAGACATGGTCTTTTGATCTTTACACATGACATATCTTTTTTGAACAGCGCTGAAGGAGACGGCACTTACGGACAACGTGGAACATGGCATCACAGGCGCTCACATGAGACAAGAAGGCGTTTCCTAACCCCTTTCCTTCATGTGCCCCTTTCACCAAACCAGCAATGTCTACAACATTCAAGAAAGCTGGCACTTTGCTGCAAACAACAGAAAAACACAAAAGTAACAGGAATTCACAGGAACGCTGAAAATCACACAAAAACACAACATTCATATTGTGTCTTATCTTCCAAATCACAAAAACACTACAAATAACAAGAATTTACAAAAACAACACCTGGTAATATGTTTAACCCCCCCCCCCAAAAAAAAAAAAGAAAAAAAAAAAGAAAAAAAAGAAAACCGCACACACACACACACAAATTAGCATTATTAGTAATATTACTGTCTTCTATCTTTTCATGAATATGTATCAGTTGGGTGAGAACAATAGTAGCGGCTGACATTGTACCAATCCCACAGGACGCTGCACAAAAACTACCCAGTAAACATGAACACTTGTTTAACCCATGAAAAGATCAGTATTCATATCATCACTGCATCTAAAATTTTCCTGCACTTGGTCACCCCCAGCTCTCAGCCGAATCAACCATCACCATAGTGACTTAACAAAATTTAGCTCACCAGTAGCTGACACGTCTTGCCAATCTTTGGCCCATGACACAAAAATTAGTTAGTTATTTGGGTTTAACACCGAGCAGGCAACTAAGGCCATCTCACAGCGGTCAAGACACAAAAAGGAGTCATCTCGAAGATACATGCATGTATGCAGACACCTCACACAAATGTGAAAGACCTCCTCAAAATGCACAATCTAACCCATTTCGCTCCAATACCCTACAGCAAGATATGGATTGACCATGATAATGCAAGGGTAGTGCCAGATGAGCTTGGCGCCTTCAGGCACCAAGCTAATCTGGTGCTACCCTTGAATTATCGTCAATCTATCTCCTTCAACTGGTACATAGTCCTTAACCTTATCATTCGGAATACACCAGTGTGTGAAATAAGTTTGACTAAAACAGTTCAAGGGTAGTGCCAGAATAGCTTGGTGCCTCTAGGCGCCAAGCTATTCTGGCACCATCCTTGAACTAAAGCCATTGGTCTATATCCTTATCTGTAAGTACTATAATGTAGCTTGCATATATGGCAGTGTACACATTTGAAGATTTTAGCCTCAGTATGATATGGGTTAAGGAGCACCTCCAAAATTCGTGGTCTTGGGGTTAAATGGTTTAAGCAAAAGAAAAGAAGCAATAATCGTGACTTGTGATGATATAGTGATTTCCTGTGTGATCAGCATGATTTGTAGTAACCTATTACCTGACTGGCTGATAATGCTCCACCAGGAAATCCCATCGCTTGTCTGGCACTGGCACTCGGCCTGAAAGAGAGGAGAAGGCACTTGAAGCAATGAACTGCATTAACTCATTCAGTCCCGACACACCACAGCAAGACATGGATCAAGCATGACAGTTCAAGGGTGGTGCCATAATAGTTTGGCACCCATAGGCGCAAAGCTATTCTGGCACCACCCTTGAACTGTCATGCTCGATCTGTCTCTAGAATTGTAATATACTCCTTTAGAGGGCAGCTTCAAAATTTGGGGATTTAGGGCCTGGGGAAGAATGGTTTAACCCACTACATCTTGAGGCTGATTTTTTAAGATTTGCCTATTATCCTATGAAGGCTACATTTATTTTACATATTAGGTGACAAATCAACCATTTTAGTTCAAGGCTGGTGCCAGAATAGCTTGGCGCCTTCTCCACACGTGTGCAGAGATCAGGCATGGGAATTGCCCAAGCAAACATCATCTTTAACGGGACCTTCAACCTGATACAAAACAGGGCCGGATCACTTGCCTCCAGGGTGGGATGTGGGGGGGGGGGGGGGGGGCAACTTTTTCTTTGGAACCTTGAACCTGATACAAAAGGCCTCCACCACGCTAGGCGACGGGCCTTCCTTGCTTGCTTCTAGGTGCCGAAACATCAAACTGTGGGGGGAGGTTGACGAGACACCTTGGGTCTCAGTTTACTGCGCAGGGCACAGCACACTCAGATGGGCCACAGACGCAGCCTGCCGCGTCATATTCTGCCACGGAGTAAAACAGGTGCTTTGCTCGTTTTGCTACCCACAATGGTTTTTCGCGGACATGCCTTTTTAATTTCGCGGACGATGTTTTCCTCCCGCAGAATCCCGCTGTTTTCGGGGACAATTCCCATGCCTCAGAGATGTGTGTAGTGGCCTTGACCCTCACGTTCGTGATCCATTATTTCAAGAAAAAACAAATACAAAAACCCCCAACCAAAACTGTGGACTTTAAAATTTAATATACATGACTCACTTTCATTGGGATCAATTGTACAAAAAGGGAAGTTTTCCGCTGTCGCAGAACTCTTGGTCAACACATTGAAGAAGGTGGATTTTCTGCAAAAGGAGACTATTCTGTTATGTAGTCACACAAAAATACATGATAATTACAATATAAACAATCATATTGAATCACAAAAAAACAAAACATGACTTAGACGTTGCAAAATGAATTTGTAAAAACCAAGAAAGGCAAAGCCCTAATGGCTCAGGTGTATGACCAATCCACATAATAATTGTGACCTTGACCTTTCCTACAGGTCACTGAAGTTTTCAAGTGTCTAAACATGTCATAAAGGGTTGGCTTTTGTACCAGCAAAATCCAAGTTTTCCAAAATGTATGCATTCTAAAACAAATTTGTCAACCTTCTAATAATAAGAAAAAGTATTAATAATGTGTGTGTGTTGTGTGTGTATGTATGTGTATATATATATATATATATATATATATATATATATATATATATATATATATATATATATATATATATATATATATATATATATATATATATATATATATATTGCTTATTCCAATTGGCCCTAAGCGCTTTACAATTTAAACATACACAGTAAACATATAAATGAAACTGTACGGGCCTGTGGAGGCACTACAGAAGACCACAGATTTCATTTTGAGAGCCAAACTCCAAGTGTGACGGCGTTCGAGAAGAAGAAGAAATATAAATAAAAACAAAGTTCACAACTAAATACATTGGACTGTAAAACTTAAGACATCAACACATACCACACCATATAATCCACAATAAAAAAAACCACATTCATACAATGTAATGAATGCTAGCAATCAAAGCTGCTTGCCCTCTAAACTTAGAGAAGCGTGCTCGTTACTAGAGCGATTTGTAACAAGAATAACCGTGAAACAAATATAAATCATTATTCTTACTAAAGATTAACTGCATCAACATCACCAAAAAGGAGTCTCAGGTTGACTCAACACTGAACATGAATCCACCAAAAATGAGCAAAACAAAACCATAAAGAAAGTCATTGTTACCCCATATATCATTTTCTGATTCTTAAAAAGTTCCAAAAGGTATAATCAACTGTTTTTACATAACCAATATATCTGATAAAAATTAGCCTTAAATGTAGACATTAATTTTGCAGATAAAATCTGAAACTTCCCTTCTAACACCCCCCCCCCCCCCCCCAAAAAAAAAAAAAAAAAAACCCTCCTGGTCTCATGGCAATTTGTTATACGTTTGCTGCAACTGTGAAAAAAAAAGACTTATGAAAAGAAAAAAAAAAAACATATCGTTATCGAAGCTTATAACTCGCATCCACACCGCAAAGAAGTAACGTTAATGTTTGCCTCAGGAAGAACATGAATTTGGAGAGTAGCATTTTTGACTGAATACCAGCCCCCCCCCCCCCCCCCCCCCCCCTGTGCCCCCCCCCATCCCCCCTCTTCACTTAAAAACTTTTTTTTTTATATTAAAAAAAAAAAAGGCAAAATAAACTGTTGTTTTCTTATGGTGATTGCAAACAACTCTAATTAAATGATTCTATATCAAACTGCCCCGTATATGAATGCACTAGGACTGAAAAACAAGCCTTTGTTGGTATGTGATACTATGTTACGATTATTACATTAAAAGGTCTGACACTTCAGTTATAACAAACTTCAATTATAACAGCCAAGAAAATCTTGGTCCCCTGCAAATTTGTGTTTACAAATATATATAGCTTTTACTGTTTTTTTTATTATTATAAACTCTAATAATAATGGACCATCGAAACCGATGATGTCGTCATTGTGCATGACTTCTATTTGTGGGTGTGGGTGTGGCTGGCCAAGCCAATCCTGAAGCCACACCTGCAAGGGCAATGGGGGCACTGGAACGTAGCTGTAGGGAGAGTCGACGCTGTCTTTCTGCGAGCTCTGGCACTGGTGATCCGTTCGCGCCAATTTTGTTCAAAGAGCGTGCAGGCTTTCCAGATCTGTCTTGTGCTTCAAGTTCCTTTACCGGGAAGACGCAGTACTTGAGGCTGTCTTTTATGCAGTCTTTGAAGCATTTCTTTGGCCATCCTTGCTTCCTGTGGCCTTTTGAGAGTGCACCATACAGGAGTTGGCGTGGCATACGAGAATCATCCATGCGTATAACATGACCTGTCCAGCGAAGTTGTGTCTTTAGGATCAAGGATTCAACACTCACTATGCCAGCATTGTCCAGGACTTCCAGTTTGTCACCTTGTCTTGCCATTTGATGCCCATGAGTGAGCGCAGTGATCTCATGTGGAAACGTTCAAGCTGCTTGAGGTGCTTTCTGTACAGCGTCCATGACTCACAGCCATAGGAGGCTGGGGAGGACTACTGCCTTGTAGACTTTGATCTTGGTGGAGAGCTTGACGTTGTTATTCAAGACACGAGTGCACAGACGACCCAGGGCTAGGCAGGCTTTGCTGAAGCGAGCTGCGATTTCCTTGTCGATAGTACCGTCAAAAAGATGATGCTTCCCAGGTACCTGAACTAGTCGACAGTCTTCAGCTCGGCGCCTTTGATATACACTTTGGGTGGGTGGGGGGCTCTTGTGCCTGGGGCTGGTTGGTGCAGGACCTCGGTCTTGTTGAGACTGATTCTGAGGCCAAACAGTTGAGAGGCTTCCGAGAACCTGTTAACAATGGTCTGGAGGTCGGACTCCGTGTGCGCCATCCGCGCACAGCGCCTCAAGGATCAGTCTCTTGATGGTCTTGGTCCTGGCGTTCAGTCGAAGGAGGTCGAAGAGAGAGCCGTCTAGTCTGTACTTCAGGTACACTACCTTCTCAAGGTCGCATACTGCATGGGTCAGGACACACGTGAAGAACAGGTTGAACATCACGGGGGCAAAAACACAACCTTGTTTCACACCTTTGGAAATGTCGAAGGGTGCGGATGTGTCGCCATTTGACTGGACAACTCCTACCATCCCACAACGCATCCAATACAAGATTCGGTCTCTCTGCTACAAATCCCCGGACAACTGTGCTCCTGCCTATCTCTCCAACTTACTTCACCTCTACACTCCTTCCCGTTCCCTCCGCCTCCACATCCCCCGCACCAAACTGAGCACACCCCCGCTCCTTCTCAGTATACGGTCCATCCACCTGGAACACTCTCTCACTCTCCGTCAGAAACACCTTCTCTCCTCCTTCCAGTCCGCCCTCAAAACTCACCTCTTTCAACAGTTCTAACATTATATCACCACACTCCCCACCCCAAGTTGACTATCGTAATGTATTTCACTTTTTGTGGTACGCGAGCCGTTGTCTAAGCGTGCGCATGCGTGCGCGAATTGTGAGTGCGCGCTTAGAGTTATAATTATTATAAGATCAGCGCATTATAAATACCGTAATTATTATTATTATGGAAGAGGTGGATGATGTTGGTGAACTTCCTGGGGCAGCTGAGCTTTGCGAGGATGACCCAAAGCGCTTCTTTGTTCATGGTGTCAAATGCTTTGGTCAGATAGAATCTATGAAGACAGCGTAGAGGTCCATGTGCTGCTCAATGCATTTCTCCTGGACCTGTCTCACAGAGAAGACCATGTCGACTGTGCTGCGGCTGGGTCTGAAACCACACTGAGCCTCTGGGAGTGCTTCCTCAGATACAGAGCTGATCAGGCGGTTGAGGATGACTCTCGCGAGGTTCTTGCCAGCAATGGACAAGAGTGAGATCCCTCGGTAATTGGCACAGTCTGCTTTGCTGCCCTTGTTCTTGAACAGGGAGACGATTGTAGCATCTCTAAATTCCTGTGGCATGTTCTCCTCTGCCCAGATGCATGTCAGAATGTTGAGGAAGGCATCAAGGGTCTCAGGTCCAGCTGCTTTGAAGAGCTCTGCGTGGATGCCATCCATAGCTAGTCTGGCTGATCGCTTTATTGACCTCGTCCAGGGTAGGCGGGAGGTCATGGTCATCCAGTGACGGCTTCTGGGGAATCATGTCCAGGGCTGCGGGGTCGACAGTGGAAGGCATGTTCAACAGATTTGAGAAGTGTTCTCTCCAGTGCTCAGTGATGCTGCCTTTGTCCTTCAGCAAGGTGAAGCCATCAGAAGAAAAGAGAGGGGCTGTGCTGGGTCTGGCAGGGCCATAGACAGCTTTTTTAGCGCTGAAAAACTCCTTGGAGTTGTTGGATTCAGCAAAGTGTTGAAGTTTTTTTGCCTTGCTGTCCCACCAGGTGTCCTGCATGTTGCGGAGCTCTCTCTGCGCTTTTCTCTGGAGGTGTTTAAAGCTGCCACTCGATGAAGACACTGCACTTTTGCTCCAGTAGCTAGTTGATCTCTTCACTGTTCTCATCGAACCAATCCTGGTGTACCCTCTGCTTGGGTCCAAGCACGTCTTTGGCAGACTCCGAAACCATCCCCTTGAACTGGTTCCACATTTCAGTTGGGTTGCCAGTCAACGGTCCATGGGCAGTTAGCAGGTCATCAAGGTGGGACTGAAAGTTTTCCTTGACGTCAGGGCGTTTAAGCTTGGCCAGGATGAATGAAGGTCGGGTGAGCTTTGGCCTCTTCCTGTGTGCTGGTGCAATGTGCAGGTTGAGGACAGACCGCACCAGCCGATGGTCAGTCCAGCACTCGGCTCCTCTCATGGCTCTGGTGATTCTGACATCACAAGTATCCCGCTGGCGGACAATGACATAGTCTATGAGATGCCACTGCTTGGATCTGGGATGCATCCATGTTGTCTTGTACTTACTATCCAGCCTGAAGAGGGTGTTGGTGATGGCGAGTCCATTCTCAGCGCACAATGTCAGCAGCAGCAGGCCATTGCTGTTCATCTTGCCCAGTCCGTGTGGGCCCATCACTCCTTCCCAGCAGTCACATTCGCGCCTAACTCGAGCATTGAAATCACCAAGCACGATCAATGAGTTTGTCACTTGCAGGAGTGGACTTCAGGAGGGAGTCGAGGCTGTCATAGAATGCCTCCTTGTCGTCATCGGCGCTAGTGAGTGTCGGAGCATAGGCGCTGATGATATTGACATGTCGGGTGTGAGAGATGGGAAAACGGAGCTTCATCACTCGTTCGCTGATACCAGTGGGAAGAGAAGGCAGCTGTCGGAGGAGCATGGTGTGGATGGCGAAGCCAACCCCCTGTATCCTGTCCTCATTCTCAGCTTTGCCCTTCCAGAAAAAGGTGTACCCACCCTCAGGTTCACAGACTGAACCTTCGTCAGCAAATCTGGTTTCACTAAGAGCCGATCTTATATCTCACCAGCTCCCTGGCTATGAGGGCTGTTCTTCTGTGCGGTCTATTCGTCTGATCTCTGTCCAACAGGGTTCGTACATTCCACGTACCGAGAATAAGTTTCTTTCTTTGTTTTTCTTTTTGACCACATAAAAGGGTTAAACCGCCAGCTGCGGTAAGCTGACCAGTTTGTGTAGGGCAGGCAATGTTTGGAACACCTTTTCTAGTTCATTCCCTCCCTTACTAGGGTGAGCAGTGCTGTCCTGAAGAGGGCTGCTCAGTCGCCTGGGATGCTGCCGAACTTCCCTGCTGCCCCTGGTAGGGAAGAGCGACCACTGGTCCACAGGCCGCCTACGTGCAGGTTCGGAGCTACGACTCCCAGTAGTAACCTCTACCTGTCTGTTCGCCCGTTCCCCATCGCCGCAGGGCTTTAGGAGAAGGCAGAAAAAAAAAAGAAGATGAAGAAGCAGATTTGGTGAAGTTGAAGATCCATGCACAAAACCTGCGCGTGAAGGAGATTTTGGTGGAGAAGCTGTTGCGCTGGAGCAACCCCACCCTCTCGGCCGCAGAAATCAGAGCCCAGTGGCACGATGAGACGTTACAACTGGTAACTTCCTTGGCTGCAGTGGATGGCCATGTCTTCTTCTGTGCTCTGACATGCCCTATGCACTCCACAGTGCACTGCTGACCCGCCCTCGTGGCTGTTGAACCCTTGATTGAGTTTCCTCCGCCCAGTCGGCCGGTGACAGACTTTGCATGCTAGGACGAGCAAGTCCTGCCTCACCAAGGGTTTGAGACCCTCGGTTTCCCCTCAATTGGTTTAGCCAGCCAGTCGAAGCTGTTGCCCATGGTGTGGCCGCTGCGCATGCTGCAGCTACGTGGAGCCACAAGTAAGAGTTGCGTGTCAAAGTGGGGACCTATACTCGTGGACTATTCTCTAACCTTCAAGAGATGACTTGTCCCCCTTATTATAGGTGAAACCCCCTCCTTGTTGAATACTCCAGACACCATAAACTCTAGAGAGATGATTTCTATCACACTTATTGCCTCCCTCGTTCTGTTAGTGCTGTACCCACGATTGTGTGTGGCACAGTGAGAAAAGGCGCCTTACCCCACATTAGGAAGGCCAAGAATTCCAATTTTTAGGTTGGTTCCCATGCGCCCAATAAGTGGTGGCGGCTTACTCGCTCCATCATCCTTCTTTTTGGGCGGCATTGTTGTCGGTCTTCACAAAACCTGTAACCAAAATACACAAAAAGAATAAATTCATGTTTCACTGAAGGTTTCTGTCAACATTAGGTACATGTTTCACAATGGATATTGTGTGCTAAAGTTAGGACCATGAATTACAATACAAATCTTTGTATTGCTCGTGGCCATTGCAGGAGTTTCAGTACTAAGTGAGTGACAAAACAAAACAAATTATTAAACAGTTTTCGGGTATCGGATCCTTACATTGGTTTTGTAATTGATATCTCTGGTGCTGGGTGATTAACATTTGACGAGAAAACATAAACACCAAAAACAGCAGTCATGTTTCGGTACTAATCTGCATTCCTGAGAACGCACTGGCAGTGGCAAGCCAAGTCAATCGGAAACAACAAGAAACACAGACTGAACAAATAAAACTCTGACTTACCAGTGTCTGATTTGCAAATGCTAGAATACTGTACCTATAATTTATGTTGCATGCAAGAGATCGCCTAGAAATATTGCACATGTGTGAAGCAAGACCTACCGGCAGTAACGTGGGTTTCCAGATATGGCGATTCCGGAGATACGTTGAGAGTGACATCCCTTGCGATCGTCCTCTATGGCTCAACGGGCGCAAGAAAATGAATACAGTGTGTATATATATATATATATATATATATATATATATATATATATAGATATATATATATATATATATATATATATATATATATATATATATATATATATATATATATATATATATATATATATATATATATATATATATATATATATATATATATAGACAGTTTTTGTTGTGTTTTTTTCCCGACTGAGCTACTGAGCAACATTACTGAGCTACATGAGGAAAGCTGTATATTGTGTCATGAAGTTGTATTGCAGGGGCAGCTCAGTTACCTCGGGAGGGCGGGGGGGGGGGGGGGAGTGGCCGGTCCAACTTGTTTGTTTGTCTGGTTCCTTCTCACTCATACAACTTTAAATGCCTCCCCTGCGGCGCTAGACCTTTGAGTTTTAGGGCCGCGGGGCCGAAAAGCGAAGGGGTGGGGGGGGGGGGGGGGGGGGGGGAGGGAGAGAGAGAGAAAGCGCGTGCGTGTTAAGACTTGCATCATTCGCCAAAAGTTAGTCATTCAAACAACAGGGCCGGAGGAGCTGGGGGGTCCAAACACCCCAAGACTGAAGCTGGGACTTTGTTATTGCAGTGTTAAGAAGCAGTTCGGCTGCCACGCAATATCTGCAGAGATAAGTAGTTCGTCAAAACAATAACAATGGTTTGCAGGTACGAAGGAAAGTACTAATGCTATATGGTTTATGCATAGCAACAATATTTGTCCTTAGGATGGAGACATTTTGTAGACTGAGTATTTTTCAGTTCGAAACTGAGCTATAAGTTTCGATGTGAGGGAACCAGTCCCGGCTCGTACAGTGCCCGGATAAGGTGCAAGACATTATTTGTACATAACATTGAAAATGTCAAGCATACAACTGAGTTACAAGTTTATTCCAGTGAATAAATTAAAAGTTGATCATGAGCAACTAAATACGCATATATATTTACGATAAAATAATTTTAAAAGTAATATTTTTCATGCCGTAAGCATACTCGCGTGGCTAGTTTCAAAATGGCGGTCAGCGAGATGCCTTCGAAAGAAGTCCGCAATCAGACGCGCACGGTTGATGCAGCTCACTTTGCTCCTGACGTGAAACAGAAATTATTTTGGATTTGAACTTTGAAGTACATCTTATCAACGTCAAATACGTTATTTTTCCTGGTCTTGAAAACAGCCTTTCCCATAGACTCGGTCTTTTGTGGGAGGACAGCATATCGAAAGTAAACTCCCTTCGTGCATGTTTCGCGTTGTCTGCCGACCATCTTCAACATTCTGCAGATTTTTTTTTTGTCCGGATACAACATGCATGTTGTTCGTTTGTTTTCCAGCCTAACGGCTCTAAGTGTAGGTCTGCTCTTTTGTTACTTAAGTGGAGATGGGATTTGTAACACCGGGTCAAGCACACTCTTATCCGACTGGCCTTAAGCACAAGCCAGGCAGAGTGAAATCCATCTCCGACCCGTTTCCATCTACATCACCATGTTCAGCTAAACACCTAAATATTAAAAAAAATTAGTTTTTGCAACACATTCAACCAATCCGCACTCAAGTACTCACAAGAACTCTTATGGCCGAGAGAGCTTCTCATCGACGAAGCTGTCGACCTTCTCTTGGACCCCGCCTCCTCTCCCGATCTTGCATCCCATTTCGACTCCTCCCTTCGAAAACTTCTAGACACCCATGCCCCTGTCACCTCCTGCTCCCTACCCAACCGACCCCCCTCCCCCTGGCTCACTGATGACATAGCTGAGGCGAAGCGTGAGCGCCGACAAGCGGAACGCCGCTGGCGCTCATCCGACCTCACCGTTCACAGACAGATCTTCCAAACAACTAGATCAAAAGTCTGCAGAATGATCTCCAACTCCAAACGTAAACATCTTCAAAACAAAATCCTGGAATCCACTTCGTCCAAAACCCTCTACGCCACCATGAACACATTCCTAGGCACTTCTAAAGACTCTCCTCTCCCCAACACAAAGAAGAACTTCCGTCCGCTTTTTCCACCTATTTTTCCGACAAAATCCAAACTCTGCGCAACACACTCGACACTCTGCCTTCTCCGCCTTGCCCTCCCGACCCCCCCCCCCTCCCCCTTTTCCGGCACCCCCTCTCGTCCTTCCGCCCCGTCTCTCAGGATGAAGCCCTCAAGACCATAAAGTCCATGCATTTCAAAACCTGCGAACTAGATCCCCTCCCAGCTTCTCTCTACCGAGACGGCCTTCCAAAACTTCTGCCCTTCATTACCGACATCATCAACACATCTCTAGAGAACGGCTCCGTCCCCGATATCTTCAAGTCCGCCATCGTCCGTCCTCTCCTAAAAAACACAACCTCGACCCAAACGAACTCAAAAACTATCGCCCAGTCTCCAAACTCTCTTTTCTGTCCAAGCTTCTTGAGAAGGTCGTTATCAACCAGCTCAACCTCCACCTCACCGACAACAACCTCCTCAGTCCCTTCCAGCCCGCCTATCGCAAACATCACAGCACTGAAACAGCCCTTCTACATATCCTAAACGACCTGCTTCTCTCCACCGACTCGGGCAACATCTCCCTTCTTACGCTATTCGACCTCTCTGCCGCCTTCGACACTATAGACCACTCTATCTTCCTCCGCCACCTTAACCACTCCTTTGGAATTAATGACTCTGTTCACTCCTGTTTTCTCTCCTACCTCTCCGACAGACAGCAGTCCGTCACCATCGACGGCGTCTCCCAACCCAGTCACGCTCTCCTGCGGAGTTCCACAGGGGTCCGTCCTGGGCGGCCCGGTCCTTTTCACGCTCTACACCTCTCCCCTGTCCAACATCATCCAGTCTCACCACATAAACCACCACCTCTACGCTGACGACTCACAACTACTAGACAAAGACAAACTCGACAACACTCAGTCACTACTGACTCGCACGGCTGACTGCTCAGTACGAAGACGTAAAAAACTGGATGACAGCAAACAAGCTTAAACTGAACGACGACAAAACGGAAGCCATGCTGGTAGGCACTCGCCAGAAACTTTCCCAGCTCCCTTCCTCTCTCCACCTTCAACTCGACAGCACCCCCATCTCCCTCTCTGACTCGGCCAAAAACCTCGGCGTTATCCTCGATTCCTCTCTTTCCATGTCCAGCTTTGTCTCTGCCACGGCACAGGCATGCTATTTCCACCTCCGCCGCATCAGTCAGATCAGAAAATACCTCACTACCGAAGCTGCCACCAAACTTGCTGTCTCTCTCATCCTATCTCGCATCGACTACTGCAACTCTCTCCTTTCCTGCCTCCCTCACTCCACCACTTTCACCCTCCAGCGTGTCCAGAACAATGCCTCCCGCCTCGTCCTCAGAAAGAAAAAATCCGACCACATCACTCCCCTGCTCAAACTCCTTCACTGGCTTCCCATCCCCCAACGCATACGCTACAAGATTCTGTCTCTCTGCTGCAAATCCCTAAACAACTGCGCTCCTGCCTCTCTCCAACTTACTTCACCCCTACACTCCTCCCCGCTCCCTCCGCTCCGCCTTCGACCCTCTCCGCCTCCACATCCCCCGCACCAAACTCAGCACTTTCGGCCCCCGCTCCTTCTCTGTATACGGTCCATCCACCTGGAACACTCTCCCACTCTCTCTCCGTCAGAAACACTCTCTCTCCTCCTTCCAGTCCGCCCTCAAAACTCAGTCACCTCTTTCAACAGTTCTAGCACTATATCACCACACTCCCCACCCCAAGTTGACTGTCGTAATGTATTTCACTTTTTGTGGTACGCGAGCCGTTGTCTAAGCGTGCGCATGCGTGCGCGAATCATGTGAGTGCGCGCTTAGAGTTATTAATTATTATAAGATAAGCGCATTATAAATACCGTAATTATTATTATTATTATTATTATTATTATTATTATTATTATTATTATTATCAAGCTTTATCGGGACTGCATGAGACACGATACAGATAGTAGTCCTCTCCATTATATTACATGTTTTATTTATTTATTTATTTATTTTTCATTCATTTATGTATTCACTTACATATTTATTATTATTTTTCCTTTTAATTATGGATGGAAGAAATTCCTTGATGCACATGATCACTAGTGATATTTTGGTGACCACCAAGGAGAAGAAATTTTTTTTTCAATATGCATACATCTGTGCATGTTCATATTCTATCCTTTACTTATCACCCACTCCCCATCCCACATTAATACAAAACCACAGAACAACCATTAAAAGACATGTACGTCTGTGCATATTCACAATATATCCTCTACTTGGTATTCATATGTCCCAGGTATCTTTGATTTACCTTATTTTGTTTATTTAAATTTATTATTTATTTTTTATTTGTTTGTAAAGTAGGTTTTGTACATATGCTGATGTTCTCATATACATACATGGTAATACTGCCCACTCCCAACCCCACTCCACAACCACATAACACCCACCAAAAGACAAGTACATCTGTGCATGTTCATAATCTATCCTTTGCTTAGCATTCATATGGCCCAGGTATCTTGTTCATAATCTATCCTGTACTTAGCATTCATATGGCCAAGGTATCTTGACTTATTTTATCTTATTTATTTAACCACCATGAGATGGCATTAGTTGTCTGCTCAGCATTAAACTCAAAATAACTTTTTATTTAAATTATTTATTTATTTACTTTTATTTGTTTGTAATGCAGGTTTTGTATATACACATCAGCATACAAGAAGAAAATATACACATATAGATGGTAATAGGTGCCATACCGCCCGATCCCAACCCCTACCCAAATACACACACAAAACTGCAGAACACCTACCAAAAGACATGCACATCTCATAATCTATCCTTTATCTAGCATGCATATGCCCCAGGTACCTTAGACTTACTTTATCTTATTTATTTGAATTATTTATTTATTTATTTTGTTTGTTTGTAATGTAGGTTTTGTACATACACATTAGCATACGAACATACACCATGGTGCCCCTGTGCATGTGGCGACCAGTAATATTCTGTCAGATCTGTCACACCCAGCCAACCATCTCTTCGAGCTTCTGCCCTCTGGCCGACGGTTCCATCCTTTTGAAAGCCAGAACCTCTCGATTCAGATGAAGTTTCTTTCCAGAAGCTGTCCTCAGTACATCACCATCCATGGAACAACGTGATTGCATGATTTGTGACATATGACTGATTTGTGTTTAATATTGTGTTTATCTATCGTTTAATGCTGTATACAGGATAATCGCCAACTGAGTGTATGACATGGTGAATGCCCTACAAGTGAGGATGTATTTTACTGTCGCCATGCCACACAAAAATCATTGTAACGTTTTACTTGGTGAATAAATGTCTTATGTTTTATACACGTACATGTATGGTAATAGGCGCCATACCGCTCGCTCCCAACCCCACTCCAGTCACGTGTTACACACACAAAACCGCAGAACACCCACCGAAAGAATGTACATCTGTGCATGTTCATAATCTATCCTTTACTTAGCATTCGTATGTCTCAGGTATCTGACTTACTTTATCTCATTTATTTAACCGCTGTGAGTTGCCTGCGCGGCGTTAAACCCAAATAACTATTTATTTAAATTATTTATTTATGTAGGTTTTGTACATACACATACACAGTAATAGGTGCCATACCACCCCACTTTCAACCCCGCCCCACATACACACACAAAACCGCAGAACACCCCAAAAGACATGCACAATTGTATGCTGATGGGCATTAGTTGACTGTAAAACATATATATAGAGACTTCAGGTTAAGAAAGTGGCTTGTATTGACTGCCTGTATTTTAGCTGCCCATCTACAAATCTCATATGTACAGTTAATCACACTGCACATGCAGCCATCAGTTCTGTGAAAAGTACTGTTGGGGCACAGGGGCACCAAAACTTAGAGATAAGGCCACACCTGATAACAATAACAGAACTAATAGGCATACTCAGCCACTAGTTCTGTAAACAGCACCTTTGTAAACAGTACCAGTGGCCAAATGCACACATATATAATGTATGATGCCACCACTGATCACTTAAAAACAATAGGCTGCCCAGTTTACATTGATAAGTGCCATCAGTTCTGTAAATGGTACTGGTGACCACATGCACAGGGGTACCAAACTTAAAGGTGAGGCCAAAAGTGCCACCTCAAACAAAATGCTACCTACACACACATATAAATGATACAGTCAACCTCCATGTGCAGGCTTCGGTGCGGCAAAATGAAAGTTGGATATTTTTCAGTCGTAGTTGCACGGGAATTGGATGTTACCGCGCACGGACAGATGCAACTGGAAGTGACCTTAGGCAGCTGGATGGTGTATACCTGTTTTCGTGAACTGTGACAGCCGTCAAGGACGTCTGACACTCTACAGCAGCTATAGTAACGTGCGTGCTCGGGGATCCTATCACACGGGGCCCTATCAGGGTTGCACTTTCTGTGTCAGGTAGGGACTTTGAAATTTTTTTTTCGATGTCCTCTACTGACTAATTGCTGAACCCGGACCTTTAACGTATGGGACTGTAAATCTTACAACGAAATGTCAAAACTGTAACGAACGCCTTTAGTGCAGGGTTCGGTCGGACGATGGTGTGACGTCATTAGCAGTTGGACCAAATGTACACATGCGAATAATGTAGAGATAAGCATTGTTCACGAGCGGTAATGTAGAGATAAGCATTGTTCACGAGCGGTAATGTAGCGGTGAGCGATGTTCACGTGTCACGTGTGGGAGTGACAGTGTGGGTTCGGGAATAATTGCCAGTTAGAGATGCTACACCAGTCGAGCCGAGCAGTCGTTTTCGCTAGGGCTCTGAGGAAGAATTCTGGCTAGAGAATTCGATAGCTGTATATTGAATACAGGTATTTATTCTTTTATTACCGGTATTTATAATCTGTAACGCTATTCAGATGAAAAAGAAAGTATTGTTTATGAATTATTAGTGCAGAAGGGCCATGTTTGAAGGAAATGTGACGGCTCGTGTCAATACTTGTTTAGTCATGTAATTATGTGATATAGTTTATAACTAGGATGTCATGTTTTCATTCATATGTGAAGATGTGGGACTGAAATAGGAATAGAATTCAGTATATATTTAGGTATACCTTATGATGAAATGTGCAGTAATATGTTACGAATTGGAGGTGAGCTGTGATTGTAATATTTGGCTCATAATCCATTGGGTGTAGGTACGTAAAATGTGTGTAAAGTGTTAAAGTGGCTATAGGAATTGTGTGCACTGTGTTAAAGTGGCTATAGGAATTGTCATAAGAATTATGACAATAGTGATTGTAGTATGGTGGCATAAAGAAGACATTTTTCAGAGGAAAGGATCTAGAGCGCTCTGAAGTATAATAATGTGTCGAAGACACATTCAGACTTTTGGGTATAAGAGCGAACATTTATGAGTGTATAAATGTTGTGTACAGCGGGGCCGGTACGGAGCGGACACCCCTGGTGTAGGGCCGATGAAGCTGTCCTGAGAGCATCACGTACGTGACCAGGTGCGGACATCAAGCCTTCATCTCTCCTTCGTCCTACCATCACTGGTGCTACGAGCAGCAACGGTAGCGAAGTAAGCCACAGATTCGTGCTACAGGACCACATGCAGTGTTCCGTCAGTGTAGCTATTGTCGCCTAGCGCCGTTAATTTCACGCCTAGGAATGTTCTAAATCTGAGTAGTCATTGAATAGCAATATTCAGTTCGGGAATCTCCGTCAAGTCGTCAATGTGATATTGACTGTGTCGACACTAGTATAAAGAGGAGTCGAGTGACGTCTTTCGAGAGAGACAACGACCTCTACGGTAGCGAGTGAATGTGTGAGCGCTGAAGTTGTGAATAACTTATATGCCACTTGTTAGTTAGTTGTGCAGATTGGTTTATATGATGTGAATTGTTATTGGTGTAGAGTGGTTTATATGATATGAATTGTGTGGTTTAATGTATGTTATGAGTGTATGAGAATTAGTTAAACAGAGGGCAAAGAGATATAACTGTGTGGCCTTTGTCCTTGTTTGTAAGCGCGTGTGTGGTGGATGAGAGTCTAGTGAACAGAGATAGAACACCCACCTTTATACTGATTAGCAGAACAAACCCACGCACACACTCATTCAATTAGAATAAACGTTTATATATGGAACAGTTTAGTTCAGTAGTACACTAAAATCACAGTCGTTACAAAAACCAGTAAGAAGATATAATGTAACAGCAGCAAGTACATGAATTTTGTAAATCGCTCACATAAAACATGAGAACTCATCGAGCTCAATGGTGTTATGAGTGGGTGATGGAAACACTGAAAGAAATAGTACATGTACATTATAAAGTATGTGCCTCCCCCCCCCCCCCCCCCCCGCCCCCTCAACTAGCTGTTCATGATATCTCATGCATTTGATCACTTGACTGACTTGTTTATTAAATCATCTCTGTGTCACCTTTCTCCGTTTTCTTTCTCGTTTTAATCCCAATATATGTCGGTGCTAATGCCAGCTGCTAAGAACCTTTGCAGCGAACTGCAAATGTCTATATGCGGCAGACGAACTGCAAAGTACGCAGCAGCAAAATAAACTCTTTTTGTGCAGTAGGCTACTGCTAGCAAGATATGGTTTAATTTTAAACAAAGCATTGCATGAACTTCCAAACGGCATCAGTGATCACTGAGACTGCATAATTCGCCCTGGCAGTGATGGCACATCACAACATAGCTTGCCAGTGCAACCGATTGAAATAAATGTTTCGGCAATAATCAAGTTCCGAAACTTTGCTCAGCCATGACAGTTAAAACCAAGTGATGTGGCAATCTTTCTCTTTTACAGCATGCAGCATGTTGCATTTCGGACATAGGTTTCGAAGATAGCGTTTGTGTTGTGGGTTGAGTGTTGTTTTGGTGCTCTGGTGTCGAAATGAAACGGGCAAAGCGATGGTAAAGTGAATGGAAATAAACGTGACAAACCTTTATCGAAGACATAAAAATGCACAAAGCAACTTTACACGTTTGCGTTTTTGAGAAACAAACACGCTTATGTAGAACAAATAAAAAAGAACTCGTCGGCACACCGAAATTCACGGCAAGGAGTCCGCGTGTACCTTACAGTATTATGTGTCGATCACTGATTTGGAACACCTTATTGAGTAACGCTATTTGACTTCAAAGGAACATGGATGTAAAAGTGGTTTCAGCAAGAGGCACACATCTATAAGGCCTCGCAACTGCGGGCGACATAGAGCCAGCCTAAGTGTGCCTGCTAAGACACAGCAGACCTGATGACGAGTCGATCCTCGTAACCCTTTGGTCGAGGCGATTCCTGTCGGAATATGATCACCTCGACTAAAAGTGCTACCGACGGCCAAAGGGTTAAACAAACAAACAAACGTGTTACCGACAACAACGATAAGACAGCAACAAGAACAACAGAAGCCAAACCGCATACTGACAAAATGACAAATAATTTATTTTTCGTTTTCAAAGGAAAGTCAATGCAAAACATCGAACAATACAAAAGTACGTCTCAGTATCAGGAGTATTTTAAGGCCAAACCGACGTCTGAGGTGTCGATGCAATCAATGAATACATCAGAAAATCTGGCTGATTTACTGAACAATTCTTGGACTGTGTGGTCAGCATTATCAGATCCAGTTCTAGCAGAGCACTCAGAAGCTAAGTGTCGCAAAACATGTAGGCTACAGTCTAGTAATAGACAGTCCTGTTGAGGTCTTGACGAAAAGGGCCTCGCCGGGATTTCACCGCAACACCTAAAAAGGAAACGTTACAACGGACAGCAAGCACACGGCGCACACCGTTGTCTTCCTCAATTCAAACCCACAGCGCAAAAAGGCTATCGGACCGACATCGGCCCGATGGCCCTTTGCGCTTTGGGAAGCGCTGATCCGCCACGCCGAATCGAGGGAGACAACCTGTGTGGCCCCAAGGACTTGTGTCCTCATCCGACCAGTCATGGTGAGCATGTAATCTGTTACGCTGGTTCGGCACAAAGCGCTTACTTTTGTCTGCTCTGTCCACATGCCGGTCAGGACGTAACGCCTCCGTAAAGTCTGTTGATCAGCTGCCCTACTGGCCCGATATCCACAGCCCACGCTTGCGTGCACATTGCAATATATCGGTGGCCTCCGTGCGACCTTGCCCCCTCTCTCCTTAACCCTCCGACATAGCTAGACAAATAATCCGCCAATATTCCATGTGTTAATAGTCTTATTCTTAATCATATATGAGAATGAAAATTTAACTGTGGTCCTGAAATTTTAACCTCCTTTTAGGCCACGGAACACAGTGCCGTTTCCGTACTGTCTAGTCTGTTAGCCATAGTCAGTCCCAGGCATCCCCTAATATTTCAATCCCCTAAACAACACTACTGCCCACCAGCTGTACATTAATTTTGCCATGCACAAAATAACAATAAAAACAGCACAGTTGACAGTCTCATTTCTTGGCTATGAACCTGATTCCTTACCAACCCTACACCCAAGCACATCTGAAATCAGCGTGCCCCTCAAATCACTACGTCAACGACAACTCAACATAGGCCCACAATTGTCCACTGGATAAGCTCAGGATGGTATGAATCAAAGCACCAAACATGTCTACTCTCATCTAACCAGAAATTTTCCAGCAAATCAGTCTAACATTCCGCCCTACTACAAATTTTCAAACGAAGGCAAAAATTATTTTCAAAAACACCCGTCCTCTTACTGCCTCTACTGGCCAAATTTGACTATGTAATATGACCTTTAGACTGTATGAATAAAATACCATTGCTTAACATAGGACCGCTATTGTTGCTGGCTTTTATCTTACCCTGACTTTTACTCTATTTTTAATCTCGCTGCGACTGGTAGGCCTTGGGCCTAACGCAATATTAGACTGATCAACTTTCCCAACTTCTCGGATCGGAAGATACTATAGGCCCTTGACCTCGAACTAAAATATAGTGGCAGAAATCTTAACAATAATCTATGAAAATAAATTTCTCCTTCGGTTATTGAAACTCCACAGTAACACTGCTATCGCTCAAATCAAAGTAAACCTTCTAGTCCCTGATCATCTCTGATGCCATAGGGACATGAAATTTTAATGCCGATCAGGACGTAACCCATTATACTGGTTGTCTCCCTCGATTTGATGCTGCAGGTCAGTGGCAGCGAATCAAGGGAGATAACCAGTGTGCGCAATGTATGGGCTTAAACAAAAAGTTGCGTACAATAACATATGGGGTGATGACAAGCACCGACCAGAGAAATGAAACGCTGATAAAATGTGTGTATTGTTCTGTATCAAATCGTGTGCTGGTCTGTGATTTTGGACCTTACGACTTACAGCCGTACGGTCTTAATCACAGGTGACTAAACAGATACATGTACAGTACTTGCGCAACAGTAGTTGTAACACCAGCATCATTTTGTAAAACTGTCAAAGTTACATCTATGTTGTGAAAAATATAAAGTTCATTTGATACGAACAAAATGTTTAACCCCTTCCCTGCCACCGGACACATACTATGTTTCTGAAATATTTACTCATTCGATGATCATAGGCCAAAACCGTCCAAATATAAATGGTAAGAATTGGTCTCAGCAATAGACATAGATCCCCATGAGCCCCCGCATTCGCGGGGGCTCATGGGGATCTATGTCTCTTGCAGCTGGATCGTGTTCAGATTTTCACGGCAGCGAAGGGGTTAAATTCTGGTTGGTCCACTGAGCGAACAGAAAGGTGAATGGATTTGCGCATCCCTAAAAGCAACTGTACTGAAACATGTGTAACAGGCAACTGAATGGAAAATAGTGAATGATGGCGTAAACAAACAAATGACGATATTATATTATGATGGCAAACTGAGCACTCGAGTCTAATTTCCCAGCCGTGTGGAAGCTGTCCTGTGAAGATTACTTCGGATGGCGATGGATGGCGCTTTAAATGACTACAGCTTCAGATGACAATGGCGATTAGCCTGGTGAGTAAGGAAAAATGTTGACAACATCATAACAAAAAACAAAACAAAACAACTTCATCATCTCAACAACAACAATAATAATAATAATAATAATAATAATAATAATAATAATAATAATAATAATAATAATAAGCGCATTAAATAGGCGCTTTATCCCAATTGAAAATCGGCTCAAAGCGCCGCCGCGAACTGAACCCAACAAGCACGCTCACGTGAATCACGCGCATTCACTCACACTGTACATAAACACAGAACATTCAAGTGGTGCTAAGGGCAAGCTCAAGCGAGCTACTGTAGTTTTTGGAAATTCACAATCGTTTGTATTTGAAATTTGATTAAGTGGGCTGAAACTGATACCAAAGTCGTGGGGAGGAAGAGCCGGAGTACCCGGAGAAAGAACCCCCGACGGTCCGCCCGAATTAACGGCGACACTTACTAGAGGAGAAAAATCCGACGCCGGAACCCGTAATCGAACCTCGCACCTTCAGCATTGGTGGCAGGCGCCTTAACCACTGCGCCACGGACCGCCCCAACAACAACAATAACAACAACGAGAACACCACCGGTGTTAGTCAATAACATTGGGCTGAATTCACATGTGAAAAATGCACACAAATGACTCGGATACGATTTCTGTCATCCTTGCAGGCCTTGCATTTTGCATACAGAAACATAACTGACAACATAGAGGTAACTCGAATCAGCAACAGATTCTCATGAGCCCCCGCACACGGCTGCCGGGGCTCACAAGGATCTATGACTCTTTCAGACGTCCAGCGCTTTGTTTTTGCTTTCCGGGCGCAAAAAGTTCTCCACCTTTTCTAGGATGGCAAACACTTCCGCATTGAAGTGGTATTGGGACTTAGAGGACGAACAATGTTCCCGTGCCGTTAAAACGCATATGCTGGAGACGGTCACAGCCACTTGTTTGTGTACCAGATGCAGGTGAAGACAATTGACGAT
Organism: Semisulcospira habei; assembly: GCA_036245525.1. Lineage (NCBI taxonomy): Eukaryota > Metazoa > Mollusca > Gastropoda > Semisulcospiridae > Semisulcospira > Semisulcospira habei. Next base: position 43,012,733 of record BTPG01000008.1, read on the forward strand.
GAGAGTTCAAGGGTGGTGCCTCATCAGCCACCTTCCCCTCAAGCTAATCTGTCAGCAGCCTTGAGCTGTCATGGTGATTTTATCTCATCTGTTCACGGTCATGATCAATCTCTCGATGCGGCGTCACTAGCTTGAATACGCTGAGCCCTAGGCTCGACCATCCATACTTTGAGACTTATTCCTTGTACTAAGACTGCATTACAGTTTTTGGGGACAGACCGACCGACCATGATATGTCAAGGGTGGTGGCAGGATAGTTTGGTGCCTAGAGGCACCAAACTATCCTGGCACCACCCTTGAACTATCTGCAGTGGTCAATTGACGCTGCATGTTACAGTCCTGGCTCCGCCGCTGAACTGCCATTCAGTCATGGCCGCCCATTTGTAGTGTGTCGCGGCAGAGCCGATGAGTTTAACTGTCCTGTACTGTACTACATCAGTCTTGTACTATGGGTAAGGGTCATAGCCGGGTAAAGTCGACATGGTACAAGATACATCATTACACATTATTTCCTGGATGATATGTTGATACACTTGCAGCAGCCAGGCGCTTTCACCAAGTCTGTGTAATAGCGGTTCGGCACTTTGGGGTCTTTGATGACCGCCGACACCATGACGTGGGTCTGCTGACACTGGCACACGCTGCAACCGCTCACCTGGCTGAAGCATAAGGTAAGACCCGGTGAATTGAGGTGAGGGGAGGGGAGTGGAAGTTATACGTAATGGTAAAATAAAGATAAAGGTAAGTTGTAAGGTAATGTAAGGTAAGGTATAAAATGAGATTTGATCCGGTAAGATATAATATGGCATCTCAGCTTGAATGATAACTAGATAATGTAAGGTACAGTTAGTTTATGTAAATGGGTCACACATGTTATAAAAGTGTATAAATGTTATAGCCAAATAAATAAATAAAAAAAATGAAAGAATAAATAAATACATAACAGAAACTCGAACGTTTCGACCTCTCGCACATTTAGCCCCGACGCACTATAGCACTACCGGAAGGATCGATCGTGACAATTCAAGGGTAGTGCCAGATTAGCTTGGCGCCATCAGGCGCCAAGCTATTCTGGCACTACCCTTGAATTATCATGGTCGATCCATCTCCTGCAACTGGTACACAGTTGTTAGATGACACTACCAACAATTTGGGAAATGCGGCCTTGGGGTTAAATGGATTACGACATTGACTCGCCTGACAGCTCTCTCTTCATGACTGAGATCACCGTGAAAAGTCTAGTATGACTCTAAAATCGATATGTTCTTACCAGCAGAATTCCGTCTCAAAATACTGGAACAGGTTTCCGATTCCTTGCACTATCTGCAGCATCACTGTTGGATTTGTCGCCGAGGGCAGAACCTGGTATGCAATGTACGTGGCATATCTGCGCAGAATAATGTCATCCAGATTTGTTCCAATAAATGCTGAATGACTGATAAATAAATAAATAAATAAATAAATAAATAAATAAATAAATAAATACATAAATAAATACATAAAATCATGCTGATAGCTCATCTGAACAAATGAATCTGCTATTCTGTGATTTTGGACAGGTCTACATGCCGTAAGATTCAAAATCGGGCCCACGACGGCCGCAGTGGGCCCGTGAACGGCCCGCGTCAGTCTGTGCGCGGCCGCTAGGCCACGTGCGCGCTCCGCCGTCACCGAGTCGTGGGCCCGCAGACGGACGTTTTGCTACTGCCTGGGGATAATGATTCCTTGCAGTAATCACCGCGAAAACCACTAGGCATACCGACAGTTGAAGGGTTCATTGTCTTATATTTATAATTATTGTTCGTATACTGCGTTTCAGTATACAACGCACTTACGACACGCAGCAAACGTGATTGGTCAGCTGAACTCCTTGGCGCCGCAGCTCGTCCAGTGCGCATGTGCTACCGCTCTCTCTCTTCCGCCGCGGGCCCGCCGACAAGGAACTGTTGCTCGTAGTTGATCCCGTATTCGGAGCTGCGGTAGTACCAATATATCCCGTTTTACAGGGCTGGTAACACACGCTGGTAGCTGTGGACACATTGCGTACTGGCTCTAGCTGCCGCGTGCTGATACGAATCTGTTCAATTTCTTGCTGCTCTTGTGGGGTCCGGAAGTAGCCCGGGAATCTCCATTTCATATCCATAGGATTCTCATTTGGCGTCGTGTCGGATTCGTAGCTGCGACCAAAGAAACAAGAACTGCGTTAATAAATACGAAACGAACAAGGACTTCGCCAATAAAACTGAAGTCGAAACTAAGCCCAATACTAAAATTAAGCAGCTAGACACATGTGTTGTGTTTCTGAAATCTGTGCGGTTAACTCAGTCAACGCCAAAGAATTTCATCGTCCAAAGAACATGGATACAAAGTGAGGTCAGCAAGAGGCACAGATCCACATGAGCCCCCGCAACTCCTGGGGCTCATGGATCTATGCCTTGCATTTAGGTTCGGCACCTTGTCACGATGTTAAGACCAGTCGTGCACCCTGTCGAACATCGAGTCCATTCATCAATCCGGTCCATTCATCCATTCGTCCCTCCGTCCGTCGGGCCACCCATCTACATCAACTGACTATCCATCCATCCATCCATCCATCCATCCATCCATCCATCCATCCATCCATCCATCCATCCATCCATCCATCCATCCATCCATCCATCCATCCATCCATCAACCTACTAACACACACACACACACACACACACACACACACACTATAACCAGCCATTTCCCATTCAGTCCTCCCCAGCATGAACCAAACCAGCTCAACCAGCAAACTAACCACCAAAATACTCACATAAAGGCTCTCCATATGAGTACGGCTACAAGAACAGCGCAAGTGATGGACAGAAGCAACACCGCTACAACCTGAAACAATCACAACGTTCTGCCATTATTATTCAAGGGTAGAGCCGATGAACTGGCGCCTGGAAAGGAGACAAGCTTATCAGGCATCCACTCGTAATCCGCCGCCCTGCCCATTTCTTAAATATTGTATGCTGACGAGCAAAATTAATGTGACTGTTTTGGAATCATCGGAAACACTAAAGTGTTTTCAGAAATGTCGCTTTTTTTGTTTTGAGTTGCTCGTCGGTATATTTGTGAAAACTATTAGGCGGAACGGCCGGCGTATCTCCGACAAATTTAGCCATCAATGACTTCACGAAACGAAAAGCGGGTCAGGTCTGTTTACCTGTGTATTACCCTGTTTGTCACTGTATTTGCCTGTGTTTTACCCGGTTTGTAACTATCTAGAGTCAAGTACTAGTAACTTCACGGCACATAAACGAGTGTTTATTTTTCACAGTTGATTCGGCCGTAACGTACGTTTACATTAATTAATGATGAGAGTAAATTTAAGTTAGCAACGACAAGTAGTATCAACACAGACTGTCACTCATCACTGAACGTGTTCTAACACTGACAATAGAGCAGAAGACAGAACGACATTGATAGTTGAAAAGTGGTGTCAGAACAGATTGGCGCCTAGAAGCTATAGAGTATAATGGTGGATCCTTCTACTGTCTTCGCTGAGAGCGGGACAACCCCCAAATTTGGAAATTATTTCGATCTTAAGATTTGAACCACTTAGCCCCAACGCCGGCACTACAACGGGAGACGGATCGACCATGATAATTCAAGTGTAGAGCCATATTAGCTTGGTGCCTAATGGCGTCAAGCTAATTTGGCACTACCCTTGAATTATCAATGTCGATCCGTCCTCTGCAACTGGTACATAGTCCTTGTGACACTTGGCCAAATTCAGTTGGGAAATACGGCCTTGGGGTTAAATGGGTTAACCCTTTCAGCGCCACGAGCGCATCTCCCGAATTTTGGAAGTGTTATTTAACGACTATGTACTACTTGCAGGAGGTGGATTGTCTATGCTAATTCAAGGGTAGTGCCAGATAAGGTTGGCGCCTGAAGGCGCCAAGCTAATCTGGCACTACCCTTGAATTATCGTGATCAATCAATCTCCTGCTTTAGGGTGTTGGTGCTGAAAGGGTTAACGTCAGCGTTTAACGCCATGGTGTACAAAACATAGGCCCGTCTCTGCCGGTACAAATCCATATGCTAAGTGAGCTAATCATTTTAAAACAAACGCAAACTCATGTAGTTAGAACAAATCAGTGTTTACTTACCAGTATCCGAGACATGCTGCCGGACTGAGTCTTCATATTTGCGTCTTTCGTTTCAGTACTGCTTATAGTGATGTCACCACTGCCAATCTCGTCCGTCGGCCGTCCCCAAACTTCACTACGCAGTATGAACTGTAGGTCACGCGTGGCTAACTACAAGTAGTAACAGGGGGTACTCCGTTCACAAATCACAATGATTTGAACGCAGTCGTAGCTGAAATGTCAATAAATAGAAATAGGCAAAAGAACGACAGACAACAACAGGACAATTCACTACAGTTTGCCTTCATCCCGAAACACAGCAGTGGTTTATAATATATTACACATTGCTTTAACAGTCGAGTTACGTATGTAAATACTTCAGTTGTAACCAATGACAGTCCGGCGTTACAACTAAAGTATTTACTTACGGTGAAAGGCTATTCAAGCATACGAGGAGACATATTAATCCTCCTTGATTTTCACCTACTGACAAGTAAACACTGCTGAAGAAAGTGAAAAATGATTCACTTATCGCGACTTACATTTCAGTGGAGACGCCACTGACTCGGCTTGTATTTTTGAAATTCACGAACGGCCAACCCAACTAAACGTGATGTGCTGAGAACGCCACGCGGCATTATTAAGGGCGTTGTGAAACCGTGACTTTTCCCGTGACGACCAGAACAACCCGTGCTCGGGCCGTCGTTAGCCACAGCCGGTTGGTTTGCTATGCGCGGGCCACTGAACTGCGGTCGATCGACGGCCTTACTGAGGACCTTTGCGTACTTGGAGTATCCGAGCCTCCGACGCCCACCCGCTGTCACTGAAACTGAACACGCTTTCATGCTTGGAAATTCCGGGGCACCGAGCGGCCCCGTAAGAGGCATAGACTCTCATGGGCCCCTGCATACGCAGGGGCCCATGAGAATCTATGCCTCTTGCAATGGCAACAGAGGACTTCCGGCCCACTTTTACAGTTCAAGGACGAACACTGAGATTCTTAGCAACTCGATGCTCAGTAAGGATGGTGTCACTGATGTAACCGAGCACACAACTGGGCCTAGTACTGACACTGAAGCTTGAATCTGTGTACGATTACAAAAACATTCATCTAAACAGTCACAGTCCAGTATATATGTCTAGTGAGGGAATTTAGTGCGCATTTCAGTTGAAAAAAAGTCAACACTGAGGAGTTACATGAACGAACATAGTCCAGTAAACTGAAATGTAAATCTATGCACATTTTACTTCTTCTTCTTCTTCTTTTTGTTCGCAGTGGGCTATACGGTCAGTCCAGCACCGGCGATGAATGACGTCGTTTTCTCCAGGTCTTCTCGACTGCCGTAGAGTTTGGTCTGCAGTGGAGTTGGCGACGGCCAACTGAACTGAATAGACGCAGCAGTAGCTAAGTAAACAAAGTAAAAGTGCAGTGGTTACCGCTGCCTCAGGCAGTGCGCATTAGGACACATCCGTCGTCCAATCGTATCACGTTCTATCTAGCTTCGGAAGTTCCGGGTACGTAAGGTCCCTTTCATCCGCACCGAAGAAGCCGCATGGATGCTCATCAACATGTGGCAGGGGCTCGTGAGATTCTAGGCCTGAGACGGAGAAATGTGAACCGGTTAGAGGTTTGTGGTATGGGCTGAGTTGGTAATTCTCGCCCTCTGACGATCTTCCTATATTGTATGCCCCGGCACTACGGTTGACCATTTAACTGATTACATCCTGAGGATGATTTTTTTAAAAACAAAAAATATCTTTTGAGGTCTGTGTCACAGTTCTGGAGACATATCAGTCATGATAGTTCAAGGGTGGTGTCAGAATAGCTTGGCGCCAAGCTATTCTGCCACCACCCTTGTACTATCAAGGTCGATCCACATTCTGTCGTAGCATGTAAGGGCATTATGGCCTAAAACTCAAACTTATAGTCGACTTCGCATAAACAAGGTCGGATATAACAAAAGTCTGGTATAACAACACCTTTTCTGAAACTGAAAGATGTTAAAGTACCTTTACGAATAAATATGAAGACACATTTCAGCACCATTTGTGTTTATTATGCCTTGACGACTCACCTAATGAACTTTAACAGCAGTTTTGACACGCTGCAAAAGCACACGCGTAATCGCATTTATTTATTTTGCACTGCCATTAGTGTGTCAATCTATTTTTAGCTGTTTCTGGTACAGATAGTGTGCCGGGTATTTCTAGAACGGAGTGGAGTCACTGTCAGGTTACTTGATATAAAGACGACTTTTCTGAACTGGATTCTCCTGTGCCTGATAAACCATACCTATACCTGTGTAGCGTTTTGTAACCATCTGTTACAGAAGTGTGTATTTGCCGAACAGTTACGGCGGTAGTGGGCCATCAAAAGGGGATGCATTCTCTATACAGCTGTTTAGAGGGCGATGTGTACCAGCTGAGCCTGACTGAATAAACGCCGAAGTGTCGAACCGTTCACCCAGAATTAACACAGTCGGAGTGGTAACCCCACTCACCTGTTCCGACAGAAAATATATAGAAATCCATGTGTTGAGTGAAACACATCTAGTTGGGTCTTTCCCGGAATTCAGGCAATTTATATTTCCCCTCCCTTGGCGTTAACTCGTTCAGTGCCAGCTGACGCGGAAGTGTTTCTGCAGTATTCGTTAATTTAAGACCACCCTGTGTGTTTGGTTGTTGATATATTTTTAAAAAATTTATTTATTTTTTGTTGTCTAATATCACAAATGTGTGATAAAAAACCTGTCCCAGGAACATGGATTTAATGTGGTGCTATGAAGAGGAATAGATCCTCATGTGCCCCCGGGTGGTGTTAAGGTTTCTGAACAGGTTAAAATGACAAAGATTTCAGAAACACAACTTGCGACCAATGGCAGGGACAAGGTAGTAAACTTGCAAGTGTGTTCACTATAACTGTCAATGTACAAAGAAGTACCCAACGGAGAAAGAAACACGCTTAGAAAAGACGGGTACAACACAATTTATTAATATTTCGGGTAAATACCCTTTGTCAAAATAGACAAACAAACAAACAGAGAGATTAGCCGCTACTTATCTTCATTGGCAGAAGGAATGTGGCAACTGAAGGAGGTGACGTAAAATAAAAGAAAAGGAAGAACAAAAGTGCGGAAAAAGTAAAAATGACGTCAACGAAAAATCGTAAGAGAGAGACTCGGAAAGAACCTGAACACGAGAGACAAGAGTGTGTGCAAGCACGTGCAGGAGCGAGCGAAAGAAAAGGCGTGTAGATGAGGAGCAGAGAGAGAGAGAGAGAGAGAGAGAGAGAGAGAGAGAGGAGGAGAGAGAGAGAGAGAGGAGAGAGAGAGAGAGAGAGGAGAGAGAGAGAGAGAGAGAGAGAGAGAGAGAGAGAGAGAGAGAGAGAGAGAGAGAGAGAGAGAGAGAGAGAGAGAGAGAGAGAGAGAGAGAGAGAGAACGAACGGGGAGTACCCTTGGGCACGAAGTAGGCTGAGTGTCTAATACACAAAGCCTGCTAAACACCAACCCGAAGGCAAACTTTATATCACCTTCAAGTTGAGGACTACCTCGGGGAAAAACGGGAGGACCCCGGGAAAAAAAACCCCAGCATTTAGCACGGTACACAACAAGTAATAAGTCATGAAAACAAAGCAAAGAATCAAATTCAGTAAGAGAATATTGGTATAAGTGGAGAGTAGGTAGTTGTGAAACCGTCTTCAAGGGTAACTCAAAAAATAAGGGGGGGGGGGGGGTGGAGAGAGAGAAAGAGAGATGGGGGCGGGGGGGGGGGAGGGGGGAGGGGGGAGGGGGGGGGGGGAAAGGAGTAAGGAGGAAGGGGGAGAAGGGAAAAGGAAAAAGCTTAAAGAGAGAAAGAGGGCTAGACAGATACTTCACGTGCCAAACCACCAACGTGATTTATGTCATCTCCTGTGTGAAATGCGGCCAACTCTATGTTGGAGAGACGGAAAGAACCATCAACGACCGTTTCAAAGAACATCTTCAGTCTGTCAAGTACCAATACAACAGACCGGTCGGACGACATTTCAATCAGGCCGACCACTCCGTCTCAGACATTCGGGTTAAAGGCCTCTGGCTTATGCAAGCCAGTAATGTCTGGGCCAGGAAAGACCGTGAAAAATTTCTGATTAATAAACTGGGCACTGTGGCGCCACTCGGGATGAATATGAAAGATTAACATTGTTTACCTTGCTTGTGTCTGCTACTTTACCTCACTGATTTACTACTCACTAATCAGTTAGGTGAGGTTGGCGCTGGTTGATATGTACATTTCCCTTGGGGACTTTCTCAGCGCTGGCCGAACGTTTAGTTGGATCCCTTGCCCTTCCCTGTCGGGCGCCGGGTCTCCGGCTCACGGTTTGATACGCTTTTTTTGGGGCGAGGCGATCGTGTGCATCCCTTGGGGATGTATGTGGTCGTCTTGTTGCGTGCCTGTGTGTTTTTCTGTGGGCTGGTGGGTGCCTGTTGGGTGGGGTTGGTGGCTCTGGCTGGTTGTCTTCCGTATTTTTTTCCCTCTCTCTCCTTCTACCTCTCTCCCTCTTTCTCCCCCCCCCCCACCCCCTTTACCACTTTTCTCTAGCCCTCTTTCTCTCTTTAAGCTTTTCCTTTTCCCTTCTTCCCCTTCCTCCTTACTCCTTTCCCCCCCCTCCCCCCCCGCCCCCATCTCTCTCTCTCTCTCCCCCCCCCCCCTTATTTTTTGAGTTACCCTTGAAGACGGTTTCACAACTACCTACTCTCCACTTATACCAATATTCTCTTACTGAATTTGATTCTTTGCTTTGTTTTCATGACTTATTACTTGTTGTGTACCGTGCTAAATGCTGGGTTTTTTTTTTTCCCGGGGTCCTCCCGTTTTTCCCCGAGGTAGTCCTCAACTTGAAGGTGATATAAAGTTTGCCTTCGGGTTGGTATTTAGCAGGCTTTGTGTATTAGACACTCAGCCTACTTCGTTCTCTCTCTCTTTCTCTCTCTCCGTCTCGCTCTCTCTCTCTCTCTCTCTCTCTCTCTCTCTCTCTTTCTCTCTCTCTCTCTTTCTCTCTCTCTCTCTCTCTCTCTCTCTCTCTCTCTCTCTCTCTCTCTCTCTCTCTCTCTCTCTCTCTCTCTCTCTCTGCTCCTCATCTACACGCCTTTTCTTTCGCTCGCTCCTGCACGTGCTTGCACACACTCTTGTCTCTCGTGTTCAGGTTCTTTCCGAGTCTCTCTCTTACGATTTTTCGTTGACGTCATTTTTACTTTTTCCGCACTTTTGTTCTTCCTTTTCTTTTATTTTACGTCACCTCCTTCAGTTGCCACATTCCTTCTGCCAATGAAGATAAGTAGCGGCTAATCTCTCTGTTTGTTTGTTTGTCTATTTTGACAAAGGGTATTTACCCGAAATATTAATAAATTGTGTTGTACCCGTCTTTTCTAAGCGTGTTTCTTTCTCCGTTGGGTACTTCTTTGCATATTACACGCTTGGCAGTCACCTTTTTGGTCTGGATTGTCAATGTACAGTATTTAGAGTATTAATTATTTCTTATTGTTGACTGTGATGTTTGTAATTGTAACGACACCAACACACATTCCTATGCTTTATGTTTCTTAAGGCAAAGTTCAATAATCAGTATCTATCTATAAACAGTATCTATCTACCTATCTTATCTGGTCTTTTCACTGTACACGGCATGTCACGTCATGAAATCGTGATTCGTGACTGGCCTTTCTTCAGGTGTCTTGATTCAATTTTATCCTCGGTCATGATTCGCGAGGATATGAAATTATCGTGTTGAAAAGTGAAAGACAAACAATGAGATCTCCCTGATTCGATGTAACGTCCTGGTTATTTCGTGATGTGACGTAAAAAGTCTGCTGCCATACTGTTAACTCATTGTGTCCGAGGTACGAAATACCCACATTTTGGAGTTATCGTCTGAGCCTGACTGCTTTACAATTCAGGAGACAGATCGACCATGATAGTTCAAGGGTGGTGGCAGAATAGCTTGGCGCTTATAGGCGCCAAGCTATTCTGCCACCACCCTTGAACTATCATGGTCGAGCCATATCTTGCCGTGGTGTGTCCCGGGCAGATGAGTTAACCCTTTCCCTGACACTGTGCGTGCATTCTTTTTCCTGTAAATTTTGGATCGTTCAACGACCAAAAGCCAATCCGTCCAAGAAACAGGGATACAAATTGATCTCACCGAGAGGCATAGATCCTCATGGGCCCCCCCCCGCAACTGCGGGGCCTCATGATGATCTATACCTTTTGCAGTAGTGTGGTGTTTATAATGGCAGTAAAGGGGTTAATTCTACCCGAAACTACCACGCCCAAAAGAAGTTAAACATTTCGGCCGGAAGAGGCACGTTGTGAAAGCTGACCCTGTAACATCCATCCACCTCCTCTCAACCCCCCCCCCTCCCCCCCCCGCCCTTACCCAGTCATCCCTTTCCACCGCATCAACCCCCCCCCCCCACAACCCCCTCCAACTTCGCCTTCCCGGCGTCGCGAAGCAACATTGCTTATATTTCGAATCCGTTATTTTGCCGTGAATCGCAAAATGCATTGATGTGAATCCGTGATCGTGTTCAATTTTTATCAGTGATATCAACCATAGGCAATGCATCGTGATTATGGAGATCGGTGCATCTAGTTTTCGGCTCACAGTGTTTGCTGTGTCACGGCACAGAGGTGAAAAATGGATGATGAAATCGGTACTCCTTTTTAAGCCTCTTCTATTTATAGAAGAGACTTTTTTCTTTTAGGACGGGACGCGGTGGATCGATTTCAAAAGAACACACACGACATCATAGGCGGGCTAGATTAAAACTCTGACAGTTTATTATTATTTATTTATTTCTCAACGGATGAAGTAATTAGCACGTGTGCCATATTTCATACTTGCCGTTGCTACTCTACAAACACAGGATACTAATTGTAATACTAATAGTACCAAATTACACAAAGAAAAATTAGGAGACATTAAACATGAAGAGACATTAAACAAAATTCATTCGTTCATTCGGTCATACAAAAACAAACAAAAAACAGAACATACACGCTCGCGCGCACACACCAGACACGCTCTAATGATAACTTGACCTATATACGAAGCAAATCATTTGGATCATAGTGAAAATTCACTTCAGACGGCAAAAATTATTTGGATTATAATAGAAACTTGAATTATGTAATTAGGCGATTATTATTAGTGAAGTAACAAGATAAAAATTACGTCATGTCTAGTTACACAAACCTCGCTGTAGAACCTATTTTTGGAGCGAAAGGCCGCGCGCGCGCGCGTGTGTGTGTGTGTGTGTGTGTGTGTGTGTGTGTGTGTGTGTGTGTGTGTGTGTGTGTGTGTGTGTGTGTGTGTGTGTGTGTGTGTGTGTGTGTGTGCGTGTGTGCGTATATATGTAAACAACCCAATCTCCGAAGTTTGCGTACGTATAAGCTTGAAATTAGGGGAGGTGCTTCATTCAGTGGGTGCCTAGGAACCCCTCCGAGCATTTTGAAATTGGATGTCACAATGAAGAGTTAAATGACCGTTGACCCATATTAGAGTCCGCTATTTTTGTTATATTCACTTGCGGTTTTGGATAAAGCCGGATTAAAAAAAGACATTGGATGAGTTCGTTAGCCAGCTTTGTAGCCTTTGAACTTTTCAGTAAAAAATAATTCTATGCAGAAAAAAAGAAGTAACCAGACAGTGACAAAAAAGCAAAAATTTCGTCACGACCCAAACATCGACGCACTCTCTCTCCAAATATTTCTGACGTCAGACTGATTTTTCTTGGAAATACACAAGGAAATACACTCTTTATGCATAGGTTACCATGCTCGGTCGCGTAAATGTGCTTCATTTTTGCCGCTGGCAATTCCAGATCAGTAGGAAGGAAGTGCGGACTTTTCTCACTGGATTCAAGAGATAGAACTTCTAAATTTTGAGCACAGGACTGCGTGGCAAGCGACTGGATATACGGTAGGTCTGATTTTGTACATGAAGCATATATTGTTGGCATATTTTGCCAACCAGTACTGAGCTCATATCCTCATTCAACAATTATTCGATCTTTAAAAAAAACCCTGAAATGTCACAGATCTGTCACATTTTCTTTATTTATTTCTCTTTCTCGCTTACTGCACGAGTGGCAACAGACTTCGCTTTCTAAACAGCATACGTGTTGACACGCACAATGGACAGTTTCCACTCTCAGTTCAGTTTGAATTGCGACACATTTGTGTAGCACTTGTGGACTGTGCTCACCGCTTGAGTCATCTCGAAATAAGGCACGTTTTTTAATTTCCCTGTCGTCTGCCACCATTTGATCTTTGCGTTTTCCGTTTATTTATGATGCAAAGTGCCGGACAGCCCTGATCTAAGCACTCAGACGAAAGACCTAGGACAGATTCGTGCGCAATACTAAGCTGATTAAAAATTACAGGTACGGCAATGATTCTAGCAGGTAGCCAATGGGGTATCGAGTGGAATGGAATGAAAATAGAGTGACTGCACGACAATAGGAGATATTTCAACATCAGAATCAGGTCAAAGACAACGAGGGCAGCTCGCATATAAAAGGAACTTTGTGGGTTACGGCTGTCATATAGAAGAGTTATGGCTCATCCCATTTTCCCCCCATACGACTATTAATTTGATATGATATCAGATTTGAGCAAACAGACGAAATCAACTCTTGAACTTCCCGGAACACAGAGAAAAGCTTCCGCTAACAAGAGGTGTAGATCCTCATGAGCCCCGCAACTGCGGGGGCTCATGAGGATCTAAGCCTCTTGTTGGCTTCATGAGGAAATCTGCGATCGTTTCAAGCGAGATTATTTCTAGATGATGACAGTGAAGGGATGTTAATTAAGGGATGGTCACAGCGTCCAAGTCCGTACAAAGTCTGACTCCGCAGGATGTCCGACCTCGTGGTCCTTGAGTCCCGCCGGCTCAGGAAATCCGAGAGTCGAGCAATTGTTTACAATCCTGGCTACTCTGAATATTTTGCTGACTTCAAGCTGACTTGCAAATAATTCGATCAGTTTCGATTCGTAATGCACTGGCTCTTAAATTGCACTTTGTAACGCACGTTGGAGAAAGAAAAATGCAGAAATAGAAGAACAGAAACACCGTAGAAAAAGGAAGGAACGAAAGGGGGTCGGGGTGGGGTGGAGGGTGTGGAGTTGGGGGTGGGTGGGGGTGGGGGTGGTGGGACGGACTGTAAACAAGCAAAGAAGCAACAGGAAAACAAAATCAACGAGCAAATGCGGCCCTGACAACAAAACTTAAAAGTAACAAACAACAACAACAAAAACCACAAGTCAGTCAATAACCAACCAACCAACCAACCAACCAACCCACCCACCAACCAACCAACTAACCAGTCAACCAATCAACCAACTAACTAAACAAACAAACTCTCTTCTAGCCCACAGAGAATGTCCGTGTATCGGCTTGACGGATCATTTAACAATTAAACTTAAAGGCCCCGCCACACATGCCGGTTGTGCCCCGATTTTGAAGCCGATTCCGATCCGATTGCGATCGGATGACGTCATATATCAGATCCGATCCCAATCGGCTGGGAATCGGGTGTCTAGAACCTGCTCTATTTTTCCGATCCGAATCGGCCCCGATTGTAAGCTTCAACCAACCAGAGCGCGTCTCGCAAAGCATGTCGTTTCAGTTTGAAAATGGCGGAAGATCAGTACCACCTTCGTTGGCTATGTTTCGCCCGCCTCTTCCCAAATATGATGCAAAAGGCTGCTGATAATGCAAGCACATCATCATCACTGTCAAAACTAGCAGCCATTTCGCTGAGCAGGTACGACCTTGATCTTCGATTCAAACCGGTCGGCTAAAAAAAAGTCGCGGGGAATGTCAGTGTGGCAGTGCACACGTTTTTGTTGTCCGGTCCAATCACACTCCGATTTGAAACTGCTCGAGAATCGGCCTCAAAATCGGGCATGTGTGGCGGGGCCTTAGACTTTGAAACCGGCTACATCCAGTGATCACACGCCTTAACAACAAAGCCGCCAGTCACTGTCAGAGCACACACGATATTGACCGGAAAACAACACAAGAACCTTCTTGACATACCCATTAAAGGAGTGTGGGTCAACTTAACCCCTTCACTGCCGACAAAAGAGTGAATACTGGACGATCCAGCTGCAAGAGACATAGACCCTCATGAGCCCCCGCAACTGCGGGGGCTCATGAGGATCTATGCCTCTTGCTGACACAGCTGTGTGTCCTTATTTCTAGGACGGCTGGGGTTCTTTGAGGTTGAATTAACCAAGATTTCAAAAGCTCACTCTGCGGCGTCCATTGGCAGTGAAGGGGTTATCCTATAGTGGGTCGAGACCCTCCAATGTGGGCGTTGTCTTCCTTTGGACTGCAAACTAGTTCAGCCAGTTTAGGAGGCTGATCGACCAAGACAGTTCAAGGGCGGTGCCAGAACAGCTTGGCGCCAAGCTGTTCTGGCACCACCCTTGAACTTGCATGGTCGATGTATCTCCTGTGGTGGTTTGTCACGGCTGAATGGGGTACCTGCTGCAGGCGGACTGATTATGACAGTTCAAGGGCAGTGCCCGGTCATCCTATGCATCTTAGCAGTACACCCTTTCGGACGGGTCTGATCGACTATGAATTTTAAAGAGAAGTGCCTCTCTAGGCCCCAGTTTAATCAGGCTCTAAACTGTCATGGTTGAAAGTATTTTGCATGTTTGGCTTAGAGGAGGGTAATACAACGTGAACCACTTGAGCCAGGCACTGAAAATGTTCACAATTACAACAACAACAACAACAAAGAAACAAAAAAACCCAACTAAATAAATAAATACTAAAAATAACAACTAACTAACTAAATAAAAATAAATAAATAATAAATAAATAAATAATACAACTAATAATAACAAAACTCAACAATCGAAGCTGTTAATTCACTATCGACAGGCGCCTAGGGTGCGCGAGGTTACTCCGCGAAGCCGAATGACTCTAGACTATAGAGCGGGTACTAATAGACGACGAAGCTACTCCGCGAAGCGCCAGCGCTCTGTTGATAGTGTCGTCACACTCGCAGTGTTCCGCGAAGTAAAAACTGTATTTTTAGAGCACACTTAGGCGCAAACAAAAGCCGTCTGCTAAGTGATACTGATCATTGAGTCCGAAATAGAGCGCTCAGGCGGTTAAGCGTTGGAGCAGGAGAGCAAAGGGAATCGCCGGGTCGGGGGTTCGAACCCCCGTCCTGGCCCCGGTAGCTGGACTCACAATCCAGGGGGTAAAGGCGGATTTGTTCAAAGTGGCACAGTTGGAGCGCGCTTGAATTGATAAGTGTTCAGGTCGTACTCCATAGGCAATAGATATCCCTGTCCCCCATAACCCGCCCGTGCCGTGGACGTTAAACCCGGAACTAGCCAGACTGATCGTTGAGAGTCTGAAATAGCTCAGGCGGTTAAACGTCGGAGCAGGAGAGCGAAGGGAGTCGCCGGGTCGTGGGTTCGAATCCCGTCCCGGCCCCGGTAGCTGGACTCACAATCCAGGGGGAAAAACGGATTTGTTCACTAGCATGTCCGTTGAAAGGTCCTGGTAAATCAAAGTGGCACAGTTGGAGTGCGCCTGAGTTGATCAGTGTTCCGGGTCGTATAGATTTCCCTGTCCCCCATAACCCGCCCGTTAGGGCCGTCCATGATCACCTCGGTGCTGTGGACGTTAAACCCGAACTAACCACCCAAGACTGATCATTCCACTCAGTGCTTGAACAGCCAAGCGACGTGCTCCTGTTTTCAAGTCCGAGTCCAAAGAGAACTTAATCACAGTTGAAGGTCAATATAGAGCGAACTGTTTCTCGTTGCCAACAGTTTCTGATCACATTCCCGAAAGGTACAGGTCCCTCCCCATCACCCACAAGTCCCTCTCCACAACCGCAATTTTATATATTTTTTTATTTCGTCAAACCAAAATAGTTCGCTTATTGGCCAGTGTCTGTAATGTGTATGGATCTGCAGTCAGTCATGCAAGCAGGCACTACATTGACCTGTCCTCCTGTGATTTGTACTACATGTGCTGAGTGCTCAGCGGCATTAGATTATTATTTTTAAATTATTATTATTGCAGACATAAAAAGAAACGTAACTCCTGCTAAAATGGCGTTCATGTTGCCGAACGGACCCCTCCAAGTTGTCTTTTTCCTTTGACTGACACGTCAGGCTCAATGTCAGGGGCGCTAACCGAAGTCAGGGGCAGACTATCCGACATGCTTCAGCGCCTACAGGTGAGACAAAGTCGAAAGAATTAACTTTACGCTTTTGCTGTTGGTCATGTCAGCGTCAACTCATGTCATTTAGAGCAAATCGTCAAATCGGAAAACAACACAGTCGTCATATTTCCACAATACACACAGAAATTATTTTAACCCGTTCAGTGCCATTTGACGCAGACTGTGTTTCAGCATTCATTGTTAATTCAACACCAAAAAAATCGAGGAACATGGATTCAAAGTGGTGTCACAAGAGGCATAGATCCTCATGAGCCCTCGCAACTGCGGTGGGTTATGAAGATCTATACCTCTTGCAGTCGGCTGGTGTTCAGTTTATCTTGGCACTGAAAGGGTTAATGAAACTTACATCAGGCCCTGTGCAGAAAAGGCCGGGAAGGCGTCGGTTAAACAAACACTTTCGTCCAGCTAGTATAGTTGATCCATTTCCTGCAACTCATACACAGTGGAAAGAGCCCTGTGGATTCGTAAGCGCAATAGCCAATTTTGCGCAATATTGGTGCTTTTACGTAATGAAATCACGACTACAATGTGCACATGTTGTGTTGCTGCAGGCGGACATTCCGGGTGTGACAACGGCTGTTGTAGCCCACTGGGACTACTGCGATAAGAATAGTACTTACATCACCAAGCACGTCAACTTCATGGACGATCTCCCCAAACTGGTCGACTTCGTCCAAAACACGGGGCCCACTTTCGGCGGGGACACACCGGAAGCTTACGAAGTCATGTTGCGTTTGTTTAGACAGGATCTGACGTGGACATCTGGGTCCCAGAGAGTGCTGGTCGTCATTGGCGACGCTTACCCCCACCCGCCCACTGACAAGCAGAACAAGGAGAAGATCGATTGGAAGAAGGAGACCCAGCTACTGGCGGACATGGTCAGTTTTTATTTTATTTTTTATTTTATTTAATAAAATTTGTTATTAAACTCAATCGCTTCATATCTCTACGATGTTTATGTGCCTCTCTCTGAAGAAATTGAGGATGTCTTCAGAGGCATAATTATAAACATCCTTGCGCTGTGAAGAAGTAGCATCTAGCTAATTAACTACCCGCCATCCAAGCTTTGTTACACATTAACCCATATCATACTGAGGCTAAAAGCTTCAAATGTGTACACTGTCATATGCAAGCTACATCATAGTACTTACAGGTAAGGATATAGACCAATGGCTTTAGTTGAGTTCAAGGGTGGTGCCAGAATAGCTTGGCGCCTCTAGGCGCCAAGCTATTCTGGCACTACCCTTGAACTATTTTAGTCAAACTTATTTAACACACTGGTGTATTCCGAATGATAAGGGTTAACAAAGAATAAGAGGCATAAGATTCTCATAAGCACCAGATGCCGCGGAGATTCATTGTGATCCATGGCTTTTGCAGCCAGATTGTGTCTGTTAACTCATAGGCAGCCCCGACACACCACAACCAGATATGGATCGAGCATGATAGTTCGAGGGTGGTGCCAAAATAGCTTGGCACCCATAGGCGCCAAGCTATTCTGGCACCACCCTTAAACTATCATGCTCGATCTGTCTCTAGAATTGTAATACAGCCCTGCAGAGTTCAACTTCATTATTTGGGGATTTCGTTCATGGGGCAGAATGTGTTAAATCCCAGCAGCAAGAGAACTAGGTTGATTTGAGTGTGAACTGATTTTTAATATAAGACAAACTGCATGTTGTGTGTTTCACGATAGAATGTATATGGAGGCGAGTGGTGGGGTGGGTAGTTGGATGACATGCTTTTATGGTGTTTTGGGGGAAATTGATTTTTGGGCATTCTTGCGTTGACTGAGTTTTCGAGGACAGCACTCATGTAGTGAGATATGTACCTGTTGCGTGCGCAGTGTGTTAAGTTGTCTCTACACGTTGCAGGGTGTGCGGATTTATGGTGTTCAAGTCAATGACGACAACCAGTCGACTGAGTTTTTCAAAACAATGGCGGTAATGACAGGCGGCCAGCATCTCAAGCTGTCCGAGTTTAACGCCCTTTGTGACGTCATCATGACATCTGCTACCACGAGAAAGGAGCAGAATTTCTGCAGGTATGTGCGTCACTTTGTTTGCTTGTTTTAAGTCAGATGCATGAAACTATTGGTTCTATTGGTTTCATGATATACTGACGGATTATTTTTAACTACTTATTTTCATATTTGATTTCATAGATTTGTAGAACTTGTCTGGTCAATATGATTGGTTCTCTGTCCATTCCCTCAGCCATTGCTTTACATCTGTAAAAGTAATAGATTATCATGAGCTCCTTCAAAGACTAATTGTCTGTTGTTGGGTACCAGCTGTCCCTAAACATTAAATAACATCCCGTCAACAGAAGATTTCGCCTTGTTTTAAGCCTGTAGCTGTCCGTTTGCTTACAGAACTACGAAGCGGAGGTTTGTGCGCGCGAGGGCCGTAAGGTATTGCACCGTGACCTGGAAGGCGTGTTCAGCACTCTCCGGCGGGCAGACTCCAATGCCTCTACCTGTTCCGTTCCTAGAACCCCATCCTCCGCCAAGGCTCCCTCACTCACTAAGACCCCCTCCTTCAGCAAGGCCCTTTCCCTCACTAAGGCGGCATCTTTCAGTCAAGAAAACAGCGAAGCCCAAGAAAGTCATCATGGCTCCTGGAAAAACAGGAGCTGCCGGTGTCAAGAGAGTTAACAAGAGCACCAAGCGACTTGCTTCAAAAGGGAGGTTTAGCTTGCACATTTAGGTTTGATGCCTTGTTTTTGTAATACCACAGGCCACACAGGGCAATTGCTTCCGGTGCATATAGTAACTTTTCCGCCAGAAGTAGTTCAAAAAATTTCCTCCCTTTTTGCCATTTTTTTTAGGGTGTAAAACTTCAGTTGTGTGCCTTCAATTTTTTGGCGTTTTGAGCAACAAAAGGCATGACAGGTGGTGTGAAAAAGAGCAAAATCTGGGTAATTTTAGTCGACCTAGTGTGTTCATGGGAGCCTAATTGGGGCATGTGCACGGTTATATGCAGGCTTGCAGACGACAGTTTTATCATGGGGTACTTAGTGCATTTGAGTGTTGTGAAAAACGCTAACTCTTAATTTTTTAAAGAATTGCTGAAAATGTTTCTCCTGTGATGTGCTCCGCGTGCATTTTTTGTTTTGGCAGAAAAGTTCTTCGTTCATAGTTTTATGCTGCAAGAGGCTAACAGATAACAGTGTGTGAAAAGGGGGCGTAACCTAATTGCCCTGTGTGGCCACATATATCTATTGAGTAGAAAACGGCGAACGAGTGTCTTACGTATAGCAAGACTAGATAATTCATGTAACTAAAACAGTTTTTACAAGCTGTGTCGTAGAAAGCGGTTATTTTGGTTGCTTATCATTTATTGACGTTCTCGCGAAGGCGCAGAAAAGTATATGTTCGTATTTTATACATTGCAGTTTGCGAAACCATCCGCCTACCGGAAGGCTGGTACAGATGTGACGTCAGGCAAATGGCGGACCTTCCTTGGCGGTGCAGCACGTGCCCAAGGAGCGGTGTGTTGCTGGGGAGAGGGCTGACAGCCCATGGCCATCTTATCTGTGAGCTGGCGGTTCAAACCCGCCCCGGAGCCCGCCGCCGTCACGTGGTGGGGTGTCGCGTGCTGACGGCCGCCTCAGCCAGTCGTCTGTGTCTGTCCAGATTACTGGCCTCTTCCGGCGTGCGTGCGCAGCTGACCCGTGTCATGCACAGTGGGTGCCTCGTATGGGTCCGGTGGGCGAGACTGAGCAGACGTCAGCCCGGATCAGAGGTGAAGCAGCAACTAGACACTGTGTTAGTGACTATGCCTGGTGCGTGAACAATGGTTGCCATAGAGACGTGTGGTTGCCCAACGGAAATCCTTCAGTCAAAGTTTAAATCACCGGCACTGTAATGTGAATGAACAATTTGTCTGACAGAACTGACATTTAGATATGCCAAATAATTTTACCAACTAACTTTTGAATCTTTAGGAAACGTTGGACATGACACTGCTTGACGTTCAAATCGCCTGCAGAGTGATGCAAGTAAGCAACCTGACTGACAATTTTATTAAGATATCTGATATTTAGATATGCCAAATACATTTATCCCTTTGAATCTTCGAGAAACATTGGACATGACACTACTTGAAGTGAGTTCGCAGGGCATTGTAAATATACGTTTTCCTTCATAAGAGTTGTTTTCATTTTTTATACATGCGTGAACGTTATTGCAGTGATTACGCGGAATCTCTTTCCTTGGAGATGTGCCGCATGAGGATACGCGGCGATTAGCCGCGTATCCGTATGCGGCGTGTTTCCAATGAACCAACCTCTTCCCTTCTGGAAAGCAGCAAACAACACCTGAATTATATAAGAGCATGGATCGTCGTGTGTCTCCGCACATTCGGGTGGCACATGAGGATTTATATCTTGCTTGCCTCATTCAGATAGGATGTGTCAAGCAGACACGATCAGCCCATTTAGCCCCGAACACTAAAGCAATAAATGGATCGACCGTTATAATTCAAGGCTAGTGCCAGATTAGCTTGGCGCCATCAGGCGCCAAGCTAATCAGGCACTACCCTTGAATTATCACGGTCGGTCCATTTCCTGCAACTGGTACATATAGTCGTTAGGTGACAATTAAGAATGCGTCTTTGGGGTTAAATGGGTTAACTGGCAGTGAAGTTGCGATGGTTCCAGAGACATCACGTTTGGCGCAAGATACATCGATTCTCTTGTGTCAGCGCGAGTGTTTTCGCTAACGAAGATAAATGTCCCTTGCAAACAGATTTGTGTGTTTTTAAATGCATACAGTTGACATATGTAACCTAACAGTTGTTATTGTTATTGCTTTTTAAAAAGAATATCGCTATCGTCTGTGTTGATATTATCGATACGAATGTTAAACGTACCAAAATGGCAAATGTATGATACTGTCTTGCTGATGTTGTTTTTATTTTCTTCAGAAATATCATCGAAACATTACACAAAGGAATGTAAGTGCAATACTGATTGTGTAGACGTGAACAGTTGATAATACCCAGTCGACAGTATGTTTGAATTAAAACAATACACCAGTTTTACAAAAGCAGTACTTTGTTTAATATGCTTCAAAATTATTTGACTATTTTCAAAAAACTTCTCTGTCTGTTTGTCTGTTTGTCTGTCTGACCCCTTCTCTTACAACTGGTCATGAAAATTCAAGCATAGTATCTGGTCAACTTGACGTCCTAGGTTTGTCACGTGTGCTGATCTGTTATTTTGGACCTTACGGCTGTAGGTCGTAAGGTCGAAAATCACAGACCAGCATACATTTGTCATTGCTACTGTACACTGTTGCTCGAGTCGGTAGTATCTGTGGCATGGGTGTAATAGCTGTTTATTTTCTATTGCGGTTAGGACGCAGGCTAATCTCAAGTGTGGTACCGAATATATCGATACTTTCACCATAACCCATCTAACTGCAAAATGCATAAGTCCTCATGTGTGCCAGCAGGCTGCAGGGGCACATGAGGATCTATGCCTCTTGCTGCGTGCCATGTTAACTTTTCTCTTCCACTGTACGTACACTGTACTTATATGGTTACAAAGTAAAGTAGAGTATAGCACTGTCAGGGGAGAGAAATGTGCATGATCGACCAGTGATCATAGACCTACTGTAGCCGAAGCACACACACAAAAAAAAAAAAAAAAAAAAAAAAATAGGAAAGAGGGGGGCGCTAAGAAAGTGACCGAAATCAATGCATATGGAAGACCCCCCCCCGAAGGGGGGCGTATCACATATCCACTGTTCCAGCCACTCAGTGCATGGAAATTTAAATCTAGGTCCCCCCAAGGGGGGTCCAGATATTTAGCCGGTGTGGACAGCTGTTTCGGTCTTGGCGACCTCTTCAGCACACCATCGGCAATACTGGAGGAGGCAGGAAATTCTGCCTACCTGCAATAACAACCACATTTTAGTGTGGTGTCTGCAGGGGCATACATTCCATGCCACCACCTAGAGTTAAATTTCCATGCACCCTAAAAGAGAACCTACCAAAAGGGGGAAGGGGTTGCAGTCGATATTGTAGTAATAAATGAAAAGAAAAGGGGAGACTGCCAGTGCTAATATTTTAGGAAGGTTACAAAGTAAAGCAGAGTATAGCACTGTCAGGGGAGAGAAATGTGCATGATCGACCAGTGATCATAGATCTACTGTGGCCGAAGCACAAAAAAAAAAAAAAAAAAAAAAAAAAAAAAGAGATAGGAAAGAGGGGGCGCTAAGAAAGTGACCGAAAGCAATGCATATGGAAGCCCCCCCGAAGGGGGGCGTATCACATATCCACTGTTCCAGCCACTCAGTGCATGGAAATTTAAATCTAGGTCCCCCCAAGGGATAAATATCTGGACCCCCCTTGGGGGACCTAGATTTAAATTTCCATGCACTGAGTGGCTGGAACAGTGGATATGTGATACGCCCCCCTTCGGGGGGGGGGGGCTTCCATATGCATTGCTTTCGGTCACTTTCTTAGCGCCCCCTCTTTCCTATCTCTTTTTTTTTTTTTTTTTTTTGTGCTTCGGCCACAGTAGATCTATGATCACTGGTCGATCATGCACATTTCTCTCCCCTGACAGTGCTATACTCTACTTTACTTTGTAACCTTCCTAAAATATTAGCACTGGCAGTCTCCCCTTTTCTTTTCACTGTATTTGTATGTTTGTTTCTGAAATCCTGATTCATTCGGCGACCTAAAGCCAACACAGTTCAAGACTGAAACACGAATACAAAATGGTCTTAGCAATAGGCATAGATCCTCATGAGAACCCGCAGTCGCGAGGGCGATCATGTTCACTTTTTCTCGGCAGTGAAGGGGTTAAAGTTGGTGTACAAACGTGAATTTGATGATGATAATCTACGCAAATGCAAGAAGACACTCTTTTCTGTTAATTTGTTCACAAATGAATCTTGCATTATGGATGTGCAAATGAGGGAGACTGTTTTGAAAAAATTTCGACCGCACATTTTTGTGGAGTTGTCTTGTTTGTACCGATATACCAGTGCTGATGTTTCGACATGCATGTGCAATATTACTTTACTTGAAGTATACTGTGCATACAATGAAGAATTTGCAATAAAACAAACGCATTTTAAAAATTGGTGTTGTGCTATTTTGTGTGTGTTCTTTGCGTATCCAGATGCGGCACATCTCGAATGAGTCAAAGCAATTTGGGTATATGTTTTTCTCCATTTAAACCAGTCAAAACAAGTGCGGACTGACATCGTGTTTAGTTTTTTTCTAGGCAGTGAATGGGTTAACATAGACTGCAAAAGCACACTTTGCATCGACTGCCACTAGCAGTAAAGGGGTTATCACACTAACCCCTTTACTGAATCAAACTCCCAAGTTTGGGCGCTGACCTAATTTAGACTGCAATCTAGTTCAGGAGGCACATCGACAACGATATCAGTGGCGGAGGAAATTGGAGGAGGGAGGAGGAGGGGAGGGGTGCCTGACATGTTACTTTCCAGCCTCCCAAAATTCAAACAAGAGGGTCGGGGTGGGGTGGGGTGGGGTTGGAGGAGGGGGGGGGGGGCGGGCGGGTGGGAGGAGGGGGGAAGCGACAGTCCAACCTCATAAAATGCAAATTTTATATTTTCTTCTCCAAATAAGAAATTAATATATCACGTATATATTATATATTTATTATATATTATATAAATATATTATATATGTTTAATCGATTGTTTTCTCTTTTCTTTCTTCACTTACACCCCCCCCCCCCCCCGTTCTTATGCCACTGGCAATATAGTTTAAGGGCGGTGCCAGAACAGCTTGGCGCCAATAGGCACGGCATCCACCCTTGAACTTACATGGTCGATCTAAATCATCTTGTGGTTTGTCACGGCTCAATGGGGTAGTTGCTGGAGCTGGAGGACTGATTATGACAGTACAAGAGTAGTGGCCGGTCATCCTAGTATCTTACCACTGATCAGGCATAAATGTTAATGAACCCCTATGCGACGAGCTATCATGACCGGTGATCTTGTGTGTTTGCTAAGGGAAGGGTAATATATTGTGGTCCACTTGAACCTGGCAGTAAAAATGTTAACAGTTACTCAATGTGTTTTAATCAGTGAAATTTTACAAAGACGACTCAAGTACACGCTGTTTTTGTGACCACAAATTCAATGAATAAATCAATGAATCAATGATTACACAAATTCATATTTATCCTGCTCTTCCGTGCAAAAGCCAGTACGCTGGTACGGATCTGGGAGTGGGGGGTGGCGGTGTCCAGAATTCCCACCACCACCCCAGGGCAAAAATCCTTGAAAATGCTAAAACGCAGTCCCTTTTTGTGAATTTGGAAACCCCATCCCTAGCTTTTTCGGCTGGTGGTGAGAAAGTGGAGGATGCTTGGCGCGCGCCTCCCCCCTCCCCCCCCCCCCCACACACACAGTTCCTGTTATTTGATTTTTCGGCCGCTGCGAGCGAAGGTCTGGCGCCAACATCCCCCCCCCCCCCCCCACCCGCAAACCTGCAAAAGTCAGTACACAGACACAGGGGCGGATTGGGGTCGGGGGAGAGGGGGATGTCCAAAATCCCCACCCCCCTCCCCAGGACAAAAATTCTTGAAATGTTATAATAAAGTCATTTAAAAAAAAATTTGAAACCCCCTTGCAGCCCCCTCCCTCTTCCACGTCACCTCTCGATAATTTGTGCGGCTGGTTAGAAAGTGGCCGAAGACGCTTCGAGCACCAACCTCTTCGGCCTCGGTCACTGGGAATGAAGGTCTGGCGCCTCCCCTCCCTCCCCCCTCCCCCCACAATGGCCTTTAGTGTCAGGTTGAAGGTCCCAAATAAAAGGTTGGAAGTTCCTCCCTCTCCTCTCCCCCCACTCACCCACCCTCCCAAAAACTGATCCGCCCCTGAGTACGTGTATGTCTATTATTACGAACAGCGAGCCTTTCAATGTAAAACATTGAAAAGCTCGCTATTCATAAAAATGGACATCGTAGCTTTTGCCAGATTAACCGTGCGGCGGTATATATAACTACAACAACTACACTATCTAACGATTCAACTTTCGCACTTTCTTCTTCTTCTTCAGCGTTCCCTAACTAATACAATACACGATGGTGTTAGACCTCTTTGCGTCGTTTACTTGTTAGCCTCAAACGGAACAATCACCATTCACCCTTTGACTGTCGGTAGCGCTTTTTTGTGGGGATTCTTTAAAAAAAAAACCCTCTACCGACAGCCCTTGAAAGCGTTACAAAGCACCGTGGCAAATGGATCGACGGATCGTTCATTATAGTTCAAACAAGGTACTGCAAAGTCATCTCCATCTATCACGTGTATCATTAAAAGTTGCACGAGATGGATGGACCACGATGACGTTCCAATGGTACATTACATTGCATTACAACACATTTCATTCCTTTCCATTACAGCCGAACGTTTGTAAGGCACCACTGACGCCCAGTCGTCCGACTAGATCGCTTCACTGACGCCTTTTTCAGAGGCGCCAAATAACCAGGCACTGCCCTTGCATTGTCACACTTATCACAGTCGATCCATCTCCTTCAGGCCTCACTAAAAAGATGTAACACCAATCTTTCGGATGTTATCTTTATGACCGGCTTAGCCTCACTGCACGTATCACGCCATGGTTGTGTGATCATTCAAGTAAACACGTTTCTGCCAATCGTCTACCGACCGCGCGAGGTTTCTCCGCGAAGCCTAGTGATACGAAAGTCGTGGTACTCCGCGAAGCGGCCGTACTCCGGCTGTTCATGATTTGTCTTCTGTGTGTTCCGCGAAGTAAAATCATAATTTTAGAGCGGACTCAGCGTAGATAAAAGCCGTTTGCCGAGAGAGACTGATCATTTCATTGTCTGAACAGCAAAGCGAAGCGCCTCTGGATCCAGTCCAAAGGGAACTGAACGGTATCACTAGTCAAACACTAAGCAAACTGCTTCTTTCTGATAACAGTTTTTGATCTCTTGATCTCTTGTCAACATTTCCAACAGGTAAAGACCCACAAAAAATAATCAAAACAAAATATATAACCTAGCTAATTTTTGTAATAGAACATGTCTCGAGATGTATTATCCTGCTCCGTTCTTCTTCTGTGACTTGTAAATACTGAGTGTTCAGCGGGATTGTTCGGTATATGACATACAACAAATGCTTGTAAAGTGAATCCAAATATAAATAAAACAGCAAAACATTATTATTATTATTATTATTATTATTATTATTATTATTATTATTATTATTATTATTATTATTATTATTATTATTATTATTATTATTATTGCAGACATCAAAGAACTGTAACTCCTGCTAAAATGGCGTTTATGTTGCCGAACGGACCCCTCCAAGTTGTCTTCTCCTTCGACACGACAGGCTCAATGTCAGGGGCTCTAACCGAAGTCAGGGGCAGACTGTCCGATATGCTCCAACGCCTTCAGGTGAGAGCCGAATAAGTTTGTGTTTGTGGTCTTGGTTATGTTAACGTCAGCTCATTTCATGTAGGAGAAATTATCAGGTCTGATACAATCGAATCAGTCATTATATTTCTAAAGTACACACAAGATCTCTGTATATACTAGTCACTGAATGCAGTATTAGCTCATCGTGATGATCCTTTTGATTAAACTTATATCATGACCAGATCTCTGTTTCATGAGAAACGTAAAATCCATCGCAAGCCACTCAATGTGGTACTCGGTGGACCACCTTGATAGGCGACGTGCGCAGGCTTAAGCTTACTCGTGCAGCTGGACCCTGCACAATGAAGAGAAGGCATAAAGCTAACTAATATGCAACTGTTATGGTTTATCCATCTCTTGCAACTCGTACGCAGTGGAAAGAGACATGTGGAGTTGTCAGAGCCATAGCCGATTATGAAGCATACGGGTGCTGACGTCTACAATGTGTACATGTTGTGTTGCTACAGGCGGACATCCCGGGTGTGACAACGGCTGTTGTAGCCCACGGGGACTACTGCGATAAGAAGAGTACTTACATCACCAAACACGTCAACTTCATAGACGATCTCCCCAAACTGGTTGACTTCGTCCAGAACGTTGGGACCACTGGTGGCGGGGACACACCGGAAGCTTACGAAGTCATGCTGCGATTGGTCAGAAAAGATCTAACGTGGACATCCGGGTCCCAGAGAGTGCTAGTCGTCATTGGCGACGCTTACCCCCACGCGCCCACTGACAAGCAGAACAAAGACAAGATTGACTGGAAGAAGGAGACCCAGCTGCTGGCGGACATAGTCAGTTTTTTTTTTTAATTGTTACAAGTTTGTTTGACACATTTTATTCAGCCTGAAATGCTTCATAGAGCTATGATGTGTACATGCCTTTACTAAATGTCTTTACCAGCTTGTACCTAAATGGTCATGCATATGAGCTTTTCACGGAATAAAGCAGAACAAGCAGCATAGATCCTCATGAGTCCAAGACGATGCGAGGACTCATCATGGTCAATGACTCCCGCAGTCGCTTTGTAATATGTTAAGTCCCAAAAGCGATATTAGTAGGTTAATCTGATTGTGAATTGCTTTTTTGTAAAAGACAAACTCATGTGAGTTTCACGCTAAAATAGAAAGTTGTTAGGGGTGGGCGGTGAGTGGCGGTGACATGCTTTTATTGTGCTTTTGGGAAAAAATGGATTTTGGGGGCATTCTTGCGTTGATTAAGTTTCAGTTCATGATTTGGTTAAAACTTACACAGCGTAATGAGGTATTTCGAGGACATTAGTCATGTAGTGAGTTATGTGCCCAGTATGTTAATTTGTCTGTACACATTGCAGGGTGTGCGGATTTATGGTGTTCAGGTCAACGACGATACTCAGTCGACTGAGTTTTTCAAAACAATGGCGGACATGACAGGCGGTCAGCATATCAAGCTGTCCGAGTTTAACACCCTGTGTGACGTCATCATGGCCATCTGCTACCGCGAGAAAGGAGCAGAATTTCTGCAGGTATGTATTCCCATGTTTTGCTTCTTACGTGAGTTGCATGAAGGATTATGTTGAACTATTTATTTATTTGTCAGTTTTCATATTTGATTTCATAGATTTGTAGCAATTGTCCGTTTACTATGATTGGTTCTCTGTCCATTCCCTCAGCCACTGCTTTACATCTGCAAAAGTACTAGATTATCATGAGCTCCTAAAATCACAGAGATTCTTTGTCTGTTGATGGCTACCAGCTGTCCCTATTATTTAAATAACATCCCGGCTTGTGACAGAAGATTTTGCCTTGGTTTAAGCCTGTAACTTTCATGTGTTTACAGAACTACGAAGCGGAAGTTCGTGCGCGCGAGGGCCGTAAGGTTTTGCACCGTGACCTGGAAGGCGTTTTCGGCACTCTCCGGCGGGCAGACTCCAAAGCTTCCACCTGTTCCGTTCCAAGGACCCCCTCCCCCGCCAAGGCTCCCTCACTCACCAAGACCCCCTCCATCAGCAAGGCCCTTTCCCTCACGAAGGCGGCATCTTTCAAGAAAACATCGAAGTCCAAAAAAGTCACCATGGCTGCTGCAAAAACGAGAGCTGCCAGTGTCAAGAGAGTTGGCAAGAACACAACGCGACTTACTTCAAAGGTGAGTTTTAGTTTGTACATCTCGGTTTTACGCCTTGTTTTGTAATGTCACATTTTTCTATTGATTAGACAACGGTGAATGATTTTTGATTTTGTCCCATTATAGCAGGTAAAATAGGCGAGTTTCATAAGTAAAGCAGGCCTCGACCATTCATGTAACTAAGGCAGTTTTTACAAGCTGTGTCGTGGACAGTTATTTTGGTTGTTAATCTCTTATTGACGTTCTCGCCAAGGACCAGAAAGTATATTATATTCGCGGTTAATACATTACAGGTTGTGAAATCATCCGTATACCGGAAGTTGCGTCGTGAGATCGTCCCTGAGACCAACTTCCAGTTCAAGCAGCTGCAATGGTCACCATGGAAACTTAGTGCAGTACCTGCTGGCACAGACGTGACGTCAGGCAAATGGCGGACCTTCCTTGGCGGTACAGCACGTGCAAGGAGCGATGTGTTGCTGGGGAGCGGGCATGGCCATCTTCTCTGTGAGCTGGCGGTTCAAACCCGCCGCGGAGCCCGCCGTCACGTGGTGTGGTGTCGCGTGCTGACGGCCGCCTCAGCCAGTCGTCTGTCTCTGTCCAGATTACTGGCCTCTTCCGGCGTGCGCGCGCAGCTGACCCGTGTCATGCACAGTGGCTGCCTCATGTGGGTCCGGTGGGCGAGACTGAGCAGACGTCAGCCCGGATCAGAGGTGAAGCAGCAACTAGACACTGTGTATGACTATGCCTGGTGCGTGGACAATGGTTGCCATAGAGACGTGTGGGTGCCCAACGGAAATCCTTCAGTCAAAGTTCAAATCGCCGGCCATGTGATGTGAATGAACAACCTGCCTGACAATGTTATGAAGATCTGCTATTTGGATTTGCCCACTAATTTTACCCATGACACTACTTGAAGTGAGTTCGCAGGGCATCGCAAATGTACGTTTTTCTTCATAAAAGTTTTATTTTTTGTTTCTCATACATGCGTGAAAGTTATTGCAGTGATTACGCCGAATCTCATTTCTTGGAGATGTGCCGCATAAATATACGTGGCGATTAGTCGCGTATCCGTATGCGGTATGTTTCCACTGAATTAACCCCTTTCCCTCTGAAAAGCATCAAACAGCGCCCGAATTATGTAAGAGAATGGATCCTCATGTGTCTCCGCACATTCGGGTGGCGCATGAGGATTCAACTTTATGTCTTGCTTGCCTCATTCAGATAGGATGTGTCAAACAGATACGATCAACCCTTTTAGCCCCGAGCACTACAGCAGGAGAAGGATCGACTCTGATAAATCTGGCATTACCCTTGAATTATCACGCCGATCCATTTCCTGCAAATGGTACATAGTCGTTAGGTGACATTAAAAAATGCGGCCTTGGGGTTAAAATGGGATAACTGGCGGTGAAGTTGCGATTGTTCCAGAGACATCACGTTTTGCGCAAAAAACATCGTTCCTCTTGTGTCAACTCGAGTATTGGCGCTGACGAAGAGGAATGTGTTTTGCAAACAATGTGTTTGTTCTTAAAGGCATACAGTTAACACAGTATAGTTGTACATATGTAACCTAACTGTTTTTCTAATATCGCTAGTGGCTGTATTGATAATACTAATAAGAATGTGTAAAAGTATGAAAATGGCAAATGTATGATACGGTTGTACTGTTGTTATTGCCGGTGTGTGTGTGTGTGTGTGTGTGTGTGTGTGTGTATGTGTGTGTGTGTGTGTGTGTGTTTGCGTGTGTGTGTGTGTGTGTGTGTGTGTGTGTGTGTGTGTGTGTGTGTGTGTGTGTGTGTGTGTGGACAAGTTATCAGAAAATTAAACAATGAAATGTGAGTGCAATACTGATTGTGTAGAAGAGTACAGCTGATGATAATGTCAAGTGAACAGTATGTTTGAAATAAAACAATACACCAGTTTTACAAAAGCAGTACTTTGTGAAATATGCTTCAAGCCTATTTGACGAGTTAAAAAAAACTTCTCTCTCTCTCTCCCTCTCTCTCTCTCTCTCTCTCTCTCTCTCTCTCTCTCTCTCTCTCTCTCTCTCTCTCTCTCTCTCTCTCTCTCTCTCTCTCATACTCTCTCTCTCTCTCTCTCTTGCAAATCTTGGAGGCATAAATCCTCATGCACTCCAGCAGGCTGTAAGGGAATATCAGGATCTATGTCTCTTGCTGCATGCCATGTTAACCCCTTCCCTGCCACTGTACATACATGTTTGTTTCTGAAATCTTGGTTCATTCAGCGACCAAAAGCCAACACAGTCTAAGAAACATGGATACAAATTGGTCTCAGCAAGAGGCGTAGATCCTCATGAGACGCCGCAGTCGCGGGGGCGCATGAGGATCTATAATATGTGAATTTCTTGAATTTAATATGGCGACAAGCTAAGCAAATGCACGAAGACACTCTTTTCAATTATTTTACTTTACTTACTTACGCCTGTCACCCCTACCCGGGTATAGGCCGTCGACGAGAGATCTCCAGCAACTCTGTCCTGTGCTTCTCCTTCGATTCTACTCCAGGTGGTTCCCAGTCTCTTGATGTCTGCTTGGAGGTCTCGACGCCAGGAGTTTCTCGGCCTACCTCTTTTCCTCTTTCCCTGGGGGTTCCATGACAATGCCTGCCTAGTGATACTAGAAGCTGGCTTTCTCAGACTGTGACCGATCCGTCCCCATCTTCTTCGCCCAATTTCATTCTCTGCTGTTATCTGCTCTGTTCTCTCCCAGAGTCTGACGTTGCTGATCTTCTCTGGCCAGTGGATTTTCAAAATTCTTCTAAGGCAACTGTTCATGAAGGTCTGTACTCTGTTGACTGTGGTTTTTGTCAATCTCCATGTCTCTGCTCCATATAGGAGAACTTCTTTTACATTGGAGTTGAAAATCCGGACTTTGGTGTGTTGTGACAGCTCTCTGGAACTCCACAATTTTTTCAACTGGAGAAAGGCTGCTCTGGCTTTACCGATTCTTGCTCTGACATCTGCATCAGTGCCGCCTTTCTTGTCTACGATGCTCCCGAGATAGGTGAAGGACTCCACCTCCTCCAACGGGGTGCCAGCAAGCAAGACTGGTTCTTCCCTGGTTGCGTTCAGCCTCATTGTCTTTGTTTTCTGTTTGTGAATGGTGAGGCCCACTTAGGACGAGATGTCAGCAAGCCTCGTGGTCTTGTCCTGCATTTGTTGATGAGTGTGGGACAGTAATGCCAAGTCGTCTGCAAAATCGAGGTCGTCAAGCTGTGTCCACAGTGTCCACTGTATTCCACTTCGTCTGTGCTCTGTGGTCATCTTCATGACCCAGTCTATGGCCAGTAGGAAGAGAAACGGAGACAGCAGACACCCCTGCCTGACACCAGTTCTGACCTGGAGCTCCCTGGTGAACTGCCCTTCGTGGATCACGCGACATGTCATGCCATCGTAGCTGCTCTTGATCAGGCGGACGAGCTTTGTGGGTACACCGTAGTGTCGTAGGAGTTTCCACAGAGTCTCTCGGTCCACGCTGTCAAATGCTTTCTCATAATCCACAAAGTTGACGTACAGCGGGGAGCTCCACTCCAGAGACTGTTCCACGATGATGCGGAGAGTGGCGATCTGGTCTGTACATGATCGGTTCTTCCCGAATCCTGCTTGCTGGTCTCTCAGCTGGGGGTCAACGGAGCTCTTCATTCTCTCTAGGATGATCCTGTTGAAGACCTTTCCTGGTACTGACAGCAAGGTGATTCCTCTGTAGTTGGAATACTTGCTCAGGTCGCCTTTCTTGGGAAGCTTGATTAGGTACCCTTCCTTCCAGTCAGCCGGCATCACCTCCTCTTCCCAAGATCTTTCCAAACAGTGGGTACAGCATCTCCACTGTTGTCTCTAGGTCTGCTTTCAGAGCCTCCGCTGGGATGCCATCTGGCCCTGCTGCTTTGCCGTTCTTCAAAAACGCCACTGCTCTTCTGATCTCTTCCCGGCTGGGTCTGTCACAGCTGATGGGTAGGTCGGTCTCTGCCGGCTGGATGTCTGGGGGGTCGGGTGGGCTAGGTCTGTTCAGTAACTCTTCAAAATACTCGGCCCATCTGTCGAGTTGGTCTGCTCTGTCTGCAATAGGCTTGCCTTCTTTGTCTTTTACTGGTTTTTCTGTATGGCCATACTTGCCCGATAATCTTCTGGTAATGTCGTAGAGCTGTTTCATGTTGCTGCTGCCTGCTGCCTTTTCTGCCTCTGCTGCCAGGCTGTCTGTGTAGGCCCTCTTGTCTGCCCTGATACTCCTCTTCACCTCGCGGTTGGCTTCCGAGTATTCCTCCTGTGCCCTTACTTTGGCTGCTCTCGTGACAACTGCTTTCTTCTGCTTCCTCACTTCTATCTTCTTCAAGGTCTGTGCCGACAGCCAGTCCTTGTGATGGTGTTTCCTGAACCCTACAGTGTCTTTGCAGGTTGAGTTCAGCGCCTCTCTAACTGCCTTCCACTGCTGCTCTGTGGTGAGCGCCTCCTCTTCATTTACTAGCTCCTGTAGCGCTTGAAACCGGTTGGACAGCAGCAGTTTGAACTCTTCTCTAACTCCAGTTTCTCTCAGGAGGCCTACATTATAGCACTGTCTTCTTGTTGTCTCTGTGCGGCTTTTCTTTAGCTTGAGCTTCATTCTTAGGGTAAGCAGATGGTGGTCTGAGGCGACATCTGCTCCCCTCCTCACTCGAACATCTTGAAGGGATCTTCTAAATTTCTTGCTAATGCAGATATGGTCTATTTGGTTCTCTGTTGTATGGTCAGGTGAGACCCAAGTTGCTTTGTGTATTCTTCTGTGTGGGAAGATGCTGCCTCCAATGACAAGTCGGTTTAGAGCACAAAAGTCCACAAGCCTCTCCCCGTTCTCACTCATCTCTGAGCCTAGTCCGTGTCTCCCCATCACCTCTTCGTATCCTGTGTTGTCCTCCCCTATTTTGGCATTAAAATCGCCCATGACGATGGTGATGTCTCGCTCCGCACATTTGTCCACGGCACTCTGGAGTCGGTCGTAGAACTCTTGTTTCTCTTCCTCGTCACTGTCATCAGTGGGCGCATGACACTGGATGACGTTCAGCTTGAGCTTTTTCTTGGTTCTAAAGGCTGCTGTGATAATTCTTGGCCCAAGAGGTTCCCAACCCATCAGCGCTCTCTGTGCCACTGGTGACAGCATGAATGCTACTCCTTCTGTATGGGGGGCATTCTCCTCTTCATGACCTGAATACAGAATCATCTCCCCACTTAACAGCCTTTTCTGGCCAGACTGCGTCCATCTGGCTTCACTGATACCTAGCAGGGAAAGGTTGTACTTTTGCATTTCCGCTGCTATCTGGGCAGCCTTGCCGCTCTGGTACATGGTCTTGACGTTCCATGTGCCCATGGTTGTGTCCCTGGATAGAGAGAGGCGGCTCGGTCCTGTGGCTTCCGAAGACTTCCGGCTTTCACCACAGGACGTCATAAGTCTTCTGGTAGAAGAACCTTCCTCCTCCAGGAAAGAAATTACTGTTAGTCTTTTCGTCGGCGTTTTTGTAGCTATTTCCTTTTTTGCAGGGTGGGGAAGCTACTAGGAGGACCAGGGGTTTTCTGTCGGGGTCACCTTCCCTTAGACCATGTTGGTTCACGGCACCTTATTTCATTCGGTGCACCCCTCTCACGAGGGACCCCCTATCCACCACCCAGGGGACGCGCCCCAACGCCATATGGTCCCAGCGCGAGGTTCAATTATTTTCTCACAAATAAATCTTGCATTATGGACGTACGGTTTTGACCCCCCCCCCTCCCCCCTCCCCCCCCCCAACCCAACAAAAAAGCCCAAAAATAAAACAAACATAAACAAAAAACCTCAAAAAACAACAACAAAAAACCCCAACAAACAAACAAAAAACCCCAACAAACTCGACCGAACATTTACTGTGGATTTGTCTTGTTTGTACGGATGTACCAGTGTTGACGTTTCGACAATATTACTTTACTGTACTCAGCTGTAAATAAAACGAATAGTTTGGAAAATAAAATAGGAATTTCCCAAAAATTGTTTTGTGCTATTTTGGTGTGTTCTTTGTACGTTGAACACTATTCGAGACGAGCCACGTCCAGATGCGACACGTCTCGAGTGAGTTTAAGCAGCGTGGGTGAATGTTTTCTCTACTTATAAACCAATCAGCACTTCAGGATTGAGATCGTGGTTTTTTTTTTCAAGGCATAGACTTCAAAAGCGCACTTTGCATCCACTACCACTGGCAGTAAAGGTGTTTTAACACTAACCCCTTGACTGAATCGAACTCCAAAGTTTGGGCGTTGTCCTAATTTGGACTGCAATCTAGTTCAGGAGGTACATCGACCACGATAGCAGTGGCGGAGGAAGATGGAGGACGGAGGGGGGAGGGGTGGGGGCGTGCCTGACATGTTACTTTCCAGCCTCCAAGGGACAGCCCAACCTCATAAAA
Organism: Semisulcospira habei; assembly: GCA_036245525.1. Lineage (NCBI taxonomy): Eukaryota > Metazoa > Mollusca > Gastropoda > Semisulcospiridae > Semisulcospira > Semisulcospira habei. The sequence continues at coordinate 43,048,078 of BTPG01000008.1, forward strand.
TGCAAAACTAACAATCACCTTTTAAAATTTTCTTCTTCAAAAATATATTCTCCAAATAAGAAATAAATATATCAGTTTTCTGAAAAATATTTTAAATCCATTTTTGTCTTTATTTTTTCACTGCCCGCCCACTTCCCCCACCACCTCCGCCCTCCCCCCGTTCTTATGCCACTGATAGTTTAAGGGCGGTGCCAGAACAGCTTGGCGACTGTAGGCACCACCCTTGAATTTACATGATCGATCCAGATCATGTTGTGGTTTGTCACGGCTGAATGCGGTAATTGCTGGAGCTGGAGGAGGACTGATTATGACAGTACAAGAGTAGTGGCCGGTGATCTTAGTATCTTAACACTGATCGGCCATAAATGTTAACCCGTTCATCCCTGACGCACTACAGTAGGAAATGGACCGAGCATGATAATTCACGGGTAGTGCCAGATTAGCTTGGCGCCTGTTGGCGCCAAGCTAATCTGGACTACCCTTGAATTATCATGGTCGATCTATCTCCTGCAACAGGTGCATAGTCGATAGATGACGCCTCCAAAATTTGGGAAATAGGTGCGTCGGGCTGAATGAGTTAATGAACAGTGCCCCCCCCCCACCCCCCCTCCCCCCGTATGAGGCGATCTAACCAGGCTCTAGGCTTAAGCTATCATGGCCGATGGATCTTGTGTGTTTGCTAAGGGGAGGGTAATATATTGTGGTCCACTTGAACCTGGAGGTGAAAATGTTAACAGTTACGCAGTGTGTTTTGAAGGCCCACGACCGCCGTAACTGTTCAAAGGTACACTTTCCGGCCTCCCTCACTCCACCATTTTCACTCTCCAACGCGTCCAGAACAATGCTGCCCGCCTCGTCCTCAGAAAGACAAAATCCGACCACATCACACCCCTGCTCAAACTCCTGCACTGGCTCCCCATCCCCCAACGCATCCAATACAAAATTCTGTCTCTCTGCTACAAATCCCTGAACAACTGCGCTCCTGCCTATCTCTCCAACTTACTTCACCCCTACACACCTTCCCGCTCCCTCCGCTCTGCCTCCGACCCTCTCCGCCTCCACATCCCTCGCACCAAACTTAACACTTTCGGCCCCCGCTCCTTCTCCGTCCACGGTCCATCCACCTGGAACACTCTCCCACTCTCTCTCCGTCAGAAACACTCTCTCTCCTCCTTCCAGTCCGCCCTTAAAACTCACCTCTTTCAACAGTTTTAGCACTATATCACCACACTCCCCACCCCAAGCTGACCGTCGTAATGTATTTCACTATTTGTGGTACGTGAGTCATTGTCTAAAGCGTGCGCATGCGTGCTTAGAGTTATAATTATTATAAGATAAGCGCATTATAAATACCGTAATTATTATTTATAATTATTATACACTACACACAGGTCTAGTTATGGTTCATTTAGACACAGAACAATCCAGTTCAGCACACGTCGTCTTTATATCAAACAACCTGACAATGACTCCACTCCGTTCTAGAAATACAACACTATCAGTACGAGAAACAGCTAAAAATAGACTGACACGCTAACGGCTGCGCAGAATAAATAAATGAGATTACGCTTGTGCTTTTGCTGCGTGTCGAGTCTTCTGTTAAAGTTCATTAGGTGTATCGACAAGGCATAACAAACACGCATGATGCTAAATGTGTCTTCAGGCTTGTACTTTAATCAGTGAAATTTTACAAAGAAGACACAAGTGCACACTGTTCTGTGACAACGGCCACACAAATTCAATGAATCGACCAATAAATCAATGATTTAATGACTAATAGCCAGAAAGAAGAACAATCCTGCCATGACTTGCTCTGCAAAAGCCAATACGCAGGGGTGGATCGGGAGGTGGTGTGTGTGTGTGTGGGGGGGGGGGGGGGGGGGCGGGCGGGGGTGGGGGGAGTGGGGGTGGGGGAAGGTGTCCAGAATTCCCCAGGACAAAAATGTTTGAAAGTACTATGACAAAGTCCCTTTTTACGAATCTGGAAACTCCCTCCCCTCCAGCAATGCTCCCGCCCCCCTTCCCTCGCTTTCCGATAATTTGGGCTAGTTGTGAGAAAGTGGAAGACACTTGGCGCACGCCCCCCCCCCCCCCCCCAACTTCTTGTTATTTGATTTTTCAGCCACTGGACAAGAAGATCTGGTACCTACCCCCCCCCCCCTCCCCAGCCCCCTCCGCCTCCCTCTGCGAAAGCCAGTACGCAGGGGCGGATATGGGTGGAGGGAGGTCCAGAATCCCTACTCCCATCTCAGGATAAAAATTCTTTAAAATGCTTAGTAAAGTCCTTCTTGTCTACCGTATTTAAAAAATACGGTGGACATTGAAATGGGGTTGGTCGGAGCGCATTCCGGAGCATGCACATGACGTGTTTGGCGTGCGGCGCAGAAATTCTGGCAAAGAAGTAACAAGATAAAAATGACGTCACGTCTAGCTACGCAAACATTGCTAGAGAACGTCTTTTTGGCGCCAAACGGTGTGTGTGTGTGTGTGTGTGTGTGTGTGTGTGTGTGTGTGTGTGTGTGTTTTGTGTGTGTGTGTGTGTGTGTGTGTGTGTGTGTGTGTGTGTGTGTGTGTGTGTGTGTGTGTGTGTGTGTGTGTGTGTGACAACGACGAGAGCCCGCGTTTGAGGACGGACAAACTTGAAATTTTAGGATCATGTTGTCCCTAAAAGAATTATTTCGGGACGTTTTTTTAAAATATTTTTTGATTAAAATGCTCATTGGCGGGAAAATGGTCGTTTCACAAAAACTGGTTGATCCACACTGGAGTCCGTAATATTTCTTATTTGTACTAGATATTTTTCGTATAGCTAGATAAAAGGGAGTACTCAAACCAAGGGGAATCACAGCGCTGGACAGACAACAGTTAGATCCCCTGCCCCCGCCTATCAGGCACCCAATCGCCAGCCCACAGAGAAATACGCAGGTATAGAATAAGACAATCATTTCCATTCCTAATAAGAATGGATCAGGTCTCTTATATAACCCATGTCTTTCTCCGGAACTTAGGAAGTAGGCAGGAGAAACATACATACACAAACATGAAGGTGCGCTACTATATGTGGTCGGGTAAATACCCTGATTTCCCACAGTAGATGCACAGAACATTACACAACAATGTAACGATACAAATTTTGCCTCGAGTTATACATGATACTCACAAACCAGATAGGTGAGGCTAGCGCTGGCAGAATTGTCAGTACTCAAACCAAGGGGAATCACAGCGCTGGACAGACAACAGTTAGATCCCCTGCCCCCGCCTATCAGGCACCCAATCGCCAGCCCACAGAGAAATACGCAGGTATAGAATAAGACAATCATTTCCATTCCTAATAAGAATGGATCAGGTCTCTTATATAACCCATGTCTTTCTCCGGAACTTAGGAAGTAGGCAGGAGAAACATACATACACAAACATGAAGGTGCGCTACTATATGTGGTCGGGTAAATACCCTGATTTCCCACAGTAGATGCACAGAACATTACACAACAATGTAACGATACAAATTTTGCCTCGAGTTATACATGATACTCACAAACCAGATAGGTGAGGCTAGCGCTGGCAGAATTGTCAGTACTCAAACCAAGGGGAATCACAGCGCTGGACAGACAACAGTTAGATCCCCTGCCCCCGCCTATCAGGCACCCAATCGCCAGCCCACAGAGAAATACGCAGGTATAGAATAAGACAATCATTTCCATTCCTAATAAGAATGGATCAGGTCTCTTATATAACCCATGTCTTTCTCCGGAACTTAGGAAGTAGGCAGGAGAAACATACATACACAAACATGAAGGTGCGCTACTATATGTGGTCGGGTAAATACCCTGATTTCCCACAGTAGATGCACAGAACATTACACAACAATGTAACGATACAAATTTTGCCTCGAGTTATACATGATACTCACAAACCAGATAGGTGAGGCTAGCGCTGGCAGAATTGTCAGTACTCAAACCAAGGGGAATCACAGCGCTGGACAGACAACAGTTAGATCCCCTGCCCCCGCCTATCAGGCACCCAATCGCCAGCCCACAGAGAAATACGCAGGTATAGAATAAGACAATCATTTCCATTCCTAATAAGAATGGATCAGGTCTCTTATATAACCCATGTCTTTCTCCGGAACTTAGGAAGTAGGCAGGAGAAACATACATACACAAACATGAAGGTGCGCTACTATATGTGGTCGGGTAAATACCCTGATTTCCCACAGTAGATGCACAGAACATTACACAACAATGTAACGATACAAATTTTGCCTCGAGTTATACATGATACTCACAAACCAGATAGGTGAGGCTAGCGCTGGCAGAATTGTCAGTACTCAAACCAAGGGGAATCACAGCGCTGGACAGACAACAGTTAGATCCCCTGCCCCCGCCTATCAGGCACCCAATCGCCAGCCCACAGAGAAATACGCAGGTATAGAATAAGACAATCATTTCCATTCCTAATAAGAATGGATCAGGTCTCTTATATAACCCATGTCTTTCTCCGGAACTTAGGAAGTAGGCAGGAGAAACATACATACACAAACATGAAGGTGCGCTACTATATGTGGTCGGGTAAATACCCTGATTTCCCACAGTAGATGCACAGAACATTACACAACAATGTAACGATACAAATTTTGCCTCGAGTTATACATGATACTCACAAACCAGATAGGTGAGGCTAGCGCTGGCAGAATTGTCAGTACTCAAACCAAGGGGAATCACAGCGCTGGACAGACAACAGTTAGATCCCCTGCCCCCGCCTATCAGGCACCCAATCGCCAGCCCACAGAGAAATACGCAGGTATAGAATAAGACAATCATTTCCATTCCTAATAAGAATGGATCAGGTCTCTTATATAACCCATGTCTTTCTCCGGAACTTAGGAAGTAGGCAGGAGAAACATACATACACAAACATGAAGGTGCGCTACTATATGTGGTCGGGTAAATACCCTGATTTCCCACAGTAGATGCACAGAACATTACACAACAATGTAACGATACAAATTTTGCCTCGAGTTATACATGATACTCACAAACCAGATAGGTGAGGCTAGCGCTGGCAGAATTGTCAGTACTCAAACCAAGGGGAATAGTCACAGCGCTGGACAGACAACAGTTAGATCCCCTGCCCCCGCCTATCAGGCACCCAATCGCCAGCCCACAGAGAAATACGCAGGTATAGAATAAGACAATCATTTCCATTCCTAATAAGAATGGATCAGGTCTCTTATATAACCCATGTCTTTCTCCGGAACTTAGGAAGTAGGCAGGAGAAACATACATACACAAACATGAAGGTGCGCTACTATATGTGGTCGGGTAAATACCCTGATTTCCCACAGTAGATGCACAGAACATTACACAACAATGTAACGATACAAATTTTGCCTCGAGTTATACATGATACTCACAAACCAGATAGGTGAGGCTAGCGCTGGCAGAATTGTCAGTACTCAAACCAAGGGGAATCACAGCGCTGGACAGACAACAGTTAGATCCCCTGCCCCCGCCTATCAGGCACCCAATCGCCAGCCCACAGAGAAATACGCAGGTATAGAATAAGACAATCATTTCCATTCCTAATAAGAATGGATCAGGTCTCTTATATAACCCATGTCTTTCTCCGGAACTTAGGAAGTAGGCAGGACAAACATACATACACAAACATGAAGGTGCGCTACTATATGTGGTCGGGTGAATACCCTGATTTCCCACAGTAGATGCACAGAACATTACACAACAATGTAACGATACAAATTTTGCCTCGAGTTATACATGATACTCACAAACCAGATAGGTGAGGCTAGCGCTGGCAGAATTGTCAGTACTCAAACCAAGGGGAATCACAGCGCTGGACAGACAACAGTTAGATCCCCTGCCCCCGCCTATCAGGCACCCAATCGCCAGCCCACAGAGAAATACGCAGGTATAGAATAAGACAATCATTTCCATTCCTAATAAGAATGGATCAGGTCTCTTATATAACCCATGTCTTTCTCCGGAACTTAGGAAGTAGGCAGGAGAAACATACATACACAAACATGAAGGTGCGCTACTATATGTGGTCGGGTAAATACCCTGATTTCCCACAGTAGATGCACAGAACATTACACAACAATGTAACGATACAAATTTTGCCTCGAGTTATACATGATACTCACAAACCAGATAGGTGAGGCTAGCGCTGGCAGAATTGTCAGTACTCAAACCAAGGGGAATCACAGCGCTGGACAGACAACAGTTAGATCCCCTGCCCCCGCCTATCAGGCACCCAATCGCCAGCCCACAGAGAAATACGCAGGTATAGAATAAGACAATCATTTCCATTCCTAATAAGAATGGATCAGGTCTCTTATATAACCCATGTCTTTCTCCGGAACTTAGGAAGTAGGCAGGAGAAACATACATACACAAACATGAAGGTGCGCTACTATATGTGGTCGGGTAAATACCCTGATTTCCCACAGTAGATGCACAGAACATTACACAACAATGTAACGATACAAATTTTGCCTCGAGTTATACATGATACTCACAAACCAGATAGGTGAGGCTAGCGCTGGCAGAATTGTCAGTACTCAAACCAAGGGGAATCACAGCGCTGGACAGACAACAGTTAGATCCCCTGCCCCCGCCTATCAGGCACCCAATCGCCAGCCCACAGAGAAATACGCAGGTATAGAATAAGACAATCATTTCCATTCCTAATAAGAATGGATCAGGTCTCTTATATAACCCATGTCTTTCTCCGGAACTTAGGAAGTAGGCAGGAGAAACATACATACACAAACATGAAGGTGCGCTACTATATGTGGTCGGGTAAATACCCTGATTTCCCACAGTAGATGCACAGAACATTACACAACAATGTAACGATACAAATGTTGCCTCGAGTTATACATGATACTCACAAACCAGATAGGTGAGGCTAGCGCTGGCAGAATTGTCAGTACTCAAACCAAGGGGAATCACAGCGCTGGACAGACAACAGTTAGATCCCCTGCCCCCGCCTATCAGGCACCCAATCGCCAGCCCACAGAGAAATACGCAGGTATAGAATAAGACAATCATTTCCATTCCTAATAAGAATGGATCAGGTCTCTTATATAACCCATGTCTTTCTCCGGAACTTAGGAAGTAGGCAGGAGAAACATACATACACAAACATGAAGGTGCGCTACTATATGTGGTCGGGTAAATACCCTGATTTCCCACAGTAGATGCACAGAACATTACACAACAATGTAACGATACAAATTTTGCCTCGAGTTATACATGATACTCACAAACCAGATAGGTGAGGCTAGCGCTGGCAGAATTGTCAGTACTCAAACCAAGGGGAATAGTCACAGCGCTGGACAGACAACAGTTAGATCCCCTGCCCCCGCCTATCAGGCACCCAATCGCCAGCCCACAGAGAAATACGCAGGTATAGAATAAGACAATCATTTCCATTCCTAATAAGAATGGATCAGGTCTCTTATATAACCCATGTCTTTCTCCGGAACTTAGGAAGTAGGCAGGAGAAACATACATACACAAACATGAAGGTGCGCTACTATATGTGGTCGGGTAAATACCCTGATTTCCCACAGTAGATGCACAGAACATTACACAACAATGTAACGATACAAATTTTGCCTCGAGTTATACATGATACTCACAAACCAGATAGGTGAGGCTAGCGCTGGCAGAATTGTCAGTACTCAAACCAAGGGGAATCACAGCGCTGGACAGACAACAGTTAGATCCCCTGCCCCCGCCTATCAGGCACCTATCTGGTTTGTGAGTATCATGTATAACTCGAGGCAAAATTTGTATCGTTACATTGTTGTGTAATGTTCTGTGCATCTACTGTGGGAAATCAGGGTATTTACCCGACCACATATAGTAGCGCACCTTCATGTTTGTGTATGTATGTTTCTCCTGCCTACTTCCTAAGTTCCGGAGAAAGACATGGGTTATATAAGAGACCTGATCCATTCTTATTAGGAATGGAAATGATTGTCTTATTCTATACCTGCGTATTTCTCTGTGGGCTGGCGATTGGGTGCCTGATAGGCGGGGGCAGGGGATCTAACTGTTGTCTGTCCAGCGCTGTGATTCCCCTTGGTTTGAATACTGACAATTCTGCCAGCGCTAGCCTCACCTATCTGGTTTGTGAGTATCATGTATAACTCGAGGCAAAATTTGTATCGTTACATTGTTGTGTAATGTTCTGTGCATCTACTGTGGGAAATCAGGGTATTTACCCGACCACATATAGTAGCGCACCTTCATGTTTGTGTATGTATGTTTCTCCTGCCTACTTCCTAAGTTCCGGAGAAAGACATGGGTTATATAAGAGACCTGATCCATTCTTATTAGGAATGGAAATGATTGTCTTATTCTATACCTGCGTATTTCTCTGTGGGCTGGCGATTGGGTGCCTGATAGGCGGGGGCAGGGGATCTAACTGTTGTCTGTCCAGCGCTGTGATTCCCCTTGGTTTGAATACTGACAATTCTGCCAGCGCTAGCCTCACCTATCTGGTTTGTGAGTATCATGTATAACTCGAGGCAAAATTTGTATCGTTACATTGTTGTGTAATGTTCTGTGCATCTACTGTGGGAAATAAGGGTATTTACCCGACCACATATAGTAGCGCACCTTCATGTTTGTGTATGTATGTTTCTCCTGCCTACTTCCTAAGTTCCGGAGAAAGACATGGGTTATATAAGAGACCTGATCCATTCTTATTAGGAATGGAAATGATTGTCTTATTCTATACCTGCGTATTTCTCTGTGGGCTGGCGATTGGGTGCCTGATAGGCGGGGGCAGGGGATTTAACTGTTGTCTGTCCAGCGCTGTGATTCCCCTTGGTTTGAGTACTGACAATTCTGCCAGCGCTAGCCTCACCTATCTGGTTTGTGAGTATCATGTATAACTCGAGGCAAAATTTGTATCGTTACATTGTTGTGTAATGTTCTGTGCATCTACTGTGGGAAATCAGGGTATTTACCCGACCACATATAGTAGCGCACCTTCATGTTTGTGTATGTATGTTTGTCCTGCCTACTTCCTAAGTTCCGGAGAAAGACATGGGTTATATAAGAGACCTGATCCATTCTTATTAGGAATGGAAATGATTGTCTTATTCTATACCTGCGTATTTCTCTGTGGGCTGGCGATTGGGTGCCTGATAGGCGGGGGCAGGGGATCTAACTGTTGTCTGTCCAGCGCTGTGATTCCCCTTGGTTTGAGTACTGACAATTCTGCCAGCGCTAGCCTCACCTATCTGGTTTGTGAGTATCATGTATAACTCGAGGCAAAATTTGTATCGTTACATTGTTGTGTAATGTTCTGTGCATCTACTGTGGGAAATCAGGGTATTTACCCGACCACATATAGTAGCGCACCTTCATGTTTGTGTATGTATGTTTCTCCTGCCTACTTCCTAAGTTCCGGAGAAAGACATGGGTTATATAAGAGACCTGATCCATTCTTATTAGGAATGGAAATGATTGTCTTATTCTATACCTGCGTATTTCTCTGTGGGCTGGCGATTGGGTGCCTGATAGGCGGGGGCAGGGGATCTAACTGTTGTCTGTCCAGCGCTGTGATTCCCCTTGGTTTGAGTACTGACAATTCTGCCAGCGCTAGCCTCACCTATCTGGTTTGTGAGTATCATGTATAACTCGAGGCAAAATTTGTATCGTTACATTGTTGTGTAATGTTCTGTGCATCTACTGTGGGAAATCAGGGTATTTACCCGACCACATATAGTAGCGCACCTTCATGTTTGTGTATGTATGTTTCTCCTGCCTACTTCCTAAGTTCCGGAGAAAGACATGGGTTATATAAGAGACCTGATCCATTCTTATTAGGAATGGAAATGATTGTCTTATTCTATACCTGCGTATTTCTCTGTGGGCTGGCGATTGGGTGCCTGATAGGCGGGGGCAGGGGATCTAACTGTTGTCTGTCCAGCGCTGTGATTCCCCTTGGTTTGACTACTGACAATTCTGCCAGCGCTAGCCTCACCTATCTGGTTAGATAAAAGGGAGATATTGAATGAGTTCTTTAACCAGCTTTGTACCTCTAGAACATTTTGAGTGATAATTAAATATGTTTTGAATTTTTTTCTTCACTTTTTAGGGATTAATTTCACGAATTATATGGTTTAATCTTAAAACAATTGAATCTTTTTTTTTATTAAAAATATCTTCTCATTAATAATGGCATGTTTTTTTTTTTTTGTATACGGTATTTACATAAACCTAGCTACAATTTGTCTCGGCTGTCGTGTACGATTAGATCAATTGTGACCTGTATGCCCTGTGTGTGACAATCAGACACTGCACCACTTTATAGGAGTCATTTGTAAAACAGTTAATATATCTTTAAATTTTCTTTTACGAAAAAAACCCAACTATCTTCTCATTAATACCCGCATGATTTTGTCATAAACAGTGTTTGCATAAGCCTGCTGTTTGTCCCGGCCCTGGATTAGGATTAGGTCAAATTGTGACCTGTAAGCCCTAGCCGTGAAAATCAGCAAGAAAATTGCAAAGTTGATTCTCTGATACGTCAAATGTTAGTACTGCGATGAGTGACGTATAACATCGAGTCGTCACTATGAACACAGCGTCGTGGGACTAATGATGCCATGACGTGAAGCTTGAAGTGACGTCATTTCGCTGCTCGTGCTATTATTCTTCTGCAGAATAGCTATGCTACACCAGACCACGGAGATTACGAATGGCGGGAATCGCCGTGTGTCCGTCTTTATTTTCTGTGTACCAGTGTGTGTGGATCAGAGGGTGGGTTAGAGTAGAAGGGGATGGATTCCTATCGCTACACGAGCCCACAGAGTGTACTAATGACGGGAAGCGCTGTGTGTCCGTCTTAATTTGTGTGCGCCGACGTGCGTGTTAATCAGGGGTTGGCTTAGAGAGGAGGGAAACGGATCAGCATAATAAGCCTTAAAATATGAACAACTCTGAATGTTCCTAAAAGAAAGATAAACGCATCTGAGCTCCTCCAACCAATACGGTAGACTTTGGGATGAAATCCTCATCTGGTTTAGAAATTTGGAAACATCCCTCCTACCCCCCTCTCCCATCCCCATCAATTCTTGATCATTTAGGCGTATGGTGAGAAAGTGGAAAACACTTGGTCACCCCCTCCCCCCCCCCCCCCCCCACACACACTCTCCCTCCTCGTAATTTGATTTTTCGTGGACTGGGAAAGAAGGTCTAGCGCCTACGCCCACCGCCCCCCCCCTCCCCCCCCCGCCCCTGTCCCCTGTCTCCGCCCCCTTCTTGATTTGATTTTTCGGCTAATGGGAAGCAAGTCAGTCTGGAGTCCAAAGGCCTTTCGTGTCAGGACTGAAGGTCCCCCGCCCTCCAAGAAACTGATCCGTCCCTGAGTACGTGTGTATTATTACGAACAGCTAGACTTTCAATGTAAAATATTAAAAAGCTCACTTTTCATAGAAATGGACATGGTAGCTTTTGCCAGATACGGCGGTAGATACAACTACAACAACTACAATATCTAACGATTCAGCCATCGCACTATTAATACACTACACGATTATGTTAGATCTCTTTTGTTATATTATGCCTTTTAGCATCACTAAAACTGAACAATCACCATTCACCCTTTGACCGTCTGTCGGTAGCGCTTTTTGGGGGGAGGGTATTACTTCATAAGACAAAAAACAAAACAAAAACAACCCTCTATCGACAGCCAAAGCGTTACAAAACTTCTTAGCACTAAATGGAGGGATGGATCGCTTATTATAGTTCAGAGGTAGTGCAAGATTATCTCCATCTTGAAGTGTATCATTAAAAGTGGAGCGAGATGAATGGACTACGCTGAAGTTCCCATGGTGCATTACATTGCATTGCAACACATTCCATTCCTTTCCATTACAGTACTGCAAGGCACTAGCACCCAGTCGTCCGATGCATCGCTTCACTGACGCCTTCTTCCAAGGCGCCAAATAACCAGGCGCTGCCCTTGCATTGTCATACTTATCACAGACGATCCATCTCCCTCAGGCCTGACTAATAACATGTAACAACACTCTTTCGGATGTTAACTGTAAGAAAGTGCGACAACCTTCACAGCACCGCGTATCACGCCATGGTTATGCGCTCATTCATTCAGTCTAGTATGCACGGTTCTGCGGAGGAGTTTGTTGAGTAGTCAACAATCTCAGCGAAGCGGCAACTGACCGCGCGGGTCACTCCGCGAAGCAGCGGAATGATACGATGTAGTCGTGGTACGACGCGAAGCGGCAGTTCAATGTTCGTATTTGTCGTCCTTGTGTTCCGCGAAGTAAATACTGATCATGTCCCCGATCACTTTGTGCCAGTGGGACACTAAACTGGATTTAACGAACGAGACTGATCATTTCATTGACTGAACAGCAAAGCGAAGCGCTTCTGTTTCCAGTCGAAAGAGAACAGAACTTTATCACAAATAAAGTTTTTGATCTCGTGATCTCTTGTCAACATTTCCAGCAGTTAAAGCCATTAAAAAACAGCAGTCTAGCCATTAAAAAACAACCCCAAAACCCAAAATATCAACTAAAGTTAGCTTTTGTAACAGAACGTTCTGGAGATGCATTTTGACTGACCTATCCTGCTCAGTTCCTCTTCTGTGACCTGTAAATACTGAGTGTTCGGTATTTATCATACAACAAATGCTTGTAAAGTGAATCCAAATACTGATACCTAAAACAACGAAACTTTATTATATTATTATTATTATTATTATTATTATTATTATTATTATTATTATTATTATTATTATTATTATTATTATTAGTATTGCAGACATCAAAGAAGCGTAACTACTGCTAAAATGGCGTTCATGTTGCCGAACGGACCTCTCCAAGTTGCCTTCTCCTTCGACACAACAGGCTCAATGTCATGGGCGTTAACCGAAGTCAGGGGCAGACTATCCGACATGCTTGAACGCCTACAGGTGAGAGCAGTGTTTTAGTTTGTAGTCTTAGTTATGTTAGAGTCAGTTCATTTCATGTAGGATAAATTGTCAGGTCTGATACAATGCAATCATTATTTTTCTACAGTACACACAGGATATGGGTATTTACTGTCACTGAATGCAGTATTAGCTCATCGTGATGATCCTTTTGATTAAACTTATATCATGACCAGATCTCTGTTTCATGAGACAACGTAAAATCCATCGCAAGCAACTCAGTATGGTACTCGGCGGAACACCTTGATAGGCGACGTGCGCAGGCTTAAGCTTACTCGTGCAGCTGGACCCTGCACAATGAAGGGAAGATATCAAGCAAACTTATATGTTATGGTTTATCCATTTCTTGCAACTCTTACGCAGTGGAAAGAGACCTGTGGATTTGTCCGCGCCATAGCCGATTTTGAGCCATACTGGTGCTGACGACTACAATGTGCACATGTTGTGTTGCTACAGGCGGACATCCCGGGTGTGACAACGGCTGTTGTAGCCCACGGGGACTACTGCGATAAGAAGAGTACGTACATCACCAAGCACGTTGACTTCATGGACGATCTCCCCAAACTGGTTGACTTCGTCCAGAACGTGGGGACCACTGGTGGCGGGGAAGCACCGGAAGCTTACGAAGTCATGCTGCGATTGGTCAGAAAAGATCTAACGTGGACATCCGGGTCCCAGAGGGTGCTAGTTGTCATTGGTGACGCTTACCCCCACCCGCCGACTGACAAGCAGAACAAAGACAAGATCGACTGGAAGAAGGAGACCCAGCTGCTGGAGGACATAGTCAGTTGATGTTTTTTTATTATTAGAATTAAAATTAGCCTGAAATTCTTCAAAGCGCTATGATGTGTACATGCCTTTACTAAATGTCTTTTCCAGCTTGTATCTAAATGGTCATACATATGAGCTTTGTCACGGAATAAAGAAGAACAATCTGTATAGATCCTCATAAGTCCAAGACGATGCGGAGACTCATCATGATCAATGACTCCCGCTTTGTTATATATTAAATCCCAGCAGCGATATTAGTAGGTTAATTTGAGTGTGAATTTTTTTTTTGGTTGTTGTTGTTGTTGTTGTTGTTGTTGTTGTAAAAGACAAACTGCATGTGTGTTTAACGCTAAAATGGAAAGTTGTTGGCGGGTGACATGCTTTTATTGTGCTTTTGGGGAAAATGGATTTTGGGGCATTCTAGCTTTGACTGAATTTCAGTTCATGATTAAGGTTAAAACTTACACAGCGTAATGAGGTATTTCGAGGACATTAATCATGTAGTGAGTCATTATGTGCCTAGTATGTTAATTAATTTTGTCTGTACACATTGCAGGGTGTGCGGATTTATGGTGTTCAGGTCAAAGAGAACTCTCAGTCGACTGAGTTTTTCCAAACAATGGGGGACATGACAGGCGGCCAGCATCTCAAGCTGTCCGAGTTTACCACCATGTGTGACGTCATCATGGCCATCTGCTACCGCGAGAAAGGAGCAGAATTTCTGCAGGTATGTATGCCCATATGTTTTGTTTGTTACATCAGTTGCACGAAATTTGTTCATGAAAACTGAAGAATTATGTTGAACTATTTATTTATTTGTTTTCATATTTGATTTCATAGATTTGTAGAAATTGTCTGTTCACTATGATTGGTTCTCTGTCCATTCCCTCAGCCACCGCTTTACATCTGCAAAAGTAATAGATTATCATTATTCCTAAAATCGCAGGGACTCTTTGTCTGTTGCTGGCTACCAGCTATCCCTATTTTGTAAACAACATCCTTGTGACAGAAGATTTCGCCTTGGTTTAAGCCTGTAACTTTCATGTGTTTACAGAACTACGAAGCGGAAGTTCGTGCGCGCGAGGGCCGTAAGGTTCTGCACCGTGACCTGGAAGGCGTGTTCGGTACTCTCCGACGGGCAGACTCAAAGGCTTCCACCTGTTCCGTTCCAAGGACCCCCTCCCCCGCCAAGGCCCACTCACTCACCAAGACCCCCTCCTTCAGCAAGGTCCTTTCCCTCACGAAGGCGGCATTTTTTAAGAAAACAGCGAAGCCCAAAAAAGTCACCATGGCTGCTGCAAAAACGAGAGCTGCCGGTGTCAAGAGAGTTGGCAAGAACACAACGCGACTTACTTCAAAGGTGAATTAAATTTTTACATCTCGGTTTCACGCCTTGTTTTGTAATGCCACATTTTCTATTGATTAGACAACGGTGAATGATTTTCGATTTTGTCCCATTATTGCAGGCAAAATAGGCGAGTTTCATATGTAAAGTAGGCATCGACCATTCATGTTACTAAAACAGTTTTTACAAGCTGCGTCGTGGAAAGTTATTTTGGTTGTTAATCTTTTATTGACGTTCTCGTGAAAGACCAGAAAGTATATATTCGCGGTTTTTACATTGCAGGTTGTGAAATCATCCTTCTGCCGGAAGCTGCGCCGTGAGATCGTCCCTGAAACCAACTTCCAGTTCAAGCAGCTGCAATGGGCACCATGGAAACTTGGTGCAGTACCTGCTGGGACAGATGTGACGTCAGGCAAATGGCGGAACTTCCTTGGCGGCACATCACGTGCAAGGAGCGGTGTGTTCCTGGGGAGCGGGCAGATAACCCATGGCCATCTTCTCTGTGAGCTGGCGGTTCAAACCCGCCCCGGAGCCCGTCGTCACGTGGTGTGGTGTCGCGTGCTGACTACCGCCTCGGCCAGTCGTCTGTCCAGATTACTGGCCTCTTCCGGCGTGCGCGCGCAGCTGACCCGTGTCATGCACAGTGGCTGCCTCGTGTGGGTCCGGTGGGCGAGACTGAGCAGACGTCAGCCCGGATCAGAGGTGAAGCAGCAACTAGACACTGTGTATGACTATGCCTGGTGCGTGGACAATGGTTGCCATAGAGACGTGTGGGTGCCCAACGGAAATCCTTCAGTCAAAGTTCAAATCGCCGGCCATGTGATGTGAATGAACAACCTGCCTGACAATGTTATGAAGATCTGCTATTTGGATTTGCCAACTAATTTTACCCTTTTGAATCTTGGAGAAACGTTGGACATGACACTACTTGAAGTGAGTTCGCAGGGCATCGAAAATGTACTTTCTCCTTTATAATAGTTCTCTTCGTTTCTCATACATGCGTGAAAGTTATTGCAGTGATTACACGGAATGTCACTTCTTGGAGATGTGCCGCATATGGATAGGCGGCGTATCCGTATGCGCGCGGCATGTCCCTAATGAACCAACCTCTTTCCCTCTGGAAAACATCAAACAACGCCCGAATTATGTAAGAAAATGGATCGTCATGCGTCTTCACATATTCGGGAGGCGCATGCAGATTTATGTCTTTCTTGCCTCTTTCAAATATGATGTAGCAGACACTATCAACCCATTTAGCCCCGAGCACTACAGCTGGAGATGGACTGACTGTGATAAATCTAGAACCCTTGAATTAATCACGGCTGATCTATTTCCTGCAACTGATACATAGTCGTTAGGTAGCATTTAAGAAATGCTGACTTGGGCTTAAATGGGTTAACATGCATTGAAGTTGCGATGATTCCAGATACACGTTTAGCGCAAGAAACATCGACCCTCTTGTGTCGACGCGAGTGTTGGCGATGACGAAGAGGAATGTCTCTTGCAAATATATTTGTGTGTGTTTTTAAAGGCATACAGTTTACACGGTATTGTTGTACATATGTAACCTAACTGTTTTTCTAATATCGCTAGTGGCTGTATTGATGATATTGATAAGAATGCGTAAAAGTACGAACATGGCTAATGTATGATGCTGTGGTGCTGTTGTTGTTGTTAGTGTGTGCGCGCGACGGAGTGGAAACGTTATCCAAACATCTTACATTGAAATGTGAGTGCAATACTGATTGTGTAGACGCGTAGGCCTACAGCTGATGATAATGTCAAGTGAACGGTATGTTTGAATTAAACAAATACAACACTTTTACAAAAGCAGGTTTTTGTGTTTAACTCATTCAGCCTGACGCACGTATTCCCCAATTTGGGAGGCGTCATCTAACGACTATGCATCTGTTGAAGGAGATGTATCGTCCATGATAATTCAAAGGTAATGCTAGATTAGCTTGGCGCCGAAACGCGCAAATCTAATCTGGCACTACCCTTGAATTCATGGACGTCCCATGTCCTGCTGTAGTGCGTCAGGGCTGAATGAGTTACTATGCTTCAAACTTAGTCGACTAGTTTCAATAAAACTTCCCTCTATCTCTTGGAACTGATCATGACAATTTAAGGGTAGTGTCTGATCAGATTATAACTTTCTGTTGGCTTAGCACTGCATATTGTTGTCGAGTGTGCTGGTCTGTTATTTTGGACCTTACGGCTGAAGGCAATAAGGTCCCAAATCACAGACCAGCACACATCTGGCACTGCGATTGTACACTGTTGCTCGCGCCAGTAGTATCCGTTGCATTAATGCCTAAAAGATGTTCATTTTCGATTGCGGCCAGGAAGCAGGATAGTCTCGAATGTGGTCTTACTGTGGAGAGATACCGAATATGTAGGTACTTTCGCCATAACCTACTCTGCCTGTAAAATGCATTAAATCCTCATACATGCTCAGGGTAGGGGCATATGAGGATTTATTCCTCTTGCTGTATGCCATATTAACTCATTCAACCCGACGGCCGTATATCCCAAACTTTGGCGCCGTCATCTAATGATTATGCACCAGTTGCAGGAGATGGATCGACCATGATAATTCAAGGGAAGTGCCAGATTAGCTTTGCGCCGACAGGGGCCAAGCTAATCTGACAATACCCCCCCACAGCCCCCACACTTTGGTACCGGTTTCAGGCCACATAACAAATTTCAAATACTAGTGATAAAAAATCTCTGTAACTTCAGTAGCTGAACTGGCCCTTCGTCTGTCTTGTACTGTGTTTGTGTTAAATGGAGTAAATCTGTGTCTGTTACGTGAGTGTGCGTGTTGGGTTTCAGTTCGCGGCGCTTTGAGTCGATTCGCCCAAAAATTGAGAAAAAGCGCCTATATAATAACGGTATTATTATTATTATTATTTTATAATTATCATGGTCGATCCATTCCTGCTGTAGTGCGTCAGGGCTGAATGGGTTAAAGTTGGTGTGCAAACGTGAATTTGATATGATGACAAACTACGCAAATGCAATTTTGTTCACAAATGCATCTTGCATTATAGATGTGCAAATACTGGCCTCGGTTTTGAAAAAAAAAGTCGACTGCACATTTGTGTGGAGTTGTCTTGTCTGTGAGGGTATACCAATGTTGATGTTTCGACATGCATGTGCAGAATTATTTAATTTGAAGTATGCTTTATATAGCTGTTAATGAAATGAAGAGTTTGGGATAAAACATCCCTAAGACCAGCTTCCGTTTCAAGCAGCTGCAGTGGTCGCCATGGAAACTTGTTGCAGTGCCTGCTGGGACAGACGTGACGTCAGGTCAATGGCGGACCTTTCCATGGCGGTGCAGGTCACGGTACATATTCAAATGAGGTAGGTAAGAGGACCGGCGTTTAAAAAAAAAATTCTGCTTTCTTTGGCATTTTGTACAGAGGCAGTATGCTGGAATTTGCTTGAAATCTCTTGATAGACGAAAAGAGACATGTTTGGTGCTTTGATTCACACCAACCTTGGCTTAACCAGTGGACTCGTTGTGGCCTCGTTTGAGTTGCCAAGCGGGTGGTGATTTGAGTTGTGTGCCAGTTTTGGCTGCGCTTGGCTGTAGGGTTTGTACAGAATCATGTTCATAGCCAGGAAATGCGACAGCTGATGTCCTTAGTTTTATTATTATTTTTTTATTTTTTATTTATTATTATTATTTTTTTTAGGGGGGGGGGGGGGCGGAGGCGGGGGATTTTGTGCATGGCAAATGTGCAACAAGTGGGCAGTAGTGTTGTTTAGGGGATTGAAAAATTAGGGGATGACTGGGACAGACTAAAGCAAAGGCATTTTAACAGATGGAACCTGCAAGGGAGGTTAATTGTGGTCTTTGACCTGCAGCACTGGCGGTTCAGACACTGCCTGGAGTCAGCAAATCGTCTGTCTGTCCAGAATACTCTCATCTTCCGGCGTGCGCGCGCAGCTGGCCCTTGTCATGCGCAGTAGGTGCCTTGTGTGAGTCCGATGGGTCAGACTGAGCAGATCAGTGACAGCCCGAGGGGGAGGTCAAGCAACAGCTGGACACTGTTTACGACTACGCCTGGTGCTTTGGCAACGGTTGCCAAAGAGACGTGTGGGTGTCCAGTGGCAATCGTTCAGTCAAAGTTCAAATCTCCAGCAGCTGTGGAATTTTAACGAATGAGTTTTGCCCTCGAAAGCTATACAACTCCAGAGCTGCAACTGTGACTATTTCATCTGAGACACAAATATGTGAATCGATTCGTACGTTTGTGTGCTGTTCTTTTTGGACCTTACGGCTTTAACTCATTCTACCCCAACACCGAAATCCCCAAATTTTGCCGTTGTCCTATGAAGACAGCACTCTAGTGCAGGACACATCGACCATGATAGTTCAAGGGTGATGCCAGAATAGCTTGGCGCCCATAGGCGCCAAGCTATTCTGGCATCACCCTTAAACTATCATGGTCGATCCTTATCTTGCTGTGGTGTGTCTGGGGTAGAATGAGTTAAGCCGTTATGTCCAAAACCACAGACCAGCACACATTTGGCATTTCGATCGCACGCTATCCTCGCGTTAGTAGTATCTGGTTCGTATGTGTGAAAGGTGTCCATATTCCATTGCTGTTACGACGCAGAGTGATCGTAAGTGTGGACTGCCTGTGGAAAAGTATCGATTTATGTAAATACTTTCACCATAACCCCATCCGCCTGCAAGAGGCAGAAATCCTCATGCAGTCGAATGAATACAACCATGCTGAATTTGGTGTGCAAAAGTGAATTTATATGATGATACGCTGCGCTGAGGCATCTAGATATTATTTCTGTTATTTTGTTCACAAATTAATTGTGCAGTAGGGATGCGCAACATGGATTTATAAAAAAAGTGTCCCTTACATTTTCTGTGGCGTTTTCTTGTTTGGACGGGTATACCAGTATCAATATTTAAATATGCATATGCAATATTGCTGTACTTAATGTATTCTGTGTATAGCTGTAAATGCATTGAAGATTTTGTAATAAAACATACCACTTTTAAAATGTGTTTTGTGTGTTTTAGCGCGTGTTCTGTGTATTATATATATATCCAAAACAATCGAAACACTTCCGGAAGGAAACAGCAGTAAGTCTTTATTCTTACAACGTAACCACTGAACAAAGAAGAAGAAAAAAATGACACAAGGGGAAACAATAAAATAATAAACACAGAAGTAACAAAGGAACTTTGTAGCACCCCCCCTGATCCCCCCACCCCCCCCCCCCACCCACCCACCCCTCAAAAAAAAAAAAACAAAAAAAAACAAAAACACCTTCAAAAAGAACCTACGAATGCGTGAAAATAAAACGCCAAGAAAAATTCCCCTGCTTACATTTTTGTTACATGTACAATAAACCACTTTTTTTGTGCAGGGCAAAACATTTGTTCTTAATTAACCCGTTCAGTGCCAGCTGACGCTGACTGTTTCTGTAATCTTCGTTAATTCAACACCAAAAATCCCTAGCTGTCCTAGGACAATGGATTTAAAGTGGTGTCCACAAGAGGCAATGATCAGTTGAGCCCCCGGAACTGCGGGGGCTCATGAGGATCTATACCTCTTGCAGTTGAGTGGTGTTCAAATTAACTCGGCAGTGTACGGGTTAAAGACTAAACCGACTAGAACCAATAAAATCACAGTTTCTTTATACACTACACAGTATGCATGTACATAGAAATAGATTCAAAATACTTTATTGCGCAAACAAAGCAAAGACAGATTTCCACTTGTTTGCACAATAAAGTATACTGCCAAAAGACAAAATGCGACATCATTCAAATCATCTTTTAAAGTGTTTTCGAGGATTTGAAAGAAATCGCATTTCTTTTTCACGTCAGCATATTTCAAATTTTGTGTCTGGAAATAGTCAAATAGTCAATCCTCTGAAAACATTCAGCAACATATGTATGTATTTGTATGTATTTAATCCCTTCACCACTAGTGATTTGTTCCTGAAATATTCGTCAGTACATGTATAACTAAGGCCAGCAAGACGCATAGAATCTCATGAGGTTCTATGCCACTTGAGGTTCGATGCTTCTTAAGTGTTTCCGATGATTCCAAACATGTCGCATTTCTTATGCTCGTGAGTATAGTTCACTATTTTTAACTCATTCTGCCCGCCACACTCCACAGCAAGATATGCCTCGACTATGATAGTTCAAGGTTAGTGGCAGAATAGCTTACGCCTATAGGCGCCAAGCTATTTTGCCACAAGCCTTGAACTATCATGGCCGATCTGTCTCCTGAAATGCAATGCGGTCCTCAGAGGATAACTCCAAAATGTGAGTATTTCGTAACTCGGGCACAATGAGTTAACGAGCTCAGCAGTGAAAGGTTACACAAGCGCAAGCGAGGCTTATCTTTTGGGTCGCCGCGACCTACAACATTGTTTCGACGTCATTCTTTGCAATGTTCTTCTTTTATCGCTCCAAAATGTGACATCTCTCTTGGAGTCGTGGTCTGCAATGACGAGAAACCTAAAATAACGTCAACTATATCGATTAAGCCTCCGCTTTCGATTTGTGATCTTCACCTCATGCATATTCCAAAGAAATGTGAATAATTATGCTATATGTTCTTGGTCAGTCCCTTCAATCAAACACAGCTTTTTCTTCTTTATTTGGGTTTAACGCCGAGCAGGAAATTAAGGTCATCTCACGGTGGTAAAACGGAACGCGTGCAGCTGTCTCAACCAATGGATTACTGCCGGAAAATATACCATGCGACGTTTGACTGGCAAGAATGATCCGAAAATCTCTGTCCTTTCCTTAAAATCAGCATAAATAACCCAGAATATAATATATTATAGTCAATAATCTCTTGATGGGTTGGATTTCGTACTTCTGACGATTTGACATGTATGGGATTAAGATTTTAATTACGTTTTCGCGTATTCCCTCAAGCATCGCCATCGACATCGTTTATCTTTATGGCCGTTAAAAAGTGACCACCCCAAAACTCAAAAACATACTGACAAGTAAAAGAAATTCAGCATGGTCAGATTCTGATGATGTTGCATTTCTTTTGCTGGTCAGTGTATCTTAGGTAATCAGCATAACGCTATCAACGCTATAACGCTTGCATTTCGGTGCATGAGGCAGTATCTACATTTACATAATTGTACATGTACTTCCATCATGAAACAATGTGCGCTGGACAGCAGTCTTTAAAATTTAAACCTAGACGCAAAAATGTCAGTCCATCACAGGCGTGTGCAAACCAGAAAAAGACACACAAAACAGCCGTATTTGTGTATAATACGTGGACGGCCGTGCGATATTGCAAAAAAAAAAAAAAAAAGACAGTCAGATAAAATTTACATCCAAGAGGTACACAATATGAAAATATCTTCAAAGAAAAAGCGTCTAACACACAAAGGACGGTATCCCTAAATCATAAGTAGGTCAGAAAATACATGGAGCTCACACATTTTTGTGAATTCAGAACACCTGCTCTGCAAGAGACATTTAAATCCTTCACTGCCTGTGGACGCAGGGTGAGTATTTGAAATCATTGTCAGTTTTAACTTTGAAGATCACAAGCCGTCACAAATTTCAGCAAGAGGCATAGATCCTCATGAGTCCCCGCAAATGCGGGGGCTCATGAGGATCTATACCTCTTGCAGCTGGGTCTTTGTTCACTATTTATCGACAGTGAACGGAGTTTTCGTCCGGTTTGAGCTGCGCGACTGGTACGAAGCCACAGCGAGCAAAACGATCTGTGTGAACTGCTCGGAATGCCATCGCTGTCAATAAGCACTGCCTACTTTCTTTGGCTTGATTCTGATTCAAGCATACATCTCTTATTGTTCACGCCTGAAATATAAAAAAAAAAGCGTATCTGCACTAGTACTGAAAATGACAACAGGTAAACTAACTACACATTGACACAAAACTCCATCTTGCAACTGTAAAATACAAACAACAATGATACCATCCAATTTTAACAGAGAAATTCAGGTCGAGATATTTGATAAGTGCTTGTAAAAAGCAATAGAAACAACTTGAGGCAGAGCTGACGTGGGTTCTGCAGAACCTTGCGAAATACATATGCGTTTAACCCCTTCCCTGCTACTGAAATCTGTGATCAAACAACGTCCAAAAGCCAAAACCGTCCAAGAAACACGGATATAAATTAGTCTGAGCAAGAGGCATAGAACCTCGTGAGCCCCCGCAGTCGCGGGGGCTCACAAGGGTCTATGTCTCTTGCATTAGGATCGTGTTCACTTTTTCTCGGCGGTAAAAAGGTTAAATACAAAAAAAGGAAACGATCCATTATTGTTGATAACGGAAAAGAAATATTAAAATGTGTGATAAGTGCCGATTCATTTGATATCATGTTGTCAACATGCATTATGCTGCGAAACACAGTATTTAATACACGCATGCACGGATACACACGCACGAGCGAACGCACACACACGCTAGCGCTGTTATTTCCCCCTTTTTTTTCAGTCCGGCTAAATGTGCATTATTTCATATCTTCTGACACGCGATCTAAGTGCAGACAACACGAAACAACAATATTTCCCTGAAACTGTGGACTAGAGTTAAAGGTACATATGTCTATTTTGGGGGAAACAGGCTACGTAAACTAAAACTTTTCAATTTAAAAATAAGTGCGTTTGAAAATATGCAATTTAAATGATTATATTTTATTCAAAAGAAAACTCTCAACACAAAGACACGGTTCTTGACCGTCCAATGTCTGTTACAAGCTGCTCGGGAAGGGGAGTAAGAAATGTAGTACATCAATGGTTATGACGTATCCTGGCAGTGAAGGAAAGAAAACTGAAGTTCATTCCTACAACAAATGAAAAGCAATTACTTACAGTCAACCTGTTTAGGTAATTCTTTTTTTTTCTTTGCAAGAAATGTGTCGCAAAAGACAGTTGTTCTCTCAAGAGATGTCTTGCAGAGTAAAAGGTGTCACCTGTCATTATAGCCCATCATTCAAGTGGCTGTACCTTTAATGGTCTTGAATGACAAGTGACTTCTCATAAAGGTGGTCGCTTGAAGGGTCAAAAGATCAGCTGTTCTTAAACACCATCATTCAGATGGCTGTAGCTAGTGTGCAATCCAGACCAAAAAGGTGACTGTCAGACGTGTAAAATGCAAAGAAGTACCCAACGGAGAAAGAAACACGCTTAGAAAAGACAGTTACAACACAATTTATTAATATTTCGGAATTGTGCCACATTCCTTTTGATTAAAAAGACGATAAGTAGCGACTGATCTCTCTATTTGTTTGTTTGTCTATTTTGACAAAGAGTATTTACCCGAAATATTAATAAATTGTGTTGTAACTGTCTTTTCTAAGCGTGTTTCTTTCTCCGTTGGGTACGTCTGTAGCTAGTGTGGTCCAAAGCTGCCACATTAAATTCGTCTCTCTCAAAGTCGCCATAAAACTATGTGCGTGATAACATGTGACGAGTCAGCCCGCTCGCGCGCGCACAGTCCAATACTCTCTACAAATACATCTCTGACCAGGTCGATCTGGTCACTAGCTGATGTGTAACAGCGATACACTGCGTGTGAGTTTAAATGAACATGCCACTATCGGCCCGACAAATCTGTTTACTGAGAGGTGAACGCTACAAACTAAGAGAATGCAACATCTCAAAACGATACCATGCTTGAAACATGGTCAACAAAAATCCATTGAAGCATTGTCATGCATGAAGCAAAAGCAGTCATGTTGAATACAGTAATATTGTGCCGGACTTTGCATTATAATACCCTAAGCGTCACAATTGAGAATATAAGCATACCCCTCCTACGTCTCTGGACTTACGACGGCCGCAGTGGTCCTGCAGACGTTCGCGGGTTCTCTGCGGCCGTCGTGGGCCCAAGGATCTTTGCTTACTGGGTACTTTGCTGCAAGTCAAGGGCAAACAATCATAAGCAGTTGATTTGCAAAATGGAGAAAAGGTAGAAATATATCTTCGCGGAAAATATACATACTGTTTGCACTGGACGGACACCTTGACAAAAAGTGCGGACGGAATTCGAGAAAATCAACAACGAACAAGACACAAATATATCATCACATACTGATCACAGAAAAAAAAAGGGCGTTCTTTGTTCAACCGATGGCAGCTAAATTGCTTCACACCATCCAAGCAGTGTGCAAAAGTGCTAAGGGTCGCCATCGGCCGCAGTACGCCAGCGCACGGCTGTGCTTGAGCCCTTCGCCCATTGCGCACTGGACAACACATACTTCACAACAATAATTTGATCAATCAGGTTCGCCGTAAACCTTAATCCTTTGGGTGTCGGTAGCAGTTTGAGTCGCGATAATTCCTGCATGAATCATTGCGACTAAAACTGCTACCGACACCCAAAGGGCCCAAGAGCGCTAAAGGACATCAGGCAGTTGGTTAACTACGTTTGACGTGGGGCCAAAATAATACTAAATCATTTCATTTGAGAAAATTGTAGTTTTCTGAAATATGTGCAATCAAACTTTCAATGATATGGTTGTAACTGGGTTTTTGTAACTTTATGGTAACCAAAATCACAGCAAATACAACCCATGGAGTCTTTTCTGCGATGATTAAAAAAGATGCACAAAACAACACGAAAAGCGTGGATTTCGCAATCAAGTCCAAGTGGCATAATTATTAAAAAAACAAATGAAATGGTTTTTTTTTGTGTGTGTGTATTACAGCCGCTGTTTCAGAGAAAGTTATGTGCAAACTCATATTATCACAGTACTTACAGCAGCAAAACATCTTGGTATATGTAACGACCCTTTGACTGTAGGTAGCACTTTTTGTCGCGATGATTCTGCAAGAATCATCGCGACAAAAAGCGCTACCGACAGCCAAAGTGTTAATTTGTTTGGGTTCCTGCAGCCCTGTGCACTGCAGCAGAGATACGGATTGAAATAGTCGGCCGTGTGAAGGCAATACACATGAGTCTACTTTTATGATAAGCAATATTTTTTTGTGTGATTGTAATAAGGTCTACTTCGCTTATAACAAGGTCATCTGTAACAATGGCCGGATATAACAACACTTTCAGCAGAGGTCTCCACAGCACTTTCTACTTTAAATTACTTTGCTTATAGCAAACTTTGGATGTAACAAGAAAACTGGTTCCCCTGGCGATTTGTCATATATAAGGAATTTACTGCGTACAACGAAAATGTGATGTTCGGCACAAAAAAATGAACTTATTGGCTTTTGCATTTACAGGGCATGAGGGTACAAGGGGTGTGGCGCCCCATCTTTAGAGATGACGACCTCAGGGCTGCATGTCTTAACACTTTTGGTTGACAGCAGCGCTTGTTTTGTGGGTTAACATATTCGATACGTGCCGCATCCAGATACTTGGCTATAATTCCAGATCCGAATGCAGCACGTCTCGAATGTGTTAAAATGGATGTAGTCTATTGAATATGAGTACATCCAGATACCGTTTAACTATCTCCTATTTTCTGTGTATGTCTTCAAGTAGCTTGGTTACAGAATTTACATTATTGTACCCTGCAACATGATAGTGAGGTTACGTTTGAAACGAAGGACTACCAACAACGCGCGAGAGCGAAGTCGCGGCAGATAATCATTTTGGATCATAGGCATAGACAACACTCCAACCATCTCCAAGAGGCATTGATCCTCATGAGCCCGGAGGGCTCATGAGGATCAATGTATCTTGTAGATGTTTGGAGTGTCGCCTATGTTAATGGTATGAGCTGGTAATCCGCCGTGATTTAGCTCCCGTTAACTGGAAGTCGTTCGTTGCAAACGAAACCTCACCAATATCAGCAGATCGATCAACGGGACACTGGGGGCAGAGAAGCGCTTGCGAACTATGATCAACGTCTGTTTTGTATTTTTGGGAATAAACCGCAAAAACAAATATGCTTATAGCAAAAGATATACAAGAATACATTTCTCGAACAATGAATATTGATATGTACATTAGTCACAAAGAGTGTTTCACTCACAACGCATTTTAGAAAGCAGTTTCGATCCGCCTACAAAAAGTATGTATGCATACATACATACATACCGATACATGTATATCGTTAGTAAGAAGAAAGAAAAGTTGTCAGCAGTACAACATTATTCGAACATACAGACTGAGAATGTTGAAGAAAAAACAAGACTACAAACACTCCGTGTATAGGAGACAACATGAGTTCAGACAAAGATATTAAATAGGCTACGCGTAGCCTATCGTATCTTTGGTTCCAAACATACCTTGTATCGTACCTCCTGATACGTTATCGTCTAGCGCCAACTGTTAGATTTTAACTAACTCAAGGCTTTCTGCATCAGGATACACGGCTTGGTGCCGGGTATCCGGATGAGGCATGTCTCGAATGAGTTAGCTGACCATCTGAACTCAATGGTAGTGCCTGACTGGCTCGGATGAACTCTCTGTCGACCATATGAACTCAAAAGTTAGAGCTTGATTTGCCTGGGGCCTCCAGTGAAAGGTAGAGCTTGATTTGCCTGGGGCCTCCAGTCAAAAGGTAGTGCTTGTTTTAGCCTGGCGTCCTCCAATCAAAAGGTAGTGCTTCATTTGCCTGGCGCCTCCAGTCAAAAATCAGGCGCCAGGCAAATCAAACACTACCGTTTGACTGAAGGCGCCGGGAAAAAACAAGCACTACCTTTTGAGTTAAAATAGTCAATTTATCTCCACAAGTCTCAAACGGCGCAGTCCTTAGCAACTTGTGCCAGCTGACTCGGACAGTCCAAGGGCCAGCTTGAAAACGTCGCCTCAGTCAAAAGACACGCACAAAGACAAGATTCGACACGAGAATAGTCACCTCAGACGAACTGTGCATCTTCATAAGACGCCCGCTTTTTAAAGTGTCTTGACAGGATTTCGCAGTGACAATAATGAATACGAAATCAAACACTAACCTAACATTAAGAACAACAAAGACGCTCTCAGAGCAAAATACCAATATTTTAAAAAGAAAATGTTGTCGTACTTTGTCGCAATCCGAGGCCAGCCATTGTAAATCAGACGCCACCAACGGTAAAATCCAACAACGCTACCACAACAAACATACGTTTATGTTAGGTCAATGCAAATTGAGACACTGTCACGATAACACACTGCAAACCACACATCACAGCTTAAGGTCTCTTCTCGCTTAATGTACCCATTCTCCAAGTGCTCATCAAACAACAATGTCGACACAGTTTTAACCAGGCAAAAGTCAGTTACAAAAGCGCCCTGACACGGACTAATCTGGACAAACAGAGGTTATCCCTAAATCATAAGTAGGTCAAGCATCGCGCCGACTTCAAGCATCCTGTGGAATCTGCTACATCTGCAAGAGGCGTATATTTTTATGAGCCTTTGGAGCCGCATGTGCTCATGAGACTATATGCCTCTTGCTCGCAGGGAGTTGCCTCATGGACATCCGCAGTTTGAAGTACTTATCCGATAATTAACAGTACGACACTTGCGAGGACGCAGGCCACAGTGATCTGGGCGATACACGGAAACGATTCATTTACTCACAAAAAAAAAAAAGAAAAAAAAAAAAGGAATATCTTATTGTCTTTCCTTACTGCAGAGGAACACAGCCTTCTGTCTTTGACCAAGTTTAGGAATACTCCTATTAAAATTCCGATATAAACAACGCCACAATCAGCAAGCAGCAAAAGTTTTCTAGAGAATCTAAGACAGAAGTCATTGTTATCCCTCCTCCCCCCCCCCCCCATCCACCCGTACAGTTTGCGGGTGTACTCCCCAGATAGATTGAGTCGGGTAGTACACCGCAAGTATACTTCATTTCAAATCAAATGCATGCATCTCATTTGAAAAGAAATGTACTTGTGGTGTACTCCTTGAGTGGGTCTATCTGATGAGTACACGTGAAAATGGTATGGGTCAAACACACTGCCAAATTCAGAATCGTGTGGCATCGCAAAAACCAGATGACAACCAACATCAAATCACGAAGACAGCAGTGCAAAATGCTCGTGCCATCCACTTCAATAGCGCGCACTACCAACTTCATAAAGTAGAAGCTGTTAATGACGTTGTATCAGTAAGTTAAAAGTCATGATATGAAAATATTATTGTAATCAGAAGTAAAACAAGGTCAAACTATAAAGTCCGTCGCAACGACATCAAAACACTAGGCTATCATATCACAGAGACACACCAACAGTTCTATCGACAATTCGTAAATATTATGTCAGTCCTTTTGTCACAACATCATCTTTCAGTGTATTATAGGCTTCTCAGAATCTGTGCTTTTGGATAGCAACTGTATCTGATTCAGATGTCCTTCGAACGAGAAAGTCATAAGGGGTAATATACGATCAACATTCACGTCGATTATGACCCTGTCGTCCATGTCTTTATCTCAGTCCATCTGCAAGAGGCATAGATTCTCACGAGCCCCTGCAGCAGCAAGGGCTCAAGAGAATGTATGCCTCTTGCTAAAAGATATTTAGCCGTTCCTCAGAATGACAAATACATCAGTGGCTATACACGCTCGACAGTTTAGTCAATCACAATCTTCTCCTTCTGCAAGATGGCATAAATTCTCATGTGCCCCTGCCAGCGTCAGAGGCTCTTGAGAATCCATGCCTCTTGCTAGAAAGATTTATTCGGCTCTTCCTCAGAATGACAAATTCTTCATGGGGTAACGCACGCGCGCGTTCGACAAGCGGCCGGTTCTAGTCGATCATGATCTTCTCATTCTGCTGAGGCTGGTTCTGGTTCTGGTTGCTGTCCAGTTTGCCCACACCCCCGTACTTCTCTATCTCCTTCCGCTGCTCCTGGTCCTTGTCCCCGTCCCCCTGGGGCTCTACCGGCCGGGGCGCGTAGCGCAGCTTGAAGTTGGGGTTCTCCTCGTCGCCCAGCTCCGACACGTCCCACACCTTCAGGCAGCCGTCGTAGGACGACGTGAACAGGCGCCCCTCAACCAGCTGCAAGCCACACAAAAAAGGTACAGAGGTCAAAGTCAGAGCTCAAGGTCAAGGTCGGAGGTTAAGGGCGACGTTTAGGGTCAAGAGTTAAGGCCAAATGTCTCTAGTGCGGTAAAATGTAAAAGATTAATACTGTCGCTGCCGGTCCACATGATTTTTATCACTGAAAGTAGAGCCATTTATAACCTCTTCTGTGTGAGAAACTCGTATAAATGGAGCCAACAAGAGGCACAAATCCTTATGAGCCCACCGCATCTGCGGGGGCTCATGAGGATTAATGCCTCTTGCTATCATTTGTTTATACGTCTTGTCGGGCGGTTAACAATGCGACGAAAAGTTATTGAGGCACTTTAAAGATGTAAACACGACTCTCTTCCATTTCAAACAAGGTGCATTATTATATTTCAGAATGAAAACTAAACAAACACCAACAAATTCATCAAGAACTTCCATCTATTGCTTTGCAAATAAATACCTTTCTTGTTTCACATTATCATGTCTATCACATAAACACTAATCATTTGACAGCAAATTTACAGACCACAAAGTCATAGGGTAAAAAGAAAACATTCCAAAGGTAATTTATTTGAAAAAGCCGGGATATACAAATCTAGGGAAAAGTGCACTAAAAGTAAAATGTGCATTCTAGACAGACTACGAACACCAAAAACACAATATATTTAAGAAAGGACAACATATAATCATGCACACAAAGCTAAATAACTTTCTACATAGCCTGCGTTGTCTTCTGGAAACAGTGACACAAAACATTGAACTGAAAGAGTGCGTGAAGATATCATTGAAGTTCCACAGACATAACGATCATGACAACTTTGATGTTGAGTAATGACGATGATGTAACTGACTAAAACGTCCAACTCAGCAGAAATAAATCAGCATACATCATTAACCCCTTGACTACTACTGACGATACCGTTCGGCGGAATCCCGCCGAACGGTATCGCCAGTAGTAGTCAAGGTATTAAGAAAATCTCAAAAAATGTGTTCCACTTACATTTTTACCATAATTTGAATGAACACACTTAGCATGCAAACCCCTGTGACTTGCAAACATGCAAAAATTCCGCCCATACCAATCTTACTACAACAGACATGCGGATGAAACAGTTTTGCATTCACCGTTGCCGTGTCTAGCCGTGGGATCCATGCAATTTTCACACAAACATTCAGACGCTACCTTCACATCGAACAGCCACTTGCTTTGTTTCGTCACCGGCCCTCGATGGTCAATCGGCTGAAAACAGGCAGATCTCGCCCTGACCCGTTATCATGTGCCCTAGAATTATTCTAGACAAAGTGTCCTTGTAGTGTATACTGAGGAGAGAGCTGGGTATCTCAGGTGGCCGAGCCTTCGACTATCGCCTTAAAGATCGCGGTTTGAATCCAGCTGAGGCCAAACTTTACTCCTACGTTTTTCGGTGCCCCGTCTTTGAAATCACCTTCGTGGTGGACAAATGACATTAAACCCGATTCGATTCTTTGAAACAGGAGAGGACTTACAACCGAGCCTTTCGCTAATTTCGTCCTGGGGGTGGGCCGTGGGGGACGGGTGTGTGTTTGGGGGAGGGGGGAGGGGGGAGGGGGGAGGCGGGGTGGGGGGGGAGGGTAGACCTCTGTCGCTTCCGTTTGCATCTTTCACCATGCCTGTCCGCGCAACGGAGTACAGTGGCCGAAAAAGGGCCGCGTCTCCCCTACCGCGCTCTACCACTGCTTCTCCCCAGAAATACCAGTCCAAGGCATCATCTTGTTTAGGTTTAGACATTAAAGCCTTAAACGTTTAACCCATTCAGCCCTGACGCACTACAGCAGGAGATGGGTCGACCATGATAATTCAAGGGTAGTGCCAGATTAGCTTGGCGCCTGTCGGCGTCAAGCTAATCTGGCACTACCTTGAATTGTCATGGTCGATCCATCTCCTACAACAGGTGTATAGTCGTTAGATGACGCCTCCAAAATATGGGAAATACGTGCGTCGGGCTGAATGAAGTAACGGCTTTGAACCATACAGTTCAAAGTCACTGGCTATATCTCGCACTGAAACACTCCTGATAAGGTGGCAGCACTGACGGGACTGCTGGTGCGTCCGTTTTGGGTTGCATGCGAGAGCTTAAGCCTGTCATGCGTAAGCCACCAGGACTAGTATTCTGGTGGGGCCAGTTGCATGAGTGGGCTTGGTCCTGCTTCAGCCACTAAGCATGGTGCTTAGCGGAGCATCCAACTTAGTGGCTGGCGCAGGACTAAGCTCACTTATGCAACTGGACCTTGTATCCGAACACCTTGACTCGTAGTGGCTTGCCCGCCGTGCGATGGCCTTAGTCGCCTGCTAGGCGTTAAACCCAAATAACTAACTAACTCGTAGTCGCTTGCGCAGGATTTATTTTCTCACTGACATGCAGCTCTGTATTAGTCCAGCATGCAAGCACACTGGTGTCTCTCTTGATTTGCCACAGTTGATATCAACGGCAGAGAATCGAGGGGAAACAACCAGTGTGGGGCGCGAGGTCTGACTGTTTTCGGCGGCCGACTCACCACAGAGCGTCTGTGGTTTCACATGCACATGCACCACCACCAAGCAGGGAGACCACTCTGGGTACCTGCACATTTGTCACGATGCCTTCATGCCCTTTGAATTCTCTCAACAAAGTACCAGTCCTTGAGTCGAAAACCCTCGCTAAACAATCTCCGCACGCCGTAAACACTTGGAAGCAAGACACAAATAAAATTAAATTAGCCAGAGAACAAAGACAACGCCAGTATATCACGGTTAGATCTAACACGGTCATTACGGTTAGATCTAACAGGACAGTATTGCGATATCACCGACTCTCACTGCACTGCTCACGATGCCTGCGTCAGTACGATGAAAACAATGCACACATAAGTGTGGTCATGAAGTGACAGGTGTATTGCGCAACGCACAGAGTAACATGACAGCTTTTCTGGGCCTGCTGCCTGGTACT
Organism: Semisulcospira habei; assembly: GCA_036245525.1. NCBI lineage: Eukaryota > Metazoa > Mollusca > Gastropoda > Semisulcospiridae > Semisulcospira > Semisulcospira habei. Next base: position 43,081,114 of record BTPG01000008.1, read on the forward strand.
CACACGAACGTTACACATACAGTTGCTTTTTGCTTGACAAACAACGATGCGCAATAACAGACGTGCCCTTTGCACATGACAACAGTGTAAGTTACATAAAGATAAATAACGCTAGCACACCAGACAGAACGCTAGTATAGTGGCCTATGCACAAATATATGTGTAACACACAAATACAAACAGCAACACTTACAATTTCATACAGTGCTCTTTGTGTTGTGTACATATGTAACGTGCAGACACAGAGTGTATAAGAAAAAACTTGGAGGAAAACAACTGTTTGAACAAAAATCATGAAGAGAAGTCTTCTCGCTTAGAAATCTATGTCTTCCTGAAATAGTAAGGTTATGGGGCCAGTTGCATGAGTCCTGCGCCAGCCACCAAGCAAGGTGCTCCGCTATAGCGTCTGGCGCAGGACTATGCTCACTCATGCAATTGGTCCATGGTTCTTTAGGTCTGGTTAGTGCACAAGCGTAGCGATGCCGGTTGAGACATTAAATAATTAATACCGTATTTTCCCTGCAATGCTACATCAGCCAGCCGTCAGAACACTCATCTCACTATTATGGCACGGCGTCAGCCACTGATCGTAGATTGAAAAGAAAACAGCCCCATTCATCCAAGGACGTGGATACATAATGGGGTCAGCATGAGGCAAAGTTACGAGCCCCCGTTTGTGCGGGGGCTCATGAGGTTCTTTGCCTCTTGCAGTTAGTTGGTGATTGCATTTTTCTGTCACTTAAGCGGTTAATTTAAGCTTTTGTTTGGTCCAGACATGACGGCTATGCTAATAGCCCTTTGGCTGTCGGTCACGCTTTTCGTCGCGATACTTTCTACAAGGATCATCGGGACAGCCAGAGGGCTGATCTTAGTACCTTGCAGGGAAAACTTCCGTTTTCGCCAAATATGAAAAGTAAACGGACGCCTGCACGCATCCCGTACATTGTCTGATTCGCTGATTTAAAATGGAATGTCTTGTTTACTATCACGCAAATAATAATTACCACAAGGTGAATTAAACTTGGCATTTGGTATTTTTACATCCTGTTAAATCTTATATTGTATGTTGCAAAACATCTGACACTAATAACGAACAGAATTTCTACTACATATTCAGGTGCATGACATGGACCAGCTATGACATTTCCATGCAGAAACATCACTGTCTACTTGGTGTTTGATAGTACGTACAACATTGATCGGCTTCCTTACTGTATGCGTATGACACACATGCTACTAACTAGAATATGTATCCAAAGACTGCATTACTAAATATAAGAATACAAACTAAAGAGCGGCCGGGACTACACAAAAAATACAGGTGAATCGATCTTCAGACCAAAGGCGGTACACATATATGGACACTTTGAAAGGCGTGTCTTCAGGTAATCCGTTGGGCATATCATATCTTGGCACTTTGTCCTACAGGACAAAGTGCCAAGCTACGCTACGCCTAAAAGACATAAATACTGAACAGACAGTTTGCCGATCTGTTTTGTCGACAAGGCAGTATGCCAAAACATCTGTCGCCACATGATAACGCACAAACAATGTGTCTGTTGAAAGTGGACGGTCAAGCACACCTTTGATCTGAAAAGTCCTACATTACAAATACAAATAAACGGTGCTTTGTGTAAGACAGGGTATTACATGTGTGCTTGTCTGTGATTTTGGACCTTAAGGCTTAACCCATTCAGCTCTAACACAGTAAACAACCTGTGGACGGCAGTTCAAGTGTGATGCCAGAATCAAGGCACCGCCTTTGAAAATTCCGGCCGACCTGTGTCACAAACTGCACTGAAGTCCTGGGGACATCTCCTTATTCACACTGGTTGTCTCCAACCAGGGAAACAACCAGTGTACTCCTGACTTTGGGAATATGGACCTCAGAGCTCGGTTGCGTGGCAGAGCGTAATCAGGTCCTGGTATTTGCTGGATTCAAGCTCACTCATACAACTGGCCCCTAGACTCACTGCCAGTATGAAAGCCTAAATGTCCAAAATCAAAGACACACATAAATTTGCAAATGTAGGGGGGAGTGGGGGATTGTGTGCGGAAGGGTGAGCGAGTGACCTGTATAGCAGTGATGGTGCTGTCATGCCCCGCCATCTGACGCAGTATGTCTCCGCTCTTGGCGTCAAACACACGGCACAAAGCATCCCCGCATGCTGTGAACACTGAAATGGGACGGCAAGGCTCATGCTCACGAGTGAACAATTGTACAAAACACATAGGCACGCAACCGGCTGATTCTTAATGTACGATAAAAGTCGTCCACCAGCCCTGATTCGAAACACAAGGACCATGAAGAACATACAACTTACAACGTAACACGCACAGACAATAACTCCTTCAATATCAGCGAAGATCTCTGATAAATGAAAAGACGCAGCTGAGAAATGAAAGAAAAGAGCGACAGACACACAAAAAGGCAATAACCGCAGAGGCAGGAAAAATACAAACACAATACAAGAATGACAAGACAGATATAACAAAGACGATGAAGACAAGACTGACATATACCTATACCATGAAGATGAGACAGACACAGAAACGACAGTCAAGACAGTAAAGATAAGACAAGACAACGAAGACACGACAAACACGAAACGACAATGAAAACAAAACAGGCACATAATATATACAATGAAGGGAAGAAATACAAAGAAACGACAATGGAGATAGGGCGGTGGAATCGACAAGAACAATTCGCCAGAGTCGCCTTTGGAGCTGCTGAAATATTACAGATATTGACAGACAAGTTCTTTCTGTGTTTTCCATACTGCTATCAGTAAACAGTCAAAACACAGATTATTTTACATGCAGCAGTTGCATATTCATACACCAACATGTACAACTCATGCAAAGCTGCGAGATGTTACACGGCCGGGGCAACAGGCACGACGACGCTGAGTAGTGAGCTTTCGTTTAAAGCGAACGACTCCTAACAACGACCAAGCGCGAAATCGAGGCGAAACCAGCAAATACTACAAGTACCACAAGTATAGATAACACTCAAAACATCTCCAAGAGGCATACATTCTCATACTATGCCTCTTGGAGATTTTTGGTGTTGTCTATGCGTATGGCTTTGATGCTGCAGGGGGCTTCGCTCTCGTTCGTTTAGTGTTGAGAGTCGTCCGGCGAAAACGTAACCTCACCAATGTGAAAGCACGCCCGCATGCTCGTGTCAGTCCGCGGTACGTTGATGTACATGCGCACAGAGAGGCCTAATCCTTGGGCTGCCAAGATTAAATTACTTCCATTCCGCTATAAAATGGAAGTTGATTAGTTCTGGGAGACAAAGGATTACACATATTCACAAGTGTGCTGGTTTGTGATTTTGGACCCTACGGCGCACGGCCGTAAGGTCCAAAATCACAGAACGGCACACAGGCAACTTCAAGTATTACAATGCACGACACTGAAATGATTAACGCGTCATGATCTGCAACACGGAGACAATGACGTCTGATGCACCTGCGGCCAGACTGGTGACGATATTTCCTCATGACGCTGTTACTGTAGAAGAGCAAGCTACAATTGATGCAAACTTCACACATAAAATCATCTTGTCACATCGTTAACCCGCTTAAACCCAAGGCCGCTAAAAATTGCTTGACATGGATCGACCATGATAATTCAAGGGTAGTGCCGATTAGCATGGCGCCTGATGGCGCCATGCTAATCTGGCACTACCCTTGAATTATCACGGTCGATCCGTCTCCTGCTGTAGTGCGTCGGGGCTAAATTTGTTAAATATAGTACATTTCAACTGACATACTGTCCGGCTATCTGTAGGAAATACCCGGGCATTTAAATAAAACGCAAACATTATATATAGTGTATTCTAAACGGAACAGTTTGTTTGCAATAATGTAGTTTTTATTTTTAAGATTCAACATTGAGTGGAGACTAAACTTTTATGGGCTAAAAGTGAAGATACAAATTCAAATACGAATATGAATTGTGAAAGTAGTTTTGGTGTAAATTTGCTTGTAAATTTGTTAAAGTTTGTTTCTATATTGGTTTTTTTTTTTTTTTTTTTTTTTTTTGGGGGGGGGGGGGTGGTGGGGGAGGCGGGCGGGGATGGGAGGGGGGGAAGGGGGGGGGGGTATTTTCGGGAAAGCTGGAGGTGGTGCTGTTTTTTCCACAAGAGAGTTTGGGGGAGGGAGGAGGGGGGGGGGGGTGGGGGTGGGGCTGTCAGTTTCAGTTTTCAGCTTTTTTTTCGTTTTCTGTTTTTCAGTGTTATTACTAAGTGGGTGCAAGGAAATTGTATATTGCAATCTAGACGCATTTCTCTAACTTTCTGAGTCAAATGAAACGCGCAAACGTCAATATGTTCAATCAAACGAAACATTATTATTATTAGTTATTAGGGTTAACGCCGAGCAGGTGTCTCAAGATGTGGGTTCAGTGATGTGGCTGATTAGTCGACGCCTACAGTGCCATTTCAAGGGTTGTGGCTGATCAGCTTGGCGCCTACGGGCGCCAAGCTGATCAGCCATAACCCTTGAACTATCACGGTCGATCTAGCATCCTATTGTGTCGCACTGTAAGCAAAGGCTTTTCCTCCACCGACCTAACTCTGAAAACCGACCACCAGCAGACAGATTGAACTCTGCATCACCTACTTGAGGGAAAAATCCCGCCCCCTAGTGACAGGAATCCAGCATTGAGAAGCTGGTCGAGGAGTTAATCCTATTGATTGCCACATTTACGCATTATGCCACCAGGCTGGATTCGATACTGCCCCGCACGTGACCTGCGTATAAGACCAAAGTTCTCGGGTCCGCAACTTGCGATGGAACGCGGAAAGTGACATGGTACCATATTTTCTCAGGCGCATTCTCTTTCACGACGAGCATGCATCGCTCTGTTGTTTTAACCCTTATCATCCTGATACACCCATTGCTTGAAATACATTTGACGTATAGTTCAAGGGTGGTGCCAGAATAGCTTGGCGCCTCAAGCGCCAAGCTATTCCGGCACTACCCTTGAACTAAAACAGACGATCTATCTCCTAATCTGTAATGTTGCCTTCATAGGGCAACAGGCAAATTTTACATAATCAGCCTCAGGGTTAATTGCTGGCTTGACTGATTACGCCATGCAGTGGACAATGATATTGTCTTATGGCCGTGTAATAGGTGATCGATTGCGACAGTTGAAGGATTAGACTGCAGCTAGAATATGGGTAAAGCAGAATCAGGGCCATAATGGTGGCTGACTGTCAAGCATATAAACTGCAACGAATTTCCCAAAGAAGAAACAAACGCCCTCTGAAAAGACAAGTTAAACACAAATGTTGTACTTTTCCTTTCTAATCGAGTTTTTGTTGTTGTTGAAATTTATTTTTGCACAACTGAATTGAGCGTTGAGCGTTGATAGGTACAGATTCAAAATTGATGGATATAGTGCCATGCATTTTCATGAAGTCCTGATAAGCGCGCTGAAAATGGACATTGCACTGGATTGCCATTGGCGATTTCGTGCCATAAGGAAGGAGAACAAAATGTACGGAACTCATTCCAGACGTGTCGTATACGGATACGCTAAAATGACCGCGTATCCATGTGAGGCACGTCTCGAATGTGTTAATTGTCTGTCCAGAGTTAATCCTCTTCGTATCTATACAGTTCTCATCGAGGGATAGCTTAGATTATTGCCTTTGGAGTCATGTCTATGAATCGAATCTACAGCGACACACTGGCATACGCATTATAAGACTTTCTTGGCACATACTCATTCAGGCACTACCTCTTAGCTCTACTGGTCCATTTTGCATGACGACCAGTGAAAGGTTTGGCAGTTACTAGCTGAGTAAGCTTGGCTCTGGCCGCATACTAATCGGTTTACTGCACGAGTGGATGCTGCCTCTAAGCCTGATTCAAAGCCGTCACACGTGCAGGTCGCTGCTGATACGACACGGCGCGTTGACATAACGGACTACTGCGTCGTGCTTTGATCCCAGTAGCTAAGCTTCTCCACTGCCTTAAACAGAGCGAACAACAGCATGTTGCCAAAACAGACCTCCGCATTGCTCTCTGCGACCTCTTGAAGTCACGACCTAAGCACGGCAAACATCATCTAAAACGCAAGAGGCAGGGGCTTATGAGGATCTATGCCTCTTGCTGGCTTTATTTTATATGTGTGGGCACTGAAACAGGGATATCAGGTAGTGAATCTACGATGGGTTCAGAGACAAGTTGCCGTTATACGGTGAAAATCAGTCAGTCTATGTTTTTGAGAAAGCGAGATTTTCGTTGTGTAACAATGAAAATCTCGCTTGCTTCAGAATGGACGTCCCGGCTTTTGCCAGATAACGGCAACATGATCTTAGCCGCTGGCAGAGAAGTGGGATAATCTATTGGTGAGTGTCTCAGAAAAGATGCATGGTGGAAGATGAATCCTCTGGACATAATAAAAATGTCCCCGTGGCGTCCTCCGTTGGAGAGAGAATCAAAGCTTCTTAACCCATTCAGCCCTGACGCACTACAGCAGGAGTTGGATCGACATGATAATTCAAGGGTAGTGCCAGATTAGCTTGGCGCCGACAGGCGCCAAGCTAATCTGGCACTACCTTTGAATTATCATGATCGATCCATCTCCTGCAACAGGTGCATAGTCGTTAGATGACGCCTCCAAAATTTGGGAAATACGTGCGTCGGGCTGAATGAGTTAAAGATGAAAAGTTTTCATGGTGGAACTGGAAATTAGGGGGCAGGTCATGACACAGGTCATGACATGAAATGAGTGTAGCTCTGTTGGAGTTTTATACATTTCATTGAGTTGTGTGTACTTTTGGCATTTTTCTTTTTGGAAGGGTTTTGTGAGTGAGCAAGCAAACACGTTTTACATCAATTATGTGCTAGTCTGTAATTTTTGATTTTACGACGTTAACTCATTCAGCCCGGCGCACGTATTTCCCAAATTTTGGAGGCGTCATCTAACGACTATGCAGCTGTTGCAAGAGATAGATCGACCATGATAATTTAAAGGCAGTGCCAGATTAGCTTGGCGCCGACAGGCGCCAAGCTAATCTGGCACTACCCTTGAATTATCATGGTCAACCCATCTCCTGCTGTAGTGCGTCAGGGCTGAATGGGTTAAGCCCTAAGGTTCAAAGTCGCAGAGCTGCACATATCATTTTTTTTCTTTACGTCTTACTATGTTTTTATGTCTTACTATTTTATTTTTGCATCTTAATAGTTTTTTTTTAAACTTCTTTTTTCTTATAATTATTCTTTACGTCTTACTTGTTTACATCTTTTTTAAAATTATATTTTTTACGTCCTACTACATTTTATTTTACGTCTTTCAACTTGACGTCGTGAGAAACTGCTTACCTAGTCCGTCATAGACCTTGATGACGCTGACGGTGTGCTTGTGTCCCTTGTAGATGCGCGTGCAGTCACCGAACTCCGTCACCCACGCCCGCCCAGTGTGGTCCGAGCTGCCCGTGTACATCGTCTTGTTCACAATCTGGGAAGACAGAAAATTCAAATAAGTTTTTTTGTTGGTGTTGTTGATTTTTATTTTCTAAAGAATTAAAAAGACGAGACAGCAAACACAAGATAAGCAACTTATTCTTTGTTAGCGTGTCTACTTAAAGCAATTGTTTAACCCTTTGGCTGTCGGCTGCGCGTTTTTGTCGCGATGATTCCTACAGGAATCATCGCGACAAAAGGCGCTACCAACGGGCAAAAGGTTAAACCCGATAATTTAATCAAACGTGTTGACTAAGTCTTTCTGTCACATCAGAAACATAATTTGGCCAGTGCACAGTTTGGTGCGTCAACTAGGGTCGACGTCTGCTCGTGGCCCTTTTCCTCATTTTGGTCTCGAGTGGTCGTTTCCCACACAGGTTTTACGGTATGGACAGGACTGGTCAGGCATCCCTTGCGCAACATACAGTGGCCCTTTTCCTCATTTTGGTCTCGAGTGGTCGTTTCCCACACAGGTTTTACGGTATGGACAGGACTGGTCAGGCATCCCTTGCGCAACATACAGTGGCCCTTTTCCTCATTTTGGTCTCGAGTGGTCGTTTTCCACACAGGTTTTACGGTATGGACAGGACTGGTCAGGCATCCCTTGCGCAACATACAGTGGCCCTTTTCCTCATTTTGGTCTCGAGTGGTCGTTTTCCACACAGGTTTTACGGTATGGACAGGACTGGTCAGGCATCCCTTGCGCAACATACAGTGGCCCTTTTTCTCATTTTGGTCTCGAGTGGTCGTTTTCCACACAGGTTTTACGGTATGGACAGGACTGGTCAGGCATCCCTTGCGCAACATACAGTGGCCCTTTTCCTCATTTTGGTCTCGAGTGGTCGTTTTCCACACAGGTTTTACGGTATGGACAGGACTGGTCAGGCATCCCTTGCGCAACATACAGTGGCCCTTTTCCTCATTTTGGTCTCGAGTGGTCGTTTTCCACACAGGTTTTACGGTATGGACAGGACTGGTCAGGCATCCCTTGCGCAACATACAGTGGCCCTTTTCCTCATTTTCGTCTCGAGTGGTCGTTTCCCACACAGGTTTTACGGTATGGACAGGACTGGTCAGGCATCCCTTGCGCAACATACATTTCTGTGAGCATGTTTTCCAAAAACATCACGTGAGTGATGTAAGTTCTACAGTTACCCCGGAATATTTCTTCAGTGTGGGAATGCCAGTAAGGCTTATGTCCGCCAGGAAGAGGCATAAATTCTCATGAGCCACTGCGTCAGCAGTGGCTCATGAGAATCTATGCCTCTTGCAGACGGCGTGTGTTGGCTGAGAGACTTCACGGTTGTAACGACGTTGCTAAGCTACCCAGCAAACATCAAACAAACATAGAACGCTTCAGCTCTCAAACTTTTGTCCAAGTAACACGGATTTCCAATTCATGCTGGTTCGACAACTGTTTTGATTGGCCGTTTATCTGACTCAAGTATCTGCGCCTGTCTTTTGCAAACATTGGTCCGTTTTTCCCCCCCGATGGATATTGCATTAAACTGCATTAACTCATTCAGCCTCGACACACCACCGCACGATATGACTCGACCATGATAGTTAAAGGGTGGTGCCAGAATAGCTTGGCAATATATAGGCGCTATCTGGCACCACCCTTGAACTATCATGGTCGATCTGTCTTCTGAATTGCAATGCAGTCCTCAGAGGACAACTCCAAAATGTGGGTATTTTGTACCTGGGGCGCAATGAGTTAACGGTAGCCTCCCACAGGAGTTGCGTGCTCGGGGCTCGTGTTACGCCTCTCACAAAAATTAGTTGCCCCTGACGCAACGTCGCATAAAGACTACGAGCTGCTTCAGGGGCATGCAACTCCTGTAAGGGGGCTGCAACTATACAATATGTATTTTTGTATAAACAATAATTTTCAAAGTTGATCGTGACATGTTGAGACATGTAATTACACAGGCTGTTTTTGTTTAAGAAGACACCCCCACCCCCAACAAACAAACAAACAAACAAACAAACAAACAAACAAACAAACAAACAAACAAACAAACAAACAAACAAATAACCCCAACAAAAAAACACACACACAAAAACAATAACAACAAAAACAAAACAAAAACAAAAGAACACCAACAACAAAAAGATATGAGAACCTAGCGAGAGCCAAGCGTTTAAATAAATAAATGCAATAAAAAGAAATCACGTATCGGATTAATAAAAACAAAACAATTTGCAGCTTTCTTCTCAAGGAGACAAATGCCAAGAAAGATATATATATATATATATATATATATATATATATATATATATATATATATATATATATATATATATATATATATATATATATATATATATATATATATATATATATATATATATATATATATATATATATATATATATATATATATATCTTAGTTCGAAAATAACGAAAATAATTTACTTAACCCCTTTCCTGCCACTGTACTTGCATTTTTGTTTCTGAAATCTTTGTTCATTCGTCGACCAAGAGTCAAAACCGTTCAAGAAAAATGGATAGAAATTGGTCTCAGCAAGAGGCATAGATCCTCATGAGCTCCCGCATTCGCGGGGGCTCATGAGAATCTATGTCTCTTGCAGCTAGGTCGTGTTCACTTTTTTCTCGGCAGTGAAGAGTACTAAAGGGACGGTTTCGCTGGATCGTCTCGATTACGGCTGCTCGAGTCTTCGTACAAATAACTACTCAAAATCGCCTGTCTGTGCTACAAAGCTACTCTACCCATGCCTATCTAGCTGATCTTCTTCAACTATACACTCCCTCCCGCTCCCTCCGTTCAAGTAGTGACACGCGCCTTCTCAGAGTCCCGCTCTTCAAATACAAAACCAGAGGTGATCGTTGTTTGCGCACGTTGGACCTGTTGTCTGGAACGCCCTCCCTATAGACATCAGACATTCTTCCTCATTCACAGCCTTTAAGTCTGCCCTTAAGACCCACCTGTTCGATACCCCAATGTAGCTCAGCTCTTTGTCATTATGCACCTCTGTGCGTGTGTGTGTGTGTGTGTGTGTGTGTGTGTGTGTGTGTGTGTGTGTGTGTGTGTGTGCGTGCGTGCGCGCGAGTGTGTATTGTAGAATCCGTTGTTTCTTTGTTTTTATGACCCCCTCCACTCCCACTCTTTATTTGTAAAGCGCTTAGAGCTTATGTAAGGATAAGCGCTATATAAGTTATTATTAAACTGCGGATATCACAGGAATAAACGTCTGTTGCAGATGGAGCTGCCTAGACGAATCCACGGAATGTTTGAAGTCCGTGCAATGTTTGACCTGCTTCTGATTTAAGGATAGCCTCTATTGTTTTGTTCTTGCAATGCGGAATAAAGAGTACTTAAATTCAAAAGCGCCAAGCTAATCTGGCACTACCCTTGAATTATCATGGTCGACCCATCTCCTCCTGTAGTGCGTCAGGGCTGAATGGTTAAAGCTACTTGTTTTCCCAAAAGTGCGCACCTTGATTTTTTCATGAATGAGAAAACAAATAACCAACTGCGTTTTCTGTACCTGAGCTTTCCGTTCTACTTGTCATTGTACGGCAGTTGGCAACTTCTCTGATGCATGACATATTAGCATGGGCAATTTGTACAGCGCAGAGAATAATTTCAAAGGTTATATACCACGTAACTACAACTGTTCAAAATAGAGACCAACGTAAACGAAGCATAAACAAACCAAACCAGGACTGTATTAAAAAATGGACATATACGTGCCTACGTATACCTACGGGCAATCTTCAAATCAATGAGCAGATCCTAGTATTGTATCGGGGTAGAGATCAGTTTTTTTGTTTGAGCCTTCCGTGTCAAGAAGAAGATGCGACTAGCAAATTAACTCATTCTACCCCAGACACACCACATCAAGATATGGATCGACCATGATAGTTCAAGGGTGATGCCAGAATAGCTTGGCGCCTATGGGCGCCAAGCTATTCTGGCATCACCCGTGAACTATCATGATCGATCTGTGTCCTGCACTGCTATGCAGTCTTCAGAGGACAATGGCAACATCTGGGGATTTCGGTGTTGGGGTAGAATGAGTTAAGTGATCGTGCTTTGGCCCTTAAAGACAATCCAACTGCAAGAGACATAGATCCTCACGAGCCCCTGCAGTTGCGGGTGCTCATGAAGATCTATGTCTCTTGCTGACACCACCTCATATATATTTTCCTTGGACGGCTGGGGCTCTTTTTCGTTGAATTAACAAAGATTTCAGAAACTCAAACTGTAACCACTGGCAGCGAATGGGTTAACAGGGTTTAACAAATTATTTTCCGCTTGGAATTATTCCAAGAAATCAAGGAATTATTCCATCATTGTCCTTTTTTCTGTTCTTTTTCTGACTTCTTTTGCAGGTTGTGGTAAGGCGTAAATCTGAACCCCCCTCCCCCCTTCCCCCCCCCCCCCCACCCGAAGGATCTGCCCCTACCGACAAAACTAGAAGACTGATGCTATTTTCAGCTTATGCGTTTGGTTTTCCTCACGAGCGTCATAAAAAGGAAAGTAATGACAGAAATGTGGTCAAAACAGCCAGTTTTTACGTATTACTTCGTAAAAAGGGAAGTTTCATTTTTCATGATAAGCGACCCCCAGTATTCATAGACCGCTAGACACACCTACTATGCCTAAACAATGGGGATACCAAGCTTGACACGTACTTTCACTTTAAGGGCGAAAATAGCTTACATGTTCAAAACCAGCCGTCTAATCACAATGTCGGAGGAGACCGACCTACCTTGTTAAATCAAGGGCGGTGCCTGATTAGCTTGGCGCCTTCAGGAGCCAAGCTAATCTAGCACCACTCTTGACCTCCCATGGCCGGTCAATCGCACATTTTGGCAGATCAATGAGATGTCTATAATTAATGACAATGGCCCATGGCCTATCTCGGCCTATGAGTTTTTCAGCAGCTGGCCCTGACACCGATAGAGGTAAGAAAAGATCACCACTGGTGATAGAAAGCCGTAGCTAGGAACAGAGGTCCGTGAAAGGTAACCAAGATAGCGTGTTTGTGTTTTAGCGCTTGTCCCTGCTTGATGTGTCACTCACAAATCAATAGCTGCCTTCAGAACCGTCAAATACACGTCGATAAAGCGCCCTTTGCACAAACCTAACCCCTTCACTGCCGAAGCAAAGTCAGCAGCACCCAAACTGCAGAGGCATGGATCCTCATGAGCCCCCGCGACATCGGAGACCCATGAGGATCTATGCCTCTTGCCGAGACCTCATTGTTTCATGTTCCTTTGACGTTAAATAAACGCCTCGTGCTAGTGCGGTTGAATTCTGCGGTCCATACAGCGAATGGCCATCTGGGTTTCAATCGGTGACGCTTTCAAAGACAAACTCATTGGCTACAGACAGTGAAGGCTTAACTGTCAGAGATCACGCCATTTCACATTATCTCGTCATCAGACCTACCTGCTTCCTCAGAACGTTTTGAAAAAATGGGGAGTTAGTGCTGGATAGGGCATTATAAATACCGTAATTATTATTATTATTATAGTGGGGCTGGATGCGAGATGGGCAGGGAAACGGGCAAGGAGAGTCGCAGTGAGGAAGAAGGGAGAATTTAGCTTATGTTTTCGTTTCTGTTTCTTCTACCATGCCAAAACTAGCAGACAATTCCTCCATTCTCACTCTCCTGTGCTGTACAGGCAACAGACAGAAAGCCTAATTTTGTGAAAAGCAAGATTTTCACTGAAATCAAATCAAATCTTGCTTTTCACAAACATGTACTTTGCGCTCATAGGCCAGTCTTACCCTTTCGTAACGGAGTTTACAGACGCAAATTAAAAACTTTCGACTCGAAGATCTCATTAACCCTTTGGCTGTCGGTAGCGGATTTTGTCGCGATGATTCTTGTCGGGATCATCACCGCTACTGACAGCAAAGGGGTAAAACGTCATCAAAACATTTCCACGTCAGAAGCAAAGAGTCTTTAGCATAAGTCACTAAGAATTTTTCATACAAATGTAAATAACTGGAAAGAATACTAGGCGCCTGAAGAATTAAGTTAACTCATTCAACCTGACGCACGTATTTCGAAAATTTTGGAGGCGTCATCTAACGACTATGCATCTGTTGCAGGAGATGGATTGACCATGATAATTCAGGGGCAGTGCCAGATTAGCTTGGCGCCAAGCTAATCTGGCACTACCCTTGAATTATCATGGTCGACCCATCTCCTGCTGTAGTGAGTCAGGGCTGAATGGGTAAATAAAATAACCGGCAGCTTTCTGCTCAGTGCACCATTCGCCGAATTGCAAATGAATCTTAAAGGTCAGCACTTATGATGATCTCAAGCGACAATTATCGTTTCTTCTTGGAGCCTAGCGTCAGCAGAGGCGGAAACCTTTCGACAAAAACAATTTCTGACGAGGCGCGTCAAATTAGAAACAAATGCTTATTAACACGAGACGAGACACGAACTTTGGGTTCACGGCCATTCACACACACACACACACACACACACACACACACACACACACACACACACACACACACACACACACACACACACACACACACACACACACACACACACACACACACACACGCACACACACGCACACACACACACTATGGACCCAAAGACATTGTCAAAAATGTGCCAACATGACGTTATTATAGCATAGAAGTGGAGTGTTCGTATACTATCATTTAGATTTAGATTTAGATACTGTTTATTGCCATTTGCCTTAAGAACATAAAGCATAGGAATGTGTGTTGGTGTCGTTACAATTACAAACATCACAGTCAACAAATAAAAAGAAAGTAATACTCTATCACACAAATCCAATGCCCTACACACACTGTAAAAACTTTACAACTAAACAACTAATATCACAAACCAATGCGTACCATACACACCCACGCTCATCTTCCACAGTCACACAAACACACACGCCTATTAGTCTAGGAAATCAAAATTAATTAAAAGTATATCGTTTAAAATGAAAGCAGAATATCTTAGAGTAAATGTCACTAATTTAGTTATCACAGTTGGGTGTAAAACTGGTTAATATATATCATAAGACTAGGCTAATACTGATATACACTATTCTCTCAACCATTCTAGACAGACCGAGCGACTCCCATTCTCAAACTGTTTGATTTATAGTCACTGAGAGCGAAACTCGAGGTCTTTCTAGAAATGATAGTATACAAACACTCCACTTCTATGTTTTATGGAACCTTTCACGACATCAGCAATACTGGTCAACCATTATGTCCTAAAATTTTCATTCAATGTCTGCAAACAGACGAACCAGGTACCGGTTGCACAACATGCCTTCAGACTCAGTCAGCTAAAATCTGAACTTAGCAACAACATAGTCTAACTGCGGTTTCACGGAAAGCATTTTGGACTAAGGTAAGCGACCCATAGACACGAATCCGATACGAACTCGATCCGAAGCGGGGTCGAAACAAAAGAGTTTGTGCAAGTCCTTTTCATATTTGTGTGTTTCCATATGCCCGATGCGGAAACGAATTCGCATCCCACTTTGAACAAAACTGACGCAATTTTTGAAGGAAAATTGCATCTGGTTCGGATCGGATTCGTATCGAATTTGTCATCATTGAACCGTAGATTAATAGCTACATTAGAATGGAAACGTTACAGTTGTTCCGAGCAGCACTAATAACAGTTAGAACCAAGTTAGGGTGTAAAAATATGACCATTGCATTTGTCTGATTGTAGCTTAAAGTATGTAGTCTTTGATTTCATTTCCAATACAAGCACTCCTTTCATTCACTGCATAACATTGATACAGATTATATAAAAACAAATGCTCTCACGGAATAGTTTAACATCTTTTGGATGACTCGTTCACAGTCGGCAAAATGCGTTGTTTCTGACTTTCACCAACATTCTACATGGTACCTACATGGAACCTTATGCCGCTAGCCCCTGGACCGTGGGAATTCGCACAACAAATGGATACATGTGTGACGTCAAAGTTTGGGACACAAAACGAAGCGTCATCTGAATGGTATGAGATGCAGAGTCAAATTACGTGGGAAGTCCATGAGGTTAATTTTATGAATGTAGGTTTTGCCAAATAAACTGCGTCACCATAACAAAAATGTCCACAGAGCGCAGTCCACATACGGTGACATCTAGTGCTAAAGATTGCGCAATTCGGCTCTTGTTTCCAACATTTCACGGGCAACGATGTAAAGGTAAACCTTCTCGACAACCGTAGAATAGTCCGTAACGCTGAGTATTTGAAAATCGGAAAATGTTTGAAGTAAAATGTTTGTACAGTGAGTGAAAAGCACCTGGTCTGGAACCTGTTTTCATGACTTGGACAACAGCCAGATCTCCTTAAATTGGAGCGGTTTACTAGAATATCACAGAAAGCTTAGCGCGGCAAGACTAGGAAATCTAGTGTGGGGATTCTATTTATGTAAAAGTGGTCTTGAAAGGTTCAATAATTTGCTGGTGCATGCGAGTAGGATAGGCAGATCACTAGAGTTAAGCGAAATATTATATCCACACACTTTAGACAATGCCTTCCCAGTTAGCAAAAGTCCTCGGGTCGACATCGGCCCGAGAGTCTTTTGCTTACTGGATTCGTACTGGTTGACCGACTGACCTGCATGCAGATGACGGATCCCTGGTGTCCCTCGAAGACCTTGAGGTGCGTGCCCTTGTACATGTGCCAGGAGCGGACAGTGAAGTCCGTGCTGCCCGTGAAGAGGATCTTGCCGTGCGGGTCCACCGACATGCAGGTCACGGCGCCCTTGTGGCCCTTGAACGTCTTCAGCAACTGTCCCGACTCGAAGTCCCACGTCTTGGACGTGAAGTCAGCGGAGCCCGTGATGAGGATGTCTTTGGACGAGTCCAGGTGCGTCTCCTCCAGATCGTCCTCGTCTGCCGGGATGAAGATGAGCGGGTACACACCCCGCTTGTGGCCGCGGAACACCCGGATACACTCGCCGCTGTCAAAGTCCCAGCACCGCGCCGTGCGGTCATAGGAGGAGGAGAAGATAAAGTCGCCCGTGCAGATCATGCGGTACACCACGCTCGTGTGGCCCGTCAGCACAAACAGACAGTCGCACGTGCCCACGTCCCATTTGCGGATGGTCTTGTCGGCACTACCTGTGAGCACGAAGCAGTCCTCCAGCATGATGCAGTTGATGTACTCAGTGTGTCCCCGCAGAATGCCAATACACTCCACTAGCTCGGTCTTGGTGGACCAGATGCGGGCGGTCTTGTCCTCACCGCCCGTGGCCAGCACGGACCCGTCCTCACTCAGCGCCATGCAGTTAATGCCGGACTCATGCTCGTGCAGGTTCTGCATCAGGAACGATCGTTGGTCCTTCTTCGACCCGCAGCTACCCATGGCTGATGATGTTCCTACCACAACACACACTGACTGACGCTGATGGGTTTAGAAGTCGTCAGTCAGAATCCAGCTGACTGACTGTTAATTTCTTTGAATCAGAGCAAACCACTCCAAGCTGCAACTGGCCGCTCTAAAACCACGATCCCAGAATAAAGCTATGTAAGACTGGCCAAGCAGGAGGTAGCTTTAGTGAGTAATATCAAATATCAAGCTAACACCAGGAAAACGATGACGAATACTTTACAAGACCAAAATGAAACTACTATAGTTGAAATGCAACCAGGTGTCTGTCACAGACTGAAAATTCACTGCTGGGAGAATCTAAGCTAATTAAAATAATTATGTGCGCAGAAGACGAGAATATTCACAAGAGATAACGCGTTTTGTTCATTAGAGTCACTGTTAAAAAGAGTGTCTCAACCAGTCAGAAAATACGCTCTCCCCACTGAACAAAATAGTTTGCGACAGAAAGCACCAGCTAAGACTGTCGTGTGCCTCTTCTAGTGCACAAGCTGTTTGGTCTTTCTGCGTGATGCCGTTTTACACTATCCAAAACACAGCACGTGGTGAAGCATTTCCCTTTCCTGTTCCAGATTCATCTTGTAGACAGCTGTGTCGTCACTCTGTGGACAGAAAAGACAAGAGTTAGTGTGGAAAACAAAGTCAGTACCAGTAAGCAAAGGTCTTCAGGCCGACGTGGGTCGCAGTGGGCCCGCGCACGACTGTGCGCGGGCCCACCGCGGCCGACGTCTGCCCGAGGGTCTTCTGCTTAATTGGTACGCTCACTCCATCAGCCAAACTTTCCAATCGCAAGAAGTAGGAATTTTCATGTGCCCCTTCTGGTGCATGTGGTCGCGAGAGCTCAAGCCCCGTCCAGTGACTATGGTCGAGTTGCACGTAATGTTTAATAGCCAGTACCTGCTTGTCGTAGTTCCAACGGCTCTGTTTTGACCTATTTTTAACCCCATGCAAAAGTTATCGCTGCTAATGTGCTATGCAGAGGGACAGCTGGTTGGCACTTACTAGATGAAAAAAAGAAAAGAAGGTTTACCGCAACCGGGGGCAGGCCCATTTATGTGCACAGATTGACACAGGTATGTTCGCTGAACATTTTCCAGCAGAAAGCTAATCTTGCACTACTTTTGATCCGTCTCCCGACGTATAACATTGCAGTCGTTAAAGGACAACTCACAAGTTTGCACAATTCTATTCTAGTACCAAAACCCGTACGACTGTGATGTATTTGTGCGAAAATTAACTCTTTCGCTGCCAATAGACGCAGATCGTGTTTTTGAAAACCTTGTAAATTCAACGTCAAAATCCCGGTGGTCAACGGAACATAGGCACAAAGAGATTTCAGCAAGAGGCAAAGATTCTCATGAGCTCCGCAACGGCTCATGAGGTTCTACACCTCTTGCAGATTGGTGGTGTTCACGATTTCTAGGCGGTGAAGGCGTTAACCCTTTCCCTGCCACTGTACGTACATTCTTGTTTCTGAAGTCTTATTTTATTCAACGGAAAAGTCAAAACCGACCAAGAAACATGGATACAAATTGGCCTTTGCAAGAGGCACAGATCCTCATGAGCCCCCGATGTCGCGGGGGCTCATGAGGATCTATGTCTCTGGCAAATGGATTATGTTCACGATTTTTTTGGCGGTGAAGGCGTTAAATTGCAGTAACACGTTTACTATGGTGGATCTTTTCATTCAAAACAACGTTACTGTTATTTGTGGGGAAAACTGGGCTGTGTTTCCACTGACTTCCCACGTCGCCAAGTAGCAGCTCAGTCCGACCAACTTAGGTTTTATGTTGAACAATTTTGCTGACGTGCCCGGAAAAAAAGCTTCTCCCGCTAAGAGTATGGCTCTTTCCTTCTTATTTATAGGCAATCATTTTGTAGTAAAAGAAAAGAAGATGAAGGAGAACAAAACATAATAAAATAACAAAGACAAAACAGCAACAACAACAAAGAAGACAAACAGAAAACAGCCTGCCAAACAATCACACACTTTAGGTCCAGAGTATTAATTTGTACTTGGAACACCAAGTAATTCTAACAACGATTATCAATGGACGTGGTCAATAAACCAATATTCACTAGACAACGCGTATTGAGTACAATTTTATTAAAGAAAAAAAAGAAAAGAAAAGAAAAAAAGACATTCTGTACATACTTCGAATGTTGACTCACTTCGTGACGGTCGTATTGATTGGAACAATGTACAATGCATTCCTATTGTGATCGAAAATGTCTTATGAGTAGAGAACGAATTCAGCCACCACTCACCATAACTGGCTCTGTACATCACTCAGCGGCTAGCGTAGTCTTGCTTCCAATTCCGCTTGTATCCCCAAACAGTCCTCTTCCGCTTTTTAATTTGTCTTTGATTTGCCGAGCTTAGAATAGGTTCATGTCTCCAATGGTGGTGCTGACACTACTCTGTCACATTATACAACTAAAGCACACGTTCCCAGAGACGCGTTTCGTCAAAACTGCCTCCCGCAAAGTTACTGCTTTGTGAAATGTCCGACTCCCATCATAACTAACCGGGCGGCTTGCATCCTGACTACAGAAACCGCGAAAACTAACGAAAAGTACCGAGTCGATTGGACGTCCTCGGAAGCTGATGACAGAACAGTCTAATGGGGAATTACCTCGGTCTGAAATCACAGAGGCTCAGTAGGTTTTGAACACTATATTTTGCAATGCTCAGCATCTGTGTTTCTTCGATACAGATTTGAAGCATTGATTCGGACTATGACTGAAGCCTGTCCTGGGCCAGAGATGACGGTTAATATGACGGGACCATGTCGCCATGTTGTTGGGAGCCATGCCAACGCAACAACAAAGGCGCCTCGAGGGACGAAGCCGGGACCATTCGATTGTCGCCCTTGTTAAATGTATGCTGGGGACAGTGGACTGCCATCGATTTTTCTTTACCCACCTACCTCGTTCGCGCCTTCAGTAAAACCTATCCATCTGCATGACGCAGATGCGGGGGCTCATGAGGATCCATGCGTCTTGCTGGTCCGCTATCGATTCACATCAGCGTTCCGGCGTTAGCCTAGGTAGCTGGTACAGTGTTTATTTCCCGTAAACATTTTAGTCTGTCCCTTGTGGTTTCTCTCTCACGCCTCCCACAAGAAAAAGTCATAGTTGCGCTGCAGAAGGGATTTACGACCAGAAAGAGGAGTGCTCTCCAGCGATTAATCCTGTCAGTACCCGTGGTCGCAGATAATGTTTCTGAAATCTTTGTTGATCCATTTAATCCCGCAGTTGTAAAATGTTGCAAGTGTCACCAGGCGCCAAGCTAATCTGCCACTACCCTTGAACTATCATGATCGATCCATCTCCTGTTTTAGTGCGTTGAGGATAAATGGGTTTTGATCTGCTCCATGGCGGGCTTTGATTGCTAAAATTCGCCGATAAACAGTTTATTAACCCATTCAGCCCTGACACACTACAGCAGGAGATGGGTCGACCATGATAATTCAAGGGTAGTGCCAGATTAGCTTGGCGCCTGTCGGCGCCAAGTTAATCTGGCACTGCCCTTGAATTATCATGGTCGATCCATCTCCTGCAACTGGTGCAGTCATTAGATGACGCCTCCCAAATTTGGGAAATACGGCCGTCGGGCTGAATGAGTTAATGTAAGTTATTGGTCGCAAGGGTTTGCTACACGGACCCTTGTAGGTCTGAGGGAGGTCATAGGAACCATTATACCCCGAAGGCCGAAGGCCTGAGGGGTACAATGATTCCTTTGACCTCCCGAAGGCCTATAAGGGTCCTTGCAGCAAGCCCCTGCAAGGAACTCTGCTGCGCACAAAGGAGAAGAAGAAAAGAAACGATTTTCCTTTTACGACATTCAGACTTCATTAAAAAAAAAAGTACGCCCTTTCGTCCAGTAGTGTTGTAGGTTTCAGGTTTCAGTTTATTTCAATCCCGAGCCCGCTGGGGGCATGTGAGAAATTACAAATGAGCGGCATACATAAATGTGCTCAAGAAATAAATACAATGAAATACAATTATGAAGTACAATATATATATATATATATATATATATATATATATATATATATATATATATATATATATATATATATATATATATATATATATATATATATATATATATATATATATATATCCCTCACTCCACCACTTTCACTCTCCAGTGCGTCCAGAACAATGCTGCCCGCCTCGTCCTCAGAAAGAAAAAATCCGACCACATCACTCCCCTGCTCAAACTCCTTCACTGGCTCCCCATCCCCCAACGCATCCAATACTAGATTCTGTCTCTCTGCTACAAATCCCTGAACAACTACGCTCCTGCCTATATCTCCAACTTACTTCACCCCTACACTCCTCCCCGCTCCCTCCGCTCCGCCTCCGACCCTCTCCGCCTCCACATCCCCCGCAACAAACTCAGCACTTTCGGCCCCCGCTCCTTCTCTGTATACGGTCCATCCGCCTGGAACACTCTCCCACTCTCTCTCCGACAGAAACTCTCTCTCCTCCTTCCAGTCCACCCTCAAAACTCACCTCTTTGAACAGTTCTAGCACTATATCATCACACTCCCCACCCCAAGCTGACTGTCGTAATGTATTTCACTATTTGTGGTACGTGAGTCGTTGTCTAAAGTGTGCGCATGCGTACGCGAGTTGTGAGTGCGCGCTTAGAGTTATAATTATTATAAGATATTAAGCGCATTATAAATACGTAATTATTATATATATATATATATATATATATATATATATATATATATATATATATATATATATATATATATATTATATATATATATATATATATATATATATATATATATATATATATATATATATATATATATATATATATATTCTTTACTTTTAACAAAGGCGTCGCCCAAGCCAAAAAATGCACTCAATCAGAGTAGCTCCAAGGGACATAATTTTTCAATAAATTCTGAGAATGCTGTGCTAATGCCATGGAAATCCAGGCTGGTAAGCTTGCATTGTGTCATCAGGACATCAGCTGTCCTAATTTAGTGACTGCATCGCTTATTAGATCTTTTGAGCCTTCCACTGAACACCTACTACATAAAGTAATAGGGACTACCCCCAGGCGCCCCGCCACCCGCCACCCATCCAGTGTTTCCCCCGAGGGGGGATGCTAGAAAATATTCCCAAACAGATTTTGGACCTGCTGAGTAGATTTAAAGTTTTTGCCGCCTACGACCGGTTTCGACCCAAGGTGGGTTTCATCAGGTAGGCATACGGCGTAACCTGAAATTGCAAACACAACGCATGTACCAGATGCCGCCTCCAGAATTTGACTGGTAGCAACCACTAGTCCAGCGTGGATTGCATCCCTAAAGCTTTATGGGGTGTTGCAGTGGAAGAAGACTGACTAATTTTGAAAGGGCAACACCTAGGCAAATTTGTGGTACAATTATTCTTTACTTTTAACAAAGGCGTCGCCCAAGCCAAAAAATGCACTCAATCAGAGTAGCTCCAAGGGACATAATTTTTCAATAAATTCTGAGAATGCTGTGCTAATGCCATGGAAATCCAGGCTGGTAAGCTTGCATTGTGTCATCAGGACATCAGCTGTCCTTTTGTGACTGCATCGCTTATTAGATCTTTTGAGCCTTCCACTGAACACCTACTACAGTCCCTATTACTTTATCTAAAGTATTTTGATTAATCTAAAATCCACTCAGGCCGAGTTCTTCCAAGCTAATCTTGACAGACTATATACAAGATGGGGTGAACCATAACCCACAAAGTCCCTTCTATATGAGAGCTGTCTTCGCTGTCAAGGGTCTCTACCTTTTGTCTTTGACTTGATTCTGATGTTGAAATATCTCCTTTTGAAAAAGCCTCGCAGATGTGCCAATGCGTCATAGTAAACTCTATAAGGGGCGCGCGCAGTACATACGCGTCATTGGTTTGTCAAACGTCATTTGTCATGACGTTTTTTTTAAAAATAGTTTTTACGTAATTTTATATTTAACGTGATATGAGTTTCGCTTTCGCCTCAAGACTTACGAAAATGGTGACCAAACTAGAATTTCACGGTACAATTTCAGTCTTGCTATAATTTGAGTGAAATCAGGCCGTATACCTGCTTGCTCTTCTGAAAGCGCGCCGATGTGTGTGTATGCGTGTGCTTGTGCATACGCGCGCTCCAAACATCCTCAAAAGGCATAGATGTTCATGCGCCCTCCGATCCATGCCTCTTGGAGATGCGCGCATATGTGTGAAAGAGAACGAGAGAGAGAACGAGAGAACGAACGAACGAAACTTTATTTTCCAAGGATTGAGATATTAGGCGCGCAGGCCTTTCTTACAATCTGTCCTTGCTAAGCTACTTAAGGAACACCAACCAAACAACAAAAACTAACTAATAATAAACGTCACACACACGCATACACACACGCACACAGACACACGTATACATGTACTCGTGCACATGCGCACTTTTGTACATACACATACACACGTACGTGCGCACATAATTATCTAACATATAAGTAGGTATGATATTTTGTGTACTATCAAAAACAAGTTAGAAAACTGAACAAACAATTTGGAGGCTAGATGAAAAAAAATAATTAAAAAACATGAAGCGTATTATGTCAAAAAACAAAGAAAAAGAAAGGATCAGCATAACGATGTCTTAGAGAGAGAGAGAGAGAGAGAGAGAGAGAGAGAGAGAGAGAGAGAGAGAGAGAGAGAGAGAGAGAGAGAGAGAGAGAGAGAGAGAGAGAGAGAGAGAGAGAGAAAGAAAGAGAGAGAGAGAGAGAGAGAGAGAGAGAGAGAGGGAGAGAGAGAGAGAGAGAGAGAGAGAGAGAGAGAGAGAGAGAGAGAGAGAGCGAGAGAGAGAGATGATGATGAAATGATGATGAAACGTTTTTATTCAGGATAAAAAGTTTTAGGCATAGCAATGCCTATCTTCCAAACTGTCCTGCTACTCTACACATATAAAAATACATCAGACGATACATCAAAGGATAAAACATATGTAAGTAAAAAGACCCATCCCCCTCCCCCCCCCCACTCCCCCCACCACCACCACTCAGAGGGAAAAAAAGAAATTAAAAAAAAAATATATATATATAATTATATACACAGGTATGAACCTGACATGTTAATGCAGACAGTCGAACTATTACATAATTAATAACAGTAGAAGAGTATTAGGTAATAGGAAACTTGTCACTAACTATACGAATAGTAGCATAAGGGAGCCGAACATACTATTACTTCTGAAGTAAATATTTATGCAGGCGATCTTTGAAGACGCTAATCTTACAAATTGATTTCAGGTGTGGAGGTAACATATTCCACGCTTTAGCGCCTGAAAAAGACAGACTGGTTTTACAGATGTCTAATGTAATTTTTGGAAGGTGGATCAAACTATTTCTCGTGTTTTTCCTATTATTGTCGGAAAATAGAGTTTTTAGATAGGGTGGGGCTTTTCCGTGCATGATCTTGTGCAGTAGAACACAGCGATTAAATTCAAACTGTTTCTTCAATGTTAGTAACTTGAGAGATTTTAATTTTTCATCAGTCGAAGTAGGACTGGGAAGTATTCAAATTTAATGCCCCGACGATACAAGGAATTAACTTTTTTCATGTGAACTTCGCTGCATCCATCCCAGACGGTAGAACTGTAGTCACAATGCGTTTTGATATGCGCATGGAAAAAGAGTTTACGGATATCAGTATTAACTATATGGCGTAGTTTTGATAACAGGAACAGATTTTTGGAGATTGTTTTGCATATTGAGTCAGTATGCGGCTCCCAGCTTAATTGGTTGTCCACTATAACGCCTAATAAGCGATGCCTAGTTACTTGTTCAACAAGCTGTCTATCTAAGGAAAGTGTTAAAGGTGGTAGGCCATGCTGGTGTTTCTGACGTGTAGTAACTAACATGCTCTTTGTCTTTGGAATACTAATAATCATGTGATTATCACTGCACCAGCCTGCTACTTCATCAAGACTTTGTTGGAGTACCTTATTAATGGTTGTGATATCTTTATCAGATGTGTGTATGGTCGTGTCATCTGCGAACAGATCGCAGTTTGCGTCTAAATGAGATATGCACAGTGGCAGATCATTAATAAAGAGATTAAATAATAAGGGCCCTAGAATAGACCCCTGTGGAACACCGCAAGTTACTAAACCATCAGAGGAATACTTGCCATTTAGCAGTACTTTCTGTGTTCTGTCCCTGAGATAGGAAGATATAAAGGAGACAGTATTTGAGTCAATGTGATAGAATGGTAGTTTTTTTAGTAGGATAGAGTGGTTGACAAGATCAAAAGCTTTTTTCAGGTCAAGAAAGATTGTACCTGATACTTTATTGTCATTTATGGCAGAGAGCCATTTATCAATTAAATGATTGAGGGCAGTTTGGCACGAATGTAGAGGTCGAAATCCTGATTGTGCTGCAGTTATCAGATGGTTTTGCTCCAGAAAGTTTAGAAGATGAGTATGGATATGTCTCTCGAGCGGTTTTGAAATGCAGGATAATATGGAAATGGGCCTGTACTCGTTTAGGTTGCATAAATCTTTTTTTGGGAAGCGGGATTACCTTCGCTTTTTTCAGCTCGTCGGGAAAAACGTTATGTCTGATCGATAAATTATAAATAAAGGTCAGGGATTCGACGACGTAGGGCAGAGATAGTTTTAAAATCTGACTACTAATGCCATCTGGACCGCACGACGATTTGTTCTTTAAACTGGAAATAGATTTGCCTACATCTAGGACAGTCATAAGCGGTACTAAAAATGGGCCGCAGGCTCTCTGTTGACTATGGTGACGTAGTTGATGAGAGCAAGTGTAGTTTACAGGGTTAGGTGTATTTGACTTCGCCAGAGTTTGAGCAACAGTTATGAAGTGAGCGTTGAATGCATCAGCAGTAAGATCGGGCGGAATATTAGGCGATCGTTTACTATTACCTTTGGTGAAATTGTTTATTACTTGCCAGACTGAACGGATGTCTTTGCCGTCGGCAATAATTTGTTCTGCATTTTGCCTCTGTGCTTTACGAACTAGAGATTTGACATGGTTTCGCTGCTTCTTGTATTCAGTAAATTTCTTGTCTCGTTTTAATTCATCTCTTTCCTCCATTGCTTGTTTTATCTCATCAGAGAGCCATTTTGGCATAACAGGATATTTGACGCGTTTGATGCGCTTAGGCGCGTGTCTATCCAGAACGGCGAGAAACAGCTCGTACCAGCGTGACAGGGCATCGTTAGGGTTTTTGCAGTTTTTTATATCATAAAATGGTACTAAAGATAGTTCATATAAAAAAGCAGTTTGGTCGAATTTTTTAAAACATCTATACATTATGGTAGTGTGTCCTTTGATTGACTGTTTAGCTAACCTAACAGACAACGTAAAACAAACAGGAAAGTGATCACTAATGGAAATATTAGGTACGCTAACATTTTTTACAACGCTGACATTTGTGCTGTATACATGGTCTATCAGCGTTGAAGATGAGGAAGTCACTCTAGCAGGTGACTCGACAAGCTGTTTCAACCCTAAAAAATTCAACATGGATCTCCACGAAGTGTGTCCTTGCTTTTGCAAGTCTATGTTGAAGTCTCCCAAAATATGTACATCACCTTTGGACTCCTAAACCACATCTAATCATTAACACAAACTCGTCCTGCCAGGAGGCTGAGGCCGCTGGGTTTCTATATACAAAACCTATAAGAACAGGCGAGGACTTGGTCGTTTTAACTTCTAACCACATGCACTCTATATTAGGGGATTCTAAATCACAACGCCTCTTTGCATAGTTGTTGATGGAATTGTGTACGTACACAGCTAGGCCAGTATGTCCGGGGGCAGATGCATCTCGCCTGAGAATGGAGTAATTGTATATAGCTATGGCATGGTCACTAATGTTAGCTGTTAGACGAGATTCCGTAAATCCAAAAATGTGAAATGGTGAGGACTGGTTTAGGAGAATAGTTATATCTGGTATTTTGTGACAAAGGTGATACACATTAAGATGACCGATATTTAAAGAATGAATGCTGTTGCCACCTGTTGACATATTAAAGGCGAACGTATAGATAGTCAAGCAGAACAGAGCAAAAACAATAATAACAGCAAATACAAAAATAAACAAAAACAAAACAACAACAACAACAAAAAAACAATGTGTGGGCTGAAGAAAAAAAATCGTATAGACACCTAGCGTGTAATTACACAACACAAAGTGTCTAAGTATCCAATTGGTATTAGTAAGAGGATTCCAATAGTCAAGAGCTGTAGGCGGTTCAAACAAACTATCACACGCTCAAACAATCTTCACACGTGACTGCTGGCGGTGACTAGCGCAATCACAGCAGACAACACGCGGTCAATACAATCCGTCACTCCTTTGTTTGGATTAGCTGTGTCGCCAACTGAGAAACCACTCGAGTATATTATTGTTTCAGCCTGCACAGACGCACTGGTTAGCTTTTCTCCGGAAAGCAGGGATAAGCAAGGTTGTCAAGCAACGCAATAAAAGTCCACCGTGCTCTATGTTATAGTCCAGTCACACGTTTAAAGATAGGTCCCTTTGGGTCCATGCAACACCATACGTAGTTGTAATAGTTACGAAGGGGGAAAAAAAAAAAGTCACATTCGTGATATAAATGAGACGTCTGTGATAATAAGTTTATGCAAGAGCAAATCACCTTGTCAATCTAAAACGTCATAAAAAGTCTGTATGTCTGAAAGTCTATGTTTACTATTAAAAATAAAGCAATGGATGACATCATCCTCCACTCCAAATATCAGATCAGCGCTGACATTGTGTCGAAAAGACTCTCACAACAGTTAATAGAAAACGTTATGAAGAGTCTCTGTGACACAATGTTGTATCGGCATGGTTTCATTCGCTAAATCATTGTTTATTATTGTGTCGCAGTGACTCACACAAAATCAAGCTTAGATGATGTTCTGAAGAGTCTCTGTGACACAATTCTGTATCAATATAGTTTCATAACCTAAATCATGGTTTCCATTGTGTCGCAGCGACTCACACAACACCAAGATTCATTAGTGTTAGGCAGAGTCTCTGTGATACAATCTTGTATCAGCATACTTTGTATCAGCGTAGTTTGATATGCTAAATCACCGCATATTAGTGTGTCGCAGTGACACAAATAACATTAAGTTTTGTTAATGTCATCTAAGAGTCTCCGTGACACAATCTTGTGAACTGTACTGTACTGTTTAATAAATCGTTGCAGCATGCACTGTGTCGCAGCGACTCACATAACATTAAATATAGTTAATGTTATAAAGAGTCTCTGTGACACAATCTTGTATCGGCACTGTCTGACGAAATCGAGGTTTGAATTGTGTCGCACTGGCTGTACTTAACATGAGGTATTGGTGATTCCACGAGGATTCACTGCAACACAATCATGTACAAACACAGGCAGTGTGCTTATGCACTGGGCCTGGATGAATAAATGAGCTGTGCGATTTGTCTCAAGACGTGGTCCGGGAGGTGAAAACTGTCAACACAAGCAGGGCCAGCACGACCAGAGAGAGAAAGATGAGAGAGAGAGAGAGAGAGAGAGAGAGAGAGAGAGAGAGAGAGAGAGAGAGAGAGAGAGAGAGAGAGAGAGAGAGAGAGAGAGAGAGAGAGAGAGAGAGAGAGAGAGAGAGATGATGATGATGATGATGAAACTTTATTTATCAACGGTAAAAAGTTTTGACAAAAACAAATCGTCATTTTACAAACTTGCCGTTGCTAACATCTACAACATAAAATAGATTAAAATATAATAATAATGATAATAATGCTGAAGAAGTTGAAATGGTACAAAGCTGGCTAACGAACTCATCCAATGTCTTTCTCCAAACTAGCTATATCGGGTCACCTGCACGCTCTTCTGAAAGCGCGACGATGTGTGTGTGTGTGTGTGTGTGTGTGTGTGTGTGTGTGTGTGCATGTTAGTGCGCGCATGCGCGCGCGCTCCAAACATCTCCAAGAGACATAGATCCTCATGCGCTCTCCGGGCGCATGAGGATCTATGCTTCTTGGAGATGCGCCCATGTCTGTGAGAGGGAGAGAGACTTCGGCGCTGCTAGAGAGAATTACGTCATATTTAGAGTAGTATGTCAATGTCTGCGTGGTGACGGAATTTACGTCACCACCACTGTCTGACTTTCTCTAGAACCCCAGTTTTTTTTTTACTGTTTTAATTCGTTTCTGAATTTTTTATTTTTTTTACTAAAGAAATTGAAAGGATACAAAGCTGGCTAACTAACTCATCCAATGTCTGTATCCAAACTAGCTATATCCAAAATTTCAAGTAAATATAACAAAAATTACGGACTCTAATCTGGGTCAATGTCTTTATCCGAACTAGCTATATAAAAATTTTCAAGTAAATATAACAAAAATTACGGACTCTACCGACTTCCTATAAACGGCTGTTTATGTCTTAAATGAGACATTCAATTACAATATGTTTGGAGGCTCTCTTAGCCACCCCTTTAAGAAAGTATTTCGCCAAATTTCAAGCTTTTGTGTACAGAAATATCGGAGATGCTTTTGTTTACATACATACGCACACACACATACCTACATACCTACATACATACATACATACATACATACATACATACGCACATACGGCGCTTCGCGCCAAATGTACGTTCAGCAGCGAGGTTAGCGCAACTAGACATGACGTAATTTTTATCTTGTTACTTCAATTGTGAGAGGTTTAGGCCTGTCCGCTTTTGAACCCGTCCTAAAAAGTCCCTTCTATAAATAGAAGGGACTTAAAAAGCAGACTGAATTTTTTCCTTCTCGAACAACTTCAGCAAAAATCTATACATGACAACAGAAAATTTGCACTAATAACTGTTTGTGACAATCCTATACCAAACACTCAGCATCCTTGCTTTGGCATGTAATTCCATAGGAAATTTTCCAAGTTCCCCATAGATAAATAAGGTGGGTGTAGATTCTCCTACGCCAAGCACTATCTTATAATACCTTAGCTGTAGTTTTGAGGCTAGCTCTGACATAGATGGGCACCATATTTCACTGCCATACAACAATATTGGTAAAACTAGTCAAAAAGGTCAATTTGTATTTCTAGAGGAAGCATAAGATTTTCGCTTTTTTTAAGGAGTGCAAACATTGCCCTTGTTGCACTAACATGTAATTCTTTTTGTGCAATTGTAAATTTATTATTGTAGTTAAATTTCAGCCCAAGATATTTGTAGTCATAGACTACCTCCAAATTTCTTTCGTTAAAAGTGAAGGTTTTTTTTTTTGCGTATCTTACCGCTTGAAAAGACAACTACTTTAGTCTTGTCGATGTTTACGTTAATGTGCCAGTTATAGCAGTATTCAGACAGTGCGTGATGGGCAGCCTGCAAACCTTTTACAGACTCAGAGCATAGTACTCATCTGATATTGCCTCAATCTGATTGAAATATCTAATTAGCATGCACTTCAGACGGAAGCCAGTGTCCCAAGCCCATGCTACCTGTGAATCGCCAAGGGCATGCATGACGCACAAGCAATCCCAATCTGATCTACAAACCCCACTTGATCAATCTCTCTCCAAGTTCTGCTCTGGTGATCAAAAGATGTCATAGCCCGCGCACTTTGCCATTACATGACAAAAGCCAATAATTATGTCATTTTTGAGAAAAGCGAGATTTTCATTGTTATACAATGAAAATCTCGCTTTTCTCAAAAATGCAGATTTTTGCCAAATAGCGGCAGCAGTGCACACAGTGCAACTCATACTGACTTCGACTCGATGAGCTTTTGCTTACTGAGCAGGGATACAGATTTCAAGCTGTAAAGGCAAAAAACAGCAAGTCCATTTTTGTGAAAAGCGATATTTTCGTTGTAATACAATGACAATCTCGCTGGTCACAAAAATGGACTTGATGTCCTTTGTCTGTCACGATCGATGTCACTAGGGTTCAGGTTGGCATTCGTGACATGCATGATGGCTTCGATCCAGATAATATTATGAAGTTCCCAGTCAGCAAAGGTCCTCGGGCCCAAGACGGCCGCAGTGGGCCCGCGCACGGCTGTGCGCGGGCCCACTGCGGCCGTCGTGTGCCCGAAGACGTTTTGCTACTGAGGTTTCAAACTTGTTTAATGATCCGTTCACTGCTGTGAAACAACCTGTAGAGCAGTGAGTAACCCAGCGAAGACAGAAGCATGCTCAGATTTCAGACAGTTACAACATAATAAATTTATATGCAAACCAAGGGGAATCACAGCGCTGGACAGACAACAGTTAGATCCCCTGCCCTGCAGGGGATCTAACTGTTGTCTGTCCAGCGCTGTGATTCCCCTTGCTGCAGGGGATCTAACTGTTGTCTGTCCAGCGCTGTGATTCCCCTTGGTTTGCATACAATTCTGCCAGCGCTAGCCTCACCTATCTGGTTTGTGAGTGATAATAAATTTATGAATATTTAGAATTATTAATACATTGTGCTGTAACTATCTTTTCTAAGCGTGCCCTTTTTTTTCCCGCTGATTATTCTTTGCATCTTACACGTTTGGCAGACATCTTCTTGGTCCGGATACTATAGAGCAAAAATGTTTGATGGTTTATGAGCTTTTATTCCTATGTCAGGTGTGAGTCACAGATCAGCACACAACTACTGGTTGTTTAGTTCGGGGGTTTAACGTCCGCGGCAACGGAGTGATAATGGACGGCGGTTTATGGCGGACAGAGACGTCTATTGCTACTGGAGTATGACCTGAACACTGATCAATTCAGGCGCACTGCATCTGTGCCACTTTATGTACCAGGACCTTTCAACGGGCATGCTATTGAACGAGTTTCGATGGATACTGGGCCCGGGACAGGACACAGCTAGTCCTTTCGCTCTCTGTCGCTCCCACGCTTAACCGCCCGCGCTATTTCGAACTCGCTACAATTACTGCTGAACGTAGCAATTTTGCATACCAGCTGCCAGTTACCGAAACTGTTCCAAGCCAGTAACCACCAACCAACCGTTCCTCTGCATTGAAGAGAGATTTTCGCGTGAGGCAAAAAATAGCTCAAACAAAGCGGCCAGGACTATAACAGGTAGGTACTGGCTATTGCAAATTACGTGCCGCTTGCCCAGAAGGTGAGTTCAGGACTTCACAACAGCTTTTACGTCAGAATTCATTTTTTAATCGACTAGTCATTCTCATCGGCTGGTGCCGGTAACTTGTCATAAAAGCACACCTACATAACATGCGTGCCTGGGGCGGGAACAAAAATAAACATTGAACCTGCCGCACTAGCCATTCTCTTGCCCCAACACAACTAAAACCGTCCACCTGCAAGAAGCATAGAACCTCATGAGCCCCCGCAACTGCGGGAGCTCATGAGGTTCTATGCCTCTTGCCGGCTCCACCCGTGTTTCTGTTTCCTCACGCAAAATCGTTATTAGGTATTCAGTCTGTTATTTAGTTAGTTATTGGGGTTAACCGCAGAGCAGGCGACTAAAAGGCCATCTCAGTCATGGCGGGTTTTCGGTCTGTGATGGTTTGGAGATTCACTCATGGCCTACGGCATTGAAGGGGTTAGTTGTCCCGGCGTGCTTTGTCTACACTCAGATCTGCCTTTTCATCAGGAAAATTGATCCACTTGACCGTTGTCCCGTCTACCTCGCCCTTTCGCTCTGGCGATTCGGGGTCAAACATAGTGCCAGGGTCACACATGAAAATTGTGACCTTCGTCCCTTGAATTTTCACCGAGAACCGTACGCTCGAGTACAAGCGAGTTTCCAAAGACCGTACACGATTCTTACAGCAACTGTCTAATAGCCGGCGCTGTTCTTATGGCGACGGCCGCCCCCAGGTAGCAACTGTGGAAGTATTCGTTTTATTCTTTCTTCTTATTATTTTTTGCGTATTTTTGTTATTTGTTTAACTAGTCTCAGCCAGGCAGAAAGTTTAAAAAACATTATATTATGTGTTACAGAGATACTAAGATAGGGCCGTCTTTAGTTTGCTTGTGTTAGGGAGATTCACGTCGGGTTGGGACCGTTGGCGCCGGCCATTAGACGCCTTGGCGACGGGCTTCACCCGTCCCGAGCCATTGTCCATTTGTTTGAAAACTGTTGTGTGAGTGTGTGTGATTGCGAGTTGCACCTGAAGTGGCGAAACGAATTTCTCTTTTTGTGATAATAAAGTATTATTATTCTTATTCTTATTCTTATTGAGTTCAATGGTTTTACAGAACTGTTTCTTGTATGGTTCTGGGCTATCACTGAGTATCTTCATCTCTCTCTTGGCTTGACTTCGCGAACGAAGATTTTATAGGAGTTTCCCACGACGTCTGCAGGCTTGTTCGTGGCTGCGGAGGCCAATCCGAGACAGGCAGGTTCGACCGCAGTGGCTGCAGGGGAAGGTATGGCCGGGGTTCTGAGCTGCGGCATCTCTGTTTTTTCTCCTGAGCCGCTTGTCCTTAAGGCTAGCTCTGTGAGAGTCCTCAAAGGAGACAGCTGCCTTGTAAATGGTGGAGCGCCAGGTGTCACGGTCCGCAGCAAGCGAAGACCACTGGTGGTGGTCGATTTGGCAGGCACTAAGTGACTTCTTGAGACAGTCTTTGTATCTCTTCTTTGGTGCCCCTCTGTCACGGTGTCCAGTAGCAAGCTCGCCGAACAGGGTGATCTTTGGTAGGCGATGATCCTCCATCCTGGAGACATGCCCCGCCCAGCGGAGCTGTGTCCGCAGCAGCAAAGCCTCGATGCTCACAGTTTCAGCCTGTTCAAGGACCTCGACGTTGGTGACATAGTCACTCCAGTGAATGCCCAGGATGGTACGCAGGCAGCGCTGGTGAAAGCGTTCGAGGAGTAGTAGTTGGCTGCGGTAGAGGGCCCAGGACTCGGAACCATACAGCAGGGTGGTGAGGACCACAGCTCTGTACACGCTGATCTTGGTGCCTGTTTTCAGCTGTTGATTGTGCCACACCCGCTTGAAAAGTCGCCCGAAAGCGCTGTTCGCTTTTGCCAGCCTGCTGTCAAGCTCCTTGTCCAGCTTGGCGTCCGACGTGATAATGCAGCCAAGGTAAGTAAACTGGTGCACTGACTTTAGTTCAGACTCGCCAATGGTGATGTGAGGAGGGCGATACACTGTCTTGGGTGCCGGCTGATGGAGGACCTCTGTCTTTTTCAGACTGACCTCGAGTCCAAAGAGCTGGGCAGCATCTGCGAAGCAAGACGTGATGCGCTGCAGGGCTCTCTCTGTGTGTGCAACGAGGGCAGCATCATCAGCAAAAAGCAGCTCACGAATCAGTTGGTCTAGGGTTTTCGTGTGGGCCTGCAGTCGTCTGAGGTTGAACAGGCTGCCATCGAGACGATACCTGATGTACACTGCATCGTCATCATCGAGGTCCACTGTGGCCTGCTTCAACATCATGCTAAAAAAGATGGTGAAAAGGGTCGGTGCCAGCACGCAGCCCTGCTTTACGCCGTTGAGAATAGGGAATGGTTCTGAGAGGTCATTGTTGAGTCTGACCTGGCCTTGCTGGTCCTCGTGTAGCTGGACAATCATGTTGAGGAACTTTGGGGGACAGCCAAGTCGCTCCAGGATCTGCCACATGCCTTGCCTGCTCACAGTGTCGAACGCTTTTGTTAGGTCGACAAATGTTACGTACAGCGCTTTGTTCTGCTCGCGGCACTTCTCCTGTAGCTGTCTCAGCACAAAGACCATATCGGTGGTGCTCCTGTTTGCTCTGAAGCCACACTGGCCCTCTGGGAGTTGGTCTTCAGCGATGGCAGGTACCAGCCGATTCAGGAGCAGCCTTGCAAGGATTTTCCCAGCAATGGACAGCAGGGTAATTCCCCGATAGTTGGAACAGTCAGACTTCTCGCCTTTGTTCTTGTACAGGGTGATAACGACTGCATCACGGAGATCTTTTGGTAGTGTTCCTTCCTCCCAGCAGCAGAGAAAGAGGTCATGGAGCTTGTTGTGCAGTGCTGTGCCTCCATGTTTCCAGATCTCTGGCGGTATTCCATCAATGCCTGCTGCTTTGCCACTCTTGAGCTGGTGGATGGCTGTGAGGGTCTCTTCAGCGGTGGGCGGTTCGTCCAACTCAACCTTTACTGGGAGGTGTGGGATTTGTAGGACCACTGCTTCTTGAACAGTGCGCTCAGCGCTGAAGAGGCTCTGAAAGTATTCCGACCAGCGGTTCAAGATGGAGGTATTATCTGTGAGGAGTGCCTGGCCATTCGCGCTTCGCAGGGGACTTTGTACCAGGTGCCTGGGGCCATACACTGCTTTCAGTGCTTCGTAGAAGCCCCTGTAGTCACCATTGTCAGCACAAAGCTGGGTCCTCTGTGCAAGTCTGGTCCACCACTCATTCTGGAGATCTCTGAGCTTGCGCTGGAGACTGCTGCAGACGAGGCGGAAGGCAGACTTCTTCACAGGGCAGGAAGGCTGGGCTAGGTGGGCCTGATGGGCGGCTCTTTTTTTTGCTAGGTGTTCCTGGATCTCTACATCGTTTTCGTCAAACCAGTCTTTGTTCTTCTTTCTGGCGAAACCCAAGACTTCTGCAGAGGATTTTGCAATAGCAGTTTTCAGTTGTTCCCAAAGTGTTTCAGGGGAGGGCAGGCTTTAGGAAACATCCACGGACCATGACACTGACCATTCCAAGTCCTGTAGCGACGGGCGAGGGGCGAAACGGCAGGTGAAAGATGTCACTGGAAGCCGCAGTCTCAAACCTGCATGCAGGCGGTTCAGGATATTGGTCGCCTGATGTTGACCTGGGGATGACAACATCACTCGGCACACCCTGAACAACCAAGCAGCCTTCTCTAGGGACAGCACTGCTTGCTCCACACGGAGAGGGGCCTAGAAAAGGTGGCCTAACCAAAGCTCGTCCCCTCGTAACCCCAGTTGGCTAGCCGCGGTCAACGGGCATCTTCTCCTGCGGTCAAAAAACAAGAAAGAATAACGGATCCACTCTCATGACGACCACGACCGGACTCAACGTAGCATGCTGGAACGTCCGAACCATGCTCGACAAAGCAGACAGCGGACGCCCTGAACGTCGCTCCGCCCTCATTGCCCATGAATTGCGGAGGTTAAACATCGACATCGCCGCGCTCAGCGAAGTACGCCTTCCGGACGAAGGCAGCCTCCAAGAACTTGGTGCTGGGTACACCCTCTACTGGTCAGGCAGGCCTGCATCAGAAAGACGGCTCTCAGGCGTGGGTTTCATGGTCAAGACATCCATTGCGACTAAGCTGGAAAACCTACCAACGGGCCACTCAGACCGCATCATGTCCATGCGCCTCCCACTGAGACACCAGCAACACGTCACCCTTCTCAGTGTGTACTCCCCAACCCTCCTGGCAGAGCCTGCTGAAAAGGACAAGTTTTACACTGACCTGCGCAGCCTCCTACAGAGTACCCCTGCAGACGACAAAGTCATCATCCTTGGCGACTTCAACGCCAGAGTGGGCCAGGACTCTGAAGCCTGGAAAGGAGTCCTCGGCAAGCATGGCGTGGGGAACTGCAATGACAATGGCCGCCTACTGTTGGAGTTCTGTGCGGAGCAGCAACTGGTCATCACCAACACTACTTTTCAGCAAAAGGACAGTCGAAAGACCACCTGGATGCATCCTCGCTCCAAACACTGGCACCTTATCGACTATGTCCTTATGCGTCAGAGGGACCGCAGTGACGTCCTCCTCACCAGAGTGATGCCCAGCGCAGAGTGCCACACTGACCACCGCCTTGTCCGCTGCAAACTCAGGCTCCACTTCAGGCCAAAACCCAAGAAATGGGGGCCCCCCAAGAAAAAGCTTGATGTTGCCAGCCTTCAGCGTGACGATGTGAAAGCCGCCTTTCAGACAGATTTACAGCGCAGGCTCAAAGACACAGCGGACCCAGTAGACTCCTCCCCTGAGTATCTTCATAAAAGGAAGGTTAATATGTTATTCAGCAGTTTTTAAAAAATAAATTTAATGATAAATCAGTTAATGTTTTTTTTTCCAGCTTGGTTAGTTTTCTACGAGAACCGCCCATTAGCTTTTGCGTTTATAAATTTATACTATTTATAAAGGCATTCACCTTTTTCGTCTTAATTCTCTTACGTCGTATTTATACGACGTAAGTGAGTTAAGCCAAAAAAGGTTAATGCCAAGCGTGTAAAAAGTAAACCATTGACTTCAAAGAAAGGAACCACTTAGAAAGGACAAACACAAAACACTTTATCAATTGTGTTGTACCTGTGCTTTCCAAGAGTGTTTTATAAATTGTGTTGTCCCTTTTAAACATGTTTTTTTTCCTTTGTTGTGAATTTTTAAAACAAAAGACATATCCTCTGCGCAATTCAGTCAAGACTATGGCTTTAGAGGTAGAACAAGTCTGTTCTGGTCACAAGCAGTGTGACCAGTTAATCGATGATATTTCTATGTTAATTGACATCGGTAGGGAGCCTGCTGGGATTCAGTATTTGATACAACGCTGACCTATTCACAGCCAGCGGCTAGAAATAGTCTCTGACACCATCCGTCATAGTTTCACGGCGATATAACCTCCTCTACCTTACGCACATGAATATAAATTGAGGTCAGCAAGAAGCATTGATCCTCATGTGCTCCCGCAACTGCGGGGCTCATGAGGATCTATACGTCTTGCAGTTTTGTGGTTTTCACTGGCATGGCAATGGAAGGGTTAACTTAAGGTCAAAACCGGTCACGCACATAACACATCGACTTTTTCGCTTCCTTGGCAAGGCATTGCGGTGTAAACGGCGAGGAAATACGTAAGCAAAACTGGTAAAGCATTAAAGAGAAATGTTTGCCAGCTAAGTTTCTAATGTAAGATGGAAGAAACTCCAGGCATATTTGAAGCGTGACGTGTGATGATGGTGATGATTTCCATTTATATAGCAACATCCAGACCAAAACGGTGACTGTCATTTATATGGCGCTTCTTTTCAGTCATAACATGTCTACTTAACCCGTTCAGCGTCGAGAAAAATTGAACACCAGCCAACTGCAAGAGGCATGCATAGCTCATGAGCCCCCGCAATTGCTGGGGCTCATGAGGATCTATGCCTCTTGCTGACACCACTTTGAATCCCTGTTCTTGGGAGAGCTATTTTTTTTTTTTTTTTTTTTTTTTTTTTGGGGGGGGGGGGGGTCTTGAATTAACGAAGTTGCAGAGACACAGATGCGTCAGATGGCACTAAACGGGTTAAAGCGCTTGGGAAAGATCTAAAAAGAAGAAGGAGAGAAAAAAATAAACACGCAAAAACAGACGAGCAGGAGAGGCTGACGAAAGCAAAATGTTGTGCGCACCTCTTAACCTGAAACATCTGTTACTTTAAACTTTATGACGTGTTTTTGTTCGACCAGGTATTATTCTTTTGACGTTTTCTTTTCAACTCATCAAATGTGCAAACGCAATTTAACAAGTATTATTTTTTCACTTTGAAAAAAGCCTTCTAAAAATGCTAGATCTCTGTAACTTCCGGTTCTTGACTTCCGTAAGAAATATTCTGCGGACGTGTAGTGCGGGTTTGTTATTTTTGATATTACAGCTACAGGCCGTCAGGTCGAAAGTTAAACACCAGCATATTACTTGAGATATAACATAACGCCGGGAAAACTTAACGGTTTCGTTATATTACCAAAGTTTGTGATAAGGAAAGTAATCTACATAGGAAATGTTTGGTCCGCACTTTTGAAAAAGTATTGTTATATCCGACTTTTGTTGTATCCAGCCTTATTATTAGCGACTTCAATAATGAGATCACAAAAGTAACTTGCCAATCGCGTCTGCAGTAAAACAGCGCTGAAAGAAAAGACCTCTTTGCATGAGTCATGAGGGTATTCAAACTTACGCACACTCAAGTACCAGATTATAGGCTTCCCTCAATACTGCCACTAAAATGGACATTTCCAGAGGAAACAAAGAAAGTGTTCAAGTTCATGAATTAAAAATGCAACTGCACGCAGAGGTTTCTGCTTCAAAAACAAAAGCGTCAGCAAAATCAATTGATCAATACATGTGCGATTTTCTGTGAGCCGTAGGGTTTACAGTCACAGACTATAACACGCACGTCAAAGGAAAATATTGATTTCTCTACGATCGAGAAATAGTGACTGAGATCCAATTGCAAGAGGCATAGTCCTCATGAGCCCCCGCAATTGTGGGAGCTCATGAGGATCTATGCCTCTTGCTGATGTCAGTTTGTATCCACGCTCTTTAGACAGGTTGGGCTCTTTGGCGTAAAATTAACCAAGATTTCAGAAACACGATCTGCGTTCACTGACAGGGAAAGGTTAAAGTGAAATAGTTGACTGGCATCTCCGGTGCCACATAGTCTCAGCTAAAAAGGTATTTGTGTAAGATCGTGGACTGCATAATTTGTTTGCTTATTGTATACACGTCTATTGTAGCGGCAACTGGGTGGTGCTGACGCTGCCAGGCTTCTCTTTGAACACGTGTCGCAATAAGGATATGCGGCGATCAGCCGCGTATCCGTATGCGGCACTTCTATAATGAGTTAAATGTTCAGTGTGGGAGTGACATTAACTCATTAGAAGGTGCCCAGCGTCTATAGCCACCGGCAACGCTATGCGGCACTTCCGCAGCTTTTTGTCCAGGGCGCCTTTAAGAGTTAACATTTCATCTTGCTGTATTTTTATAGCTGTAATACATATTACACAGCTCCGCTGGGCGGGGCATGTCTCCAGGATGGAGGATCATCGCCTACCAAAGATCACCCTGTTCGGCGAGCTTGCTACTGGACACCGAGACAGAGGGGCACCAAAGAAGAGATACAAAGACTGTCTCAAGAAGTCACTTAGTGCCTGCCAAATCGACCACCACCAGTGGTCTTCGCTTGCTGCAGACCGTGACACCTGGCGCTCCACCATTTACAAGGCAGCTGTCTCCTTTGAGGACTCTCACAGAGCTAGCCTTAAGGACAAGTGGCTCAGGAGAAAAAACAGAGATGCCGCAGCTCAGAACCCTGGCCATACCTTCCCCTGCAGCCACTGCGGTCGAACCTGCCTGTCTCGGATTGGCCTCCGCAGCCACGAACAAGCCTGCAGACGTCGTGGGCAACTCCTATAAAATCTTCGTTCGCGAAGTCAAGCCAAGAGAGAGAGAGAGAGAGAGACATATTATTATCAGAGTCATTGGTTGAAAGTGTAATCAAAGCAGAGAATTGTTTGCATGCTATAATATTGCAAGACAGTTTTAGACATAGTGTCAGGCTATTTACTGTTTGTTTGTTTGTTCGTTTGTTTGTTTGCGTTTACAATTGTTTGTGTTGTGTTTACGTCAAATCGTCAAAATTACTTATATCGACTGTTTTTACTACTCGATCTCCTGATCCACCGCTGCAAAATGAAAACACGAAACTCGGGTTTTATGTGCATTGTAGTCTCTGCGTCAAAAGTGATTCATTTTTAACGACATCCAGTGAATAGATGACACTAGAAGTCACCTCTGTGTGAAAAAAAATAGGGCTTCAGTTCGTGTAAACGAGGAGGTGATGGAAGGTGATAAGGCAAAGAGAATCATGTCAGAGAAACTGTCTCGGGTTCAGGGTTCAGTTGCACGAGAACGCTTAAATGCCGCGCAAGCCACTGCCCAAAGTGATCCGCAATTATAAGCAAGCCACTGTGCAAGGTGCTGGGCTATCCTGCGCAAGCCACTATGTCAGGTTCGCGGCTATTCTACGCAAGCCATTAAAGATGTTCGGCTATCCTGCGCAAGCCACTATGCCAGGTTCGCGGCTATTCTACGCAAGCCATTAAATATGCTCGGCTATCCTGCGCAAGACACTATGCCAGGTTCGCGGCTATTCTATGCAAGCCATTAAAGATGATCGGCGTATTGGCTTGCGCAGGATTTAAGCTCACCTAAACTGAGACCAGAACCTAACTTACATCGAACGAAAAAACACGCGATCTTTCCCGGAGGAAACAAAGACTGTCGCCATTGTTTGCAGTCAGCGCAAGAGACCAGTAGGACACGATCGACCAGAAGTGAAAAATTCAGACATAAAACCCACCCGATCTGCAACAGACGTAGATCCTCATGAGCCCCCCAAACTGCGGGGGCTCATGATGATCTACGTCTTTTGCAGCTGCGTCTACTGGAATTAGTCTGAAGTATTCTCGACGCAGGAGATTAATGGGGCCTGAGTCGAGCGTGCGACGGCGTCTGAAAAACAGCGGCTATTGAATTGACAAGGCCCCTGCATCTTCTTGGCAACTGCGCCGTGTCGTCAAAATACTAGGTATTACGAGTACACTAATGACGTCAAATTCATCTTTGTCTGCAAACCCGTTGCTGGTATTGTTACTGGAACCGGTTTAAAGTGAGAATGGCGCTGTAACGCTAGCCGAGGTGAAAAAATTCAAGTACTCCTTTAAGCGAATGCAAATTATGGAGAAAACAGATTCTCATGTGTCCCATATGTTAATATATGTGTTGGTCTGTAATTTTAGACCTTACGGGACGGGTGTAAGCCGTAAGGTATACAATTACAGACCAGCACAACTTACCTATTTCGACTAATTGTCCTTGTCTGCGGACACGAAGCAGTCTAATAGTGATCCGGTCTTTGGGTCCCTGTGGGAGATCTCTGTCTGATGATACCTATAGATTTCATTCTAATCAATTTATTCTAATCAAGTTTAAATCGCTGACAACAGCTCAATAGCACGCGTGAAAGGACGTTACAATACAGGAAATGAGTGGTAAAATCCAATGCATTTCTGATGGAGTTAACTCATTCAGCCCTGACGCACTACAGCAGGAGGTGGGTCGACCATGATAATTTAAGGGTAGTGCCAGATTAGCTTGGCGCCTCCAAAATTTGGGAAATACGTGCGTCGGGCTGAATGAGTTAACCCTTTGGCTATCGGTAGCGCTGTTGGCCGAGGTGATTCCTATAGAAATCACCTACAGCTCTACCGAGAGCTAAAGGATTAATGTATAACAACCTAGACGGTCTGCATACTGAATGAGGATACACTCTGATGCAAATTAGCTTTGATTTTCCTTTTGCATATCCATATTTTGTCCTTATGAGCAGATTTACGGTGAGGCCCTCTGAGGACAGAAACACATTTTTTTCCGATCAGATTTCTACATTCATTTAACGACCCTTTTGAGTGATTATGTCTGATTTCTATGAGAAAAAAAAGCAATATTGTACATTGAATAAGAACATGGCGATTGCTTTTTAAACCATTTTGGGGGGACTTGCCTGTGTCGTGCAATGTGACACAGTATCATTATGTAAAAGAAAGTTTTCATCAAACATGCGAGACAAACAAGCACTGAAGAATCATTTCAAAGAGATCTTGCTCGAAGATAAAAAAGCACCTCTTTTTGTTTAAACATTCCAGACAGACATGCTGGATTTCGGAAGAATAGCATCAAAGAGACAGCCATTTATACTTTTGTTGATACCCCTCATGGCCAGACAGTATGAATAACCTTTCGAATCATTAGTTTCATAGCAAGCAACAAAATAGCAGTAGTAAATTGTGAAGCAAGGGGCAGCAATTTTTTTCATTAACTCATTCAGCCCCGACACACCACAGCAATACATGGATCGAGCATGATAGTTCAAGGGTGGTGCCAGAATAGCTTGGCGCCCATAGGCGCCAAGCTATTCTGGCACCACCCTTGAACATATCATGCGCGATCTGTCTCTAGAATTGCAATACAGTCCTTCGGAGAGTAACTTCAAAATTTGGGGATTTCGTTCCTGGGGCAGAATGTGTTAATTTGTTATGTCTCAGCGTTTGATAGATGATTGAATAAGTAGTACGTGCATATATCTTGTGCCACCTTAGTCTAATCTGAGATTGGTAGTGACGACCATTTGGTTACACAGTCACAACATTTTCTAAAGCTGAAATGCTTAGTGTCAAATACTCAAAGCCCAAACCCAAGCAGCGAAACGTCTTCGGGCTCACGACGGCCGCGGTGGGCCTGCGCACATGCGTGCGCGGGCCCCATGCGGCCGTCGTGGGCCTGAGGATTTTTGCTTGCTGGGAAGGTTGTTTCAGTGGCGTAGACAACGTGGGGGCCCTCCCCCCCCCCCGCCCCCACACACCACAAAAAAGTAGGGAGGTGTCGGGGGAGGAGGTGGGGGGGGGGGAGGGCAGAATATCCTCTACCCCCTCCCCCCCCCCCCCAATATTTTTAGAGAAAAACTTTTTGTGGGAAAAAATTGAGAAAAAAAATTATCATCTATTTTTTTTAAAGGCTGGAATTTATTAACATGTCAGTCACGCTGGGCCTTCCAAATGAAAACTATCTTTCTACCCCATTGAGTTTTTCGAGG
The DNA here is from genome assembly GCA_036245525.1 of Semisulcospira habei. Classification (NCBI taxonomy): domain Eukaryota; kingdom Metazoa; phylum Mollusca; class Gastropoda; family Semisulcospiridae; genus Semisulcospira; species Semisulcospira habei. The sequence continues at coordinate 43,124,291 of BTPG01000008.1, forward strand.
CGCAGAAAATTAGATTTCGATACGTAAATAAATGATGAGATTTACCTTTCTAACTACGTATTTTTTAGTGTGTGTGTGTGTGTGTGTGTGTGTGTGTGTGTGTGTGTGTGTGTGTGTGTGTGTGTGTGTGTGTTTGTGTGTGAGTGTGAGCTCGCATGCACGTGCGTGTGCATGACAATTGACATCTGCTTTAAAAGTACTTCGTGCATGACGAGTCTCCATCAATGAAACAGGCGCAAGCTGCATGAGTGAGCTTCGTTCTGTGTGGAGTTATAGCGGAGCACCTTGCTTAGTGGCTGGCGCAGGACGCTATAGCGGAGCACCTTGCTTAGTGGCTAGCGCAGGACGCTATAGCGGAGCACCTTGCTTAGTGGCTGGCGCAGGACGCTATAGCGGAGCACCTTGCTTAGTGGCTGGCGCAGGACGCTATAGCGGAGCACCTTGCTTAGTGGCTGGCGCAGGACGCTATAGCGTAGCACCTCGCTTAGTGGCTGGCGCAGGACGCTATAGCGGAGCACCTCGCTTAGTGGCTGGCGCAGGACGCTATAGCGGAGCACCTCGCTTAGTGGCTGGCGCAGGACGCTATAGCGGAGCACCTCGCTTAGTGGCTAGCGCAGGACGCTGTAGCGGAGCACCTCGCTTAGTGGCTGGCGCAGGACGCTGTAGCGGAGCACCTCGCTTAGTGGCTGGCGCAGGACGCTATAGCGGAGCACCTTGCTTAGTGGCTGGTGCAGGACGCTATAGCGGAGCACCTTGCTTAGTGGCTGGCGCAGGACGAAGCTCACTCATGCAACTGACCCAAGACCTATTCCCCTCTGGCTGGAAATGCAACAGAATCCGTGATTTCGACGTGATTGAATGCACTGAGAGAAACAGCATGTGTCATCTTGGCCATGCATGACATCATCTCGCTAGTGTGCATAGTTCCTTCACCGATTTCGGCCTGACACGCTACAGCTGAAAATAGACTGACCCTGACAGTTCTAGGGTAGCGCCGGCCACATTAGTTTGATGCATCACACAGTCGTAGGATAGTGCCAGATTAGCATGGCGACTGTAACATGTCAAGCCAATCTGGTGCTATCCTAGGACGCCTTTCATGGTTATTGGGCAGTGCCAGATTAGCTTGGCGCCTTTGAAGGCGCCAAGCTAATCTTGCACTACCCTTTAATACGGCACTGGGTTATAATTATCGTGGTAAATCTATCTCTCAGTATTTCTTATATGGAGATGTCAAGTTAATCTGGCACTGCCAATAACCTAGAGTCATTTAAGCATCAGAGTAAGTCTATCTCATTGTGTCTCTTACACGAAGACGTTAATTTAATCTGGCACTGTGCAATAACTACAGAACGTACTAATCTAACATGGCTCTAGGTTTTAACTATAATGGTAAGTCTATATCTCAGTCTCTCTTATATGAAGACGTCAAGTTAATCTGGCGCTACAAATACCTATAGAAGGAATTACGCTATACGGTATAGCACTTGGTTCAGTCTCTCTTATATGAAGACGTCAAGTTAATCTGGCGCTACAAATACCTATAGAAGGAATTACGCTAGTATAGCACTTGGTTCAGTCTCTCTTATATGAAGACGTCAAGTTAATCTGGCGCTACAAATACCTATAGAAGGAATTACGCTAGTATAGCACTTGGTTATAACTATCACGGTAAATCTGATACGGCACTAATGCACAAACTGCGTCCCAACATACTGTCCACCCGTCGCACGTATTCATCAGCACTCAGCCCATGCCGCTAAAACTGGTTCTACGACTGAAAATGCCCAGATTGCATGCTTGTCCTAATTAATCAGACTGTGGTGAATAATTGACAAAGCGGTTTCTGATGTTTATCACGACACAAAAAGGCGAGTTAAACAAAAGCCTGTCCATCCTTTTTCGTGCACTTTACCTCAGACATCCAAAAGACTGCAGTCATCTCTAGACATCAATCAGTACACTTCAGACGCGGTAAACTGATTTGTAATCCGCATATTAAAGGCACTCGCTCAAACACAAACATAAAAAAGTAGATCCTGTTAACTCATTCGAGACGTGCTGCATCCGGATACGCGGCTTTATGCCGCGTATCCCTTATGCAGCACGTATCGAATAAACTTGATTAAATGCGCACAGCCCCATCACTGACAGCAGTTGCAGATTGTGTTTCTGAAATCTTTGTTGTTGGTTTAGGTACAAGGTCAAAGGGCATCAGGCATCCAAGGAACATAGATACGCAGTGGTTTCAACAAGAGGCATAGATCCTCACGAACACCAGCAACCGCGGGGGCTCGTGAGGATCTATGTCTTTTGCAGCTGGTTTGTATTTGCTTTTTCTGGGCACAGAAGAAGTTAAACAGTAACACCGGTGTGGGAAGCAAGAAACCAATGCTCAAAAGGCGATCGGGCCGACATCGGCCGCCGTTTACCCGCGCACGGTCGTGCGCGGGTCAACAGCAGCCGACGTCGGCCCAATGGCCTTTGCGCACTGGGAAATAAACATTTGCTTGAATAATAATAATAATAATAATAATAATAATAATAATAATAATAATAGCATTTACATATTATATTAAACTGAGCAACATTTTGCTTGACATTGTGCCGATAACAGGCAGATGTGATTACGAGACCCGAATCAACATGTCCGAGTCGTAAGGCGTGGACATTTTGAGTTGAGTCAAGTAATCACATCTGTCTGTTTATCGGCACTGCATCAAACAAAACTGTTGCTAAATATAATTTATGTACCCAGTCCAAAACAAAACTAGGCTGCCTCGCATTATTTATTTTGCGGCTGATTGCGGTGTTCAGACAAAACACATGAATGGCAGACAACTGCATATCGCTGTCGACTCAGCGCTTAGATTTCGTCTGACGATGAAGATATCAGTGCATATCTGTCCGAGTAAATTCTACTTGTATCTTGATCACGCATAATTGCGAAAAATGCCAGCAGGTTTGTTTTATTTAGTTCTTTTCTCAGCGATATCACCAGCTGACATCTCGTCAATTTCACTTCTCAGTCTAGCGACTCGCACGTTTCCTGGCGTCTTTTCTCTGTTTATGTGTGTGTATAAGATATAAATGTCGAGCGTTCATACACTAAGAATTATTTCATTACTAATACACATCTCTTCTCTTGGCTTGACTTCGCGAACGAAGATTTTATAGGAGTTGCCCACGACGTCTGCAGGCTTATTCGTGGCTGCGGAGGCCAATCCGGGACAGGCAGGTTCGACCGCAGTGGCTGCAGGGGGAGGTATGGCCAGGGTTCTGAGTTGCGGCATCTCTTTTTTTTCTCCTGAGCCGCTTGTCCTTAAGGCTAGCTCTGCGAGAGTCCTCAAAGGAGACAGCTGCCTTGTAAATGGTGGAGCGCCACTAATACACATAAGGAGCTCGTTAATGTTGCAATTGAGCATATTTCGCGTTTCCTTTTTGAAAATGCAAGTATCATCAAGATCATCGAGTCTTCTTGGCTCGCAAGGGATTTTGGGAAGGAAAGTATATCAAGCAAATTCATGAATATTAATTTGCTTGTTATACAATACATCAATACATGTGTCAAAGAAGGGAAAGCTTTATGGAGTGGGTACATAGCGCTGTAATCCAGCATTAGTCACGTTGGTTCTAAGCACTTAAAAACGTAGACACAAAAACGAGACGCCAAAAAAACACAACTGAAAGGGCTGAGGGGGAGATTTAATGCTAACAGTGAGTGATGACGAAACACGATTAAAGAATATTGCCAGCAAATGTAGAAAAAGAATTCATCTTTGAAAGATTTAAGGCTAGACAGACGCATGAGCTTTGAAGGGATAAGTTTTAAAGTTGCTGTTGAATGCCGGGAGAAATGTATGACAATTTCATGCTAGCCATGACTGAAGTGAAATTCAAGTGAACCCCACATGATGCCGCACAGAGCTGTTTCTGGGACATGATTGTCTACGATGTAAACTGTATTTATTAACTGCTGTCGCATCCGTGCTTTAGTAATCCTATAAAGCCAACGGTTGATTTCACATTGACAGCTTTCAGTTACTTCAGGTACTATAAATTCCAAAGAAAAGTCTTCATTCTCTTTAAAATGTAGACAGACCATGAAGTGGGAGCGTAACCACCTAGACACACATGCCGTTGAGGTAACTAACCCCTTCGCTGCCGAGAACAAATGGACACCAACCAACAGCATGGGGTATAGACACGCATGAGCTTTCGCAACTGCAAGGGCTTCTGCGGATCTATACGGGCATACCTCTTGCTGAAACCACTTTACATCCAAGTTCCTTGGACGGCTGGCGATCTTTGACGTTAAACTTTCAGTTATTTGCAAGACACAATCTGCGTCCACTGCGATGTGCATCACGCAGGTTTTGATAGTTAAAATTCGCCGACACAACTGGTTATCAATGCTGTCTAAGGCTTTTCTATTCTCCAAAGGAGAAAAATAGTGCAGGAAAGACTCTTATTTTTATGACATTGAAACTGAACAATTTTAGTTAACCCTTTGTCAAGCACTAGTATATGACATACTAAGAATATTTATAAAGGACACATTGCAAACTGTTAACCCGTTAGGAGTCTTTTAAACCTGGAGTAAGTGGACTAAACAAGTTAACCCACATCCCTACCACAGTGCGTACATTTTGTTTCTAAAATCTTGGTTTTTTCAACCACGAAAAGCCACAACTCTCCAAGAAACTTGAATAGGAATACAAATTGGTCTCAGCAAGGGACATAGAGTTTCATGAGCCCCCGCGACTGCGGGGGTTCACCAGGATCTATGTATGCATCTTGCAGTCGGCTGGTATTCAATTATTCTCGGCAGTAAAGGGGTTAAGCCCTCACTTCCGGTAAAACCCCGAACACCACCGATAGACTCGCGGACATGGTCACTGGAAATGACATCGGATGCACGTGCATTGCTTTGAATTCAAGTTATCCAAAGTGGACTAACCCAGCAAACAAAGACCCATCGTCGGCCGCAGTCTCAGTGACCATTCTCGGCTGTGCGCGGGCCAACTGCGGCCGAAGATGCCCTTTTGTGTGTTGGGATGTGCAATGCAAACAAGCATAATTATAAGATGAAAACCCGATAATAGACTAGCAGCTCCCATTCTTCTCAAGAAACAATAATTATAATGTGGATGCGGGGCTGATAATGGCAACGCTGACGACGATGCTAAAATGGATGACGAAAATACTCTCGTGAGGCACACCTTGCCTCTTTAATTTCCAGCAGAATTTTCCAGGCATGAGTGATTGAATAGGCCGATGGGTATAACAGACATAAGGACCTATGTTGCGCATCCAATCTTATCCTTCAGCAAGCGACATAGATTCTCATGAGCCCCTGCAGTCGCAGGGGCTCATAAGAATCTATGTCTCTTGCTCTACAGATTTGCTTCAGAGGATTTTTTTTATTTTTAGGTTAAGACTACATGTACGTCCTCTGAGCAAAATAAAGATATGCTTAGATGAAAGGCACAATTTTGACGTCAGACTGCTGCTGCTGTTATGTCTTTTAAAATATGAATGAATGAATGAATGAATGAACGAATCAATCAATCAATCAATCAATCAATTAATCAATCAATCAATCAATCAACCAATGAATGAATGAATCAATCAATCAATCGAGCAAGCAAGAAAGTAAGCAAGCAAACATTAAATCAAGCAAGAAAAAAGCAAGCAATCACTCAATCGATCAATCAGTCAATCAAGCAATCGAGCAATATAGCAATTAAGCATTTTTCAAATAAATATCTGCTCAACAATTTCGATGCAAATGTTTTAGGGTAGTGAGCGTGACTCACCTTCCACCATATCCCCTTCTCTGCCGAAGAAAACTTACCAGCCACCCATCTGCAAGAGACATAGATCCGCATGGGCCCGAGCACTTGCGGGGGCCCACGAGGATCTATGTCTCTTGAAGCTACATTGTTTTTGGTATCCAGGTGTCTTAGACGGATGGCTCTCAAAATGAACAAAGAATTCAGAAAAACAACTTGGCAGTGACGGGGTTATAGTTTTCACTTCTCAAGACCATGCGTCATTAACCTGTAAACGCTGGAGAACAATCTACCCTTTGCGGAAGATGGATCGAATGAAATATAATAATAATAATAAAGAGCATTTATATCGCGCTGAATCCCCAGGAGCAGTGGGCTCTAAGCGCGTTACAAAAAAAATGTATATATGGAGAATCTCACTACCTTTAAAAAGTCTAATCTATGCACTTCTAATCTACGCACGCACATACAACTAAAACACACATAACAAAACCATATGTATGCAGACCAAACCAACATCACACACACGCACACACAATCTGTGGATTAATGGTACGCAAGCTGAAAGAAGTAGGTTTTAAGTTGGGTCTTAAAGACGTCAATGTTTTCAGCATTCCGGAGGTGTAGAGGAAGTGAGTTCCAGACAACAGGGGCTTGATACTGGAATGTCCGGCAGCCAAACCGCTTAGAGGAAAAGCTGGGGACACGGAAACGCTTCTCAGAGCAGGAACGAAGGGATCGGGAGGGCTGATAGATGTTGAGGAGGGATGAGAGGTATGGCGGTAGGGATCCATCAAAGCAGCGAAAAGCCAGGACCGCAATCTTGTACTCGACTCTAAACTGAATGGGTAGCCAGTGCAATTCCTGAAGTAGGGGGGTTACATGGTCCATTTTAGATTTGCCAAAAGCAAGTCTGGCAGCATTGTTGAGGACTGTCTGCAGACGAGAGAGTTCTTTCTGGGGGACACCTGCCAGGAGGGAGTTACAATAGTCTAAGCGGCTAAGGACAAGGGAGCAAATAAGTTGAACAGTAGCGGACCGGGTGATGAATGGTCTAATGGAGCTGATTCTTCGCAGCTGGAAGTTCGCCGTCCTGCACACATTAGTAATGTGATAGTGCATGGACATACTGCAGTCGAAGTGAACTCCCAGATTACGTACAGACTGGCTAAAGGTTATTTCACTGTCGCCAACCACGAGGAAGGCCCCTGGTGGGACCTGACTAAGGGAGTGGTCAGAACCAGCGCAAAGTGATTCAGTCTTGCCGTCGTTCAGCTTCAGTTTGTTGCACAGTATCCATATCATTAACCATTTCATTGCCAGCGGGCGTAGATTGTGTTTTTGAAATAATGATACACTCAATGTCAAAGATCCCCACGAGTTTGAGATGATACTCATCGTTCTCAGTGAAACCAGGATCTTTGTAAACACGAAACAACTTTGGCCGTCAAAGGAACCATGTGAAAAGTGGTTTTATCATGAGGCATAGATCCTCATGAGCCCCCGCAACTGCGGGGGCTCATGAGGATCTATACCTCTTGGAGATGGGTGATGTTCAGTTCGTTTTAACCCAGGGCAGTGAATGCCGTGGGTTAAGCTAGACTGTTCAGTATGAGCTCAGGAATAAAGATAACAAAGGCTTTTACAATCAAACTAACGTAGTCGAAGAACCTCTAATTGTCCTCTCATCAGGGCTGAATTAATTGATAATTAATCCCTTCACTCCCGAGAAAACTTGGTTCACCATCCAACTGCAAATGGCACAGACCCTCACGATCCCTCGCAGCTGCGGGGGCTCATGAGGACCTATGCCTCTTGCTGACACTACTTTGTTATCGTTGTTCCTTGGAAGTGGCTAATACCCTTTGTTGTTGAATTAACACACATTTCAGAAGGACGCGTGAATATTTTTTTTTTCTTATTAATTTCCGAGTTGGCAACATCAGAGGCAACACTAATACAATTAACCCACCACAGCAGGAGACAGATCGATCATGAAAATCAAGGATAGTGCCAGATTAGCTGGGCGCCTGATGGCGCCCAGCTAATCTGGCACTACCCTTGATTTATCATACCCCACCCGGGTCTGCCCTGGGGGACTTGGGTGGGGTTAGGTATTTTTTAGTTCCCAGGGTCACCCTGGTCAGCCCCACAGGGTGGGTTTTTCTCTCTATTCTGGGGCATGTGTTTCTGTCTACCCTTTGTCCATTCACCTGTATTTGCCTTTTTAAAACTCTCCCTACTGTCTGCACTGCCTGTAGCTCTTGATATTGGATGTGTGTTGCTAAATGGTCTTAGCTTTATTTAGGCCCCATGTGTTAGGTTTATTTAACGTATTTGACCGGCTGGCGACATACATTCAATGTTCTGGGGGTTTTTTGTGTTTTTTTTTTTTTCACAAGCAGTGCAGGCACGTCCTGAGAAAGCCTTGTTGCTGTCGGGACGTTAAGCAATGTACAATCAATCAATCAATCATTGATTTATCATGGTCGATCTATCTCGTGCAACTGGCACATAGTCGTTAGGTGACACCTCCACAATTTGGGAAACGCGGCCTTGGGGTTAACTGGGTTAATGTGTGTGTTAACCCTTTTGAAATTTTAATGCAACCACAGGTACTGTTCACAGTACCGGAGCCACCGGAAATGTTCACAGTACCGGTGGCAAAGGGGTTTATGGAACGAAATTATATCCTTAACTCATTCTACCCCAGACACACTACAGGAAGATAAGGATAAGGATCGACCATGATAGTTCAAGGGTGATGCCAGAATAGCTTGGCGCCTATGGGCGCCAAGCTATTCTGGCATCACCATTTGAACTGTCATGGTCGATCTGTGTCCTGCATTGCAATGCAGTCTTCAGAAGACAAGGGCAAAATTTAAGGATTTCGGTTTTGGGGTAGAATGAGTTAAACACCACTGTGTATCACTCGAAAACCTTTCTGTTCTGTATGCCACAACGGGTCTAACAGGATCGTAAATTAAGAAATAAATCGCCACTTACATTAGAGTGTGAATCATCCCCCAAAAGTACAACAATGCGCGTGGGACTCACCTGGGAGGCTTCTCTCACTGTAGGAGTTCTGCTGCGGTGCCAGCCAGTGTCCCAGTGTAGGCTGCCTGTCTGCGTGGTGCCTTGCTGATGAATGCACTGCATCGACCTGTCAATGCCGTGCCGCAAGCCAGTGGGATCCCGATGCCGGCCGCTTTTATCTCCAGTAGGCATAGCTTATCATGGGCCCCTACTGCAGGAGGAGAGCTGATATCGATCCCAACATAGGTGCTAATGCGTCCTGCATTGCAGCAAGAGGCACAGGTTCTCATAAGCCCTGTAGGGGCTCATGAGAAACTGTGTCTCTTGCTACAATGAGAGGGGAAACTGATGCCGGAGAAAGTAAAATGTACATATATGTACACATGTTTCTCCTACTGATCAGTATTTGCATCGGTTTTTCTCAGCCTTCATCATCGTTCCTCACACTGAGAGGGGAGTGGAGGTTTAAACAGGTGACTGGCTCAATAGCATAGACCAGAACCTGTTTCACCGGAAACTGCAACAATCGCTCGCGCACGTAGTCGATCTGCGCATGCTCAGACAGCGCGCGCAAGCCACATGCTGGAACGACAGACCGACGATTGAGTGGTTGTTTTCCGGTGTGTGCAGAAAATGACAAGCTCTCATTATACGGTATTGTACATGGCGTGTAAATTGATGTGATGAAAAGGGCCGGGGGGATTGGAACGGGGGCATGCCGCGCTCTGCTCGTGAGACGTGATCGGTTTATTATTTATTTTGTGACTCAGTCCGACGTTGCCCGTTGTCCAGGTAAAAGACGCGGGCTTGTTCTATACCATGTCCGTTGAAAGGTCCTGGTAAATCAAAGTGGCACGGCTGTAATAGCCTGATGTCATCTGATTGGCGTTCAAGTCGTGCTCCATATTCAATGCTGTTTCTGTCCTATAATCACGTTCCGGCTACCATTCCTTCAATCAATCAATCAATCAATCAATCAATCAATCAATCAATCAATCAATCAATCAATCAATCAATCAATCAATCAATCAATCAATCAACCAACCAACCAACCAACGACTCACTCACTCACTCACTCACTCACTCACTCACTCGCTCGCTCGCTCGCTCGCTCGCTCAATCAATCAATCAATCAATCAATCAATCAATCAATCAATCAATCAATCAATCAATCAATCAATCAATCAATCAATCAATCAATCAACATAGTCCGTCGTTTCTCCGCCAGCTAACCTATCAAATTCTCCATTACTGATATCCCAATGCGCAAAAGGCCATCTGGCCGACGTCGGCCGGCGTTGGCCCGCGCACGACCGTGCGCGGGCCAACGGCGGTCGACGTCGGCCAAATGGCCTTTTGCGCATTGGGATACGACTGCTCAGGTCCCTGCCGCTGAATACATAGCTGGTGGCTGCACCATAAAACAAAAATAAACAGCACACTAGGAAGCCGAGTTGTCGATGAGTTGTTAATAAAGATGAAGGACGTGCATATGCAAGCGCCAAGCCATTTAACTCATTCTAGACGTGACGCAGAACGTCTCGAATGAGTTAATAATAATAATAATAATAATAATAATAATAATAATAATACCGTTACTATGTAGGCGCTTTACCCAATTCTGCGAATCGGTTCAAAGCGCCGCGAACTAAACCCAACACGCACGCTCAGGTGACACACGCATTCACTCTGAAGACAAATACAGTGCAAAACAAACACGTCGTGCGAAGGGTCACCTCAGCTATTGAGGTTTCGGAGATTGTGGTCGCTTGGATTTGAAATTTATACAGTGGCCTGAAAGCAGTACCAAAGTGGAGGGGGAGGAAGAGCCGGAGTACCCGGAGAAAGAACCCCGACAGTCCGCCCGAATTATCGGTGACGCTTACTAGAGGAGACAAGTTCGACACCGGAACCGAGTATCCAGCCTCGCACTTTCAGCATTTGTGGCATGCGCCTTACCACTGCACCATGGACCGCTTTTGTCACACAATCCTGGCACCAGCCGTCTTTGAAACATCATGGTCGAATTATTACTTTATTATGTAAGCCGTCCCAAGCTGTAGTCTTCACAGGACAGCTACTAAATGTGGCAATTTCCATCTTAGGCCTCCATGTGATAACTCATTCAAGAGGTTCCGCATCCGGATACGTGGGGTAGTGCCGCGTAAACGAATGCGGTACGTCTGAAATGTGTTAAAATGTCGCAGGTTTCTCTTCATGCCAATCTTCCGCCGCATATGACAATGCATTTAACTGCCGCCGTCTTACATCAGTCGTAAACCCTGTCAGTGACACTCTGCGTCTGAGAAATACAGTCGGAGCTGAAGCAAGCAAAAGGCTCATGAGAATCTACGCCTCTTGCCAAGGGCTTGCATTGACAAGCCAGTACTGAAGAGAACAATGGCAGGATATGAACGGCACAGTGAGAAATGGATGCACAGCACGTGCTTACCGGCCGCAGGGCATATCGATTTCTAGGGCAAGACCGCGACTGACTTCATAAAACATTGATTGGTCCGGGTGTGCATGTCGAGGAGAACCCTAGACTAAAGCAGTATTGTGTGGTGGTAGTTGGGATTGTCACAGGTGACATGTTCTCTTGACGAGCATATTTACTGTAATGCCACTGTGGAGGTTTCTTGTTATTTCTGCCCTTTGCATCAGGAGCGGATCTGGTGGGAGTGGAGTGGGGATGGAGAGGGGATCTTGAGGTTCCGGATCCCCTCCCCTCCCCTCACACACCTGCTCCCACCCCCAGTCCAATACATTATTGAGTGTGCCCCCGCCCCCCCCCCCCTCAACCCATCCACACTTCTTTCACGCGAACTCCTCCTGTAAATGTACACAAAGTGTGTGTGGAGGTCACAAAGATGCTTTTCTCCGCCGCCTTCGCTCTTTGATATTTTGGCAGGAGGTTAGAAGGCGCGACAGGTTGCCATACTCATTTGGCGCGTTCACTCCCACTGTTCCGCCCCCTCCCCCCCCCCCCACCCCTCTCTCCCCGTCGGTGCAATCTTACAATGTGCTCAAAGGGAGAGAAATGCGGGATGTTGTCATGTTAAATATCCTCGATAGTTGGCCTTTACTAATGCAGCCTGACACGGCGCAACAGAGAAATGGACCGGGTGACAGAGAATGTGCAGAATTTATAGACGCAAACTTAGAAATGCACTTTTTACATAATTCTTGCTTATGTTCGTGTTTTGAGGCAAAGGATATCAACCGTGACACTGTTCGAATATTGTGTAATGAAAGTTATCTCCATCGTTTACAGGTAATAGGTCAACTTACATGTTGGTTGTCTGGCTGTCTGTAGGATCATTGGGGCAAATTGAGAAACTCTAACTGGCTGTAGTTTTTCTGGGCATTTTGATGCCAACTGTAAATATTTACAGAAATGCCTGGGTTGTTTTCTTCAAACCAGTCTATGTCCTCAAATTTAACACATTCTGCCCCAGGACCGAAATCCCCAAATTTGGAAGTTGCCCTCTGCAGTACTGTAAAACAATTCTAGAGACAGATCGAGCATGATAGTTCAAGGGTGGTGCCAGAATAGCTTGGCGCCCATGGGCGCTAAGATATGGGCGCTAATATGGGCGCTAAGATATGGGCGCTAAGATATTATGACACCACCCTTTAACTATTATACTTGGTCCATGTCTTGCTGTGGTGTGTCGGGGCTGAATGAGTTAACTGGAAATGTTATGTTACTGAGGTTGAGTTCTTTTGCAAAAGACACATTCTGATTTTATTTTTGCTGGGTGATGTTTGGCAAGAACACACCACACAAAACAACGATCATTATTGTTTTGAATATATATTAACTACTGCTTTTTGTCTACCGTATTGAAAATACGATAGACTTTAGGATGGGGCTGGTCGGAGCACGTTCCGTAGCATGCAAATGACAAGCATAGGCGGGCACACATCAGACTCTGACAGTGAAGTAACACGATAAAAATTACGTCATGGGTAGCTACGCTAACCGCGCTGTTGAACGTACATATGGCGGGAAGCGCGGTGTAAATGTGTGTGTGTGTGTGTGTGTGTGTGTGTGTGTGTGTGTGTGTGTGTGTGTGTGTGTGTGTGTGTGTGTGTGTGTGTGTGTGTGCGTATGTATGTAGACGCGAGTATCTCCAGTAGGTACAGGCCTGAAACATTAGGAAATGCTTCGATCGAGATTTATTTCGGAGAGCCTCCGAGCATATTTTAAATGGTAGACTCGTTAAAGAGAAAAGTTGCCGTTTATATAAAGTCGGTTGACCCGCATTTGAGTCCGTAATATTTATTCTATTCACTCGCAATTTTGGATATAGCTAGCTTGCAGATAGACATTGGATGAGTTCGTTATCCAGCTTTGTACCTTTCCAACCTTTACGTAAAAAGTAATTCATTGCAGAAAAAAAAACTTAAAAAGTAAGAACTCTCGACTTCTAGAGAAGGATCAGACAGTGATAGTGACGTAAAGGCGGGAAACACGTCAGTATCATATATTATAAGTTGTTTTTCTTCCCTACGTCACACGACCAGCCACTTTAGCGCAAACCGTACCATGTGACCGTGATATAAAAACCCCTGTAGCGACAAATGGTGGACGTTTTGTAGTCCTCTCGATGACGCATCTTGGATGCCAGTTTTGTTCTAAAAAAGATCGCCAAACATTCTAAAGAACAAAGTTACTTAGTGTTGTTCGAAACAACAAGCACACTCAGTACTGGAGACAGCAACGTCATGACATATTTTAAATTACGTCATAAGTCTATTATGTATAAAGGTATATTCCTTTGACGTCAGTCATGTCTGGCGTGATCCAGGTCGCAAGATGTCTTCTTGATTTCTTTTACGAAAATAGTGGAGGAATGAAAACAAATACGTTATTGGTCGGAGGGGTTCGCTGCACGGACCCTTGTAGGCCTTCGGGAGGTCAAAGGAATCATTGTACCCCTCAGGACTTCGGCCTTCGGGGTACAATGTTTCCTTTGACCTCCCTCAGGCCTACAAGGGTCCGTGTAGCATACCCCTCCGACCAATAACTTATATTATTGGTCGGAGGGGTTCGCTACACGGATCTTCCAAGAATGGAATGATATTTAGTCTGTTTTAGTTCTAATAAATGAACTTAACCTTCGTGCCAGCCACATCCTCGAAGCCGTGTTGCTTCAATTGCGTTTCCAAAAGCTTGAAAGTACCCAATGCGCAAAAGGCCATCTGGTCGACGTCGGCCGCTGTTGGCCCGCGCACAGGCCAACGGTGGCCGACGTCGACCCGATGGTCTTTTGCGCATTGGGTATTGTATTCCATATATTTTGTAGGTCTTGAGGTCTGGTAATTGTGTGTTGTTTTCAAACTTGTAGATATATAAGATACTATTGATTCATCTTTATCTTCTCTCCTAAATTCTATTTTTGCCTCAATCTTATTTTTAAAATACTTTCATTTAACAACTTGCCTGAATTGTGTTGAAATCATTTTAAAGTGATTGATAAACGTCTTGTCTATGGGAAATAGGTAGCTGTGTAGTGTGAAAAAACATTCCATAAGTTTTGTTGTCCGTCCATTTTATTAGTCCGACAAAATAATAAGATACAAAAATTCTAATATTTCGTTCGACAAAAACAAATATACCTAAATATGTCCACATATCACTTTAAAAGGGAGTAGTTGACATCACTGGTAGATTAATCACACACTCGCACCGAAAATAAATACTAGTCTCATTAAAATTTATCCTAATGTCATCCTATACATATTCCGTGGCTGCCAAGCGTGTATAATGCAGAGAAGAACCAAACAGTTGTGTTGTAACTGTCTTTCAAAACGTGTTTCTTTCTCCCTTGGGTTCTTCTCTGTGTCTCTTAGCATTGTTTCAAAAGCATCTCTACAGAGATCATAAAACCAGTTGCTGTTAGTAGCAGTAAGTAAAGTGGTGTGTTATCTAATGTGTTCCTCTCTATATCCTCCGGATTTAAATCGACAAACGGGACGGCAAATATTTCTTCATGATATGCACAGTTAGCATCTAAGTGCACACATGCTGGAAGCCTATACTTTATTTGCTGTGTGTGTGTGTGTGTTTTTTTTATCAACAAAAAGTATATCTAATAATTCATCTCCATCAAGTATTATATTATATTGAGCCACATTACAGACAGATGTGATTACGAAACCCGAATCAAAAAGTCCGAGTCGTAAGACGAGGCCATTTTGATTCGGGTCAAGTAATCACATCTGTCGATTATCGGCAATATATCAAGGAAAATGTGGCTCGATATAATTTATGTACCAGTCCAAAACAAAACTGTACTCACGTCCTACAGTTTACGACTGAATGCGGTGTTCAGACAAAACATGTGATTGGCAGACGACTGCGTTCGGACTAACGACTGAGCGCGCAGATTTCGTCTGGCTATGAAAAAATCAATGCTTTCTACTCGTAATTAGATCACAGATAATGGCGGAAAATACCAGCATGTTTGTTTATTTTGCTTTTTTTCTCGGGTTATCGCTTACGCTATCGCTAGCGGGCGTCTTCTCAATTTCACTCGTTCAGCGATTCGTTTCGCTCGTTTAGTGGCGTCTGACAAAAGTTCATGCGTGTTTATGGCAAAGAAACTTCGAACGTAAGATCACTAAGAAGTATTTAATCACTACTGCATATAAAGAACTGTTTAATGTTGCAGTACGAGCATATTTCGGTTTCCGTTTTGACAAATGCAAGTAACAAGATACAATATTTTTGGGCCTGTAAAGGATTTTGGGAAGGAAAGTATATCAAGTAAGTTCATGAATATTAATTTGCTTGTTATACAATATATCAATACATGTGTCAAAGAAGGAAAAGTGTTATAGAGTGGGTTCATAATATAATGGCTACATAAGTCTCAAAAGTAATCAGAAATATCGATTATTTGTTTGACTGTCATTTTTATATGTCCGCAAATAAATAGAAAATAATGATATCCCAGTAAGCAAAGATCATCGGGCCCACTACGGCCGCAGCAGGCCCGCGCACGGCTGTGCGCGGGACCACTGAGGCCGTCGTGGGCCCGAAGACATTTTGCTACTGGAGATAGGATAGAAAAACGTTTGTTCACTTATCTTGCATTACTAATCAAAAACAAAAGCTCACATACATGGCTGGCATAGCCTTTGTCAGGAAAGCTGGTTTAGCCAGTTCTATCATCAAATTTGATAAAAGTCGGTTATTTTTGGCCACACTACATTGTGTTAGCTTTAGTTAGAGAGGAATTCATTCCAACGAAAAACATGTTGCATTTTTTTTCTTACGATATACAGTCGTAAGTAATTAACACTTTTTAAGATGTCCATTAACTCATTCGAGACGTGGCGCCTCCGGATACGCGGCATAAGCCGCGTATCCGAAAGCGGCACGTCTCGAATGAGTTAACACATGTACGAGATGGTGACAGAGAAGGAAACAAAATGTTTGCGATACAAAGTAAGCTCTCTTCAAGTGGCGTCACGTGCAATGTTTCTCGAATATTCCCAGAGCCAAAATTAGTCGGCAAGTTGATACCAGGGTCGAATTGCACGTAATTTTCCATGGCCATTACCTGCCAGTCACAGTCCTAGCGGCTTTGTTTTTTAAAAAATATTAAAAAAAAAAATATTAAATTTTTTTTTTTAGCTATGCCTTTAGCCCCACGCACAAATCTCGCTGCAGTACAGTGGGACAGTTGCCGGTTGGCAATTTCTGGCTTGAAAAAGTGTCCTGCAACTGGCTGCAGATCTGCACAAGTTTGTCAGTCATTATTCCTTCAAACCAAACTACCGGCGATCTGGACTTTCACTGAAGGATTTTCGCCATTGGGTACCTACACGTCCCTGTGGACACCATAAGAAGAATAAGAATAAGAGTACTTTATTATCTCGAAAAGAGAAATTCGGTTGTGGTACATTATAACAAATAGTAGAAACAAGACATGAAAACATTATAACATAATTATGAACATTTCGTCCCTGCACTTACACAGCTACAAATTCCAAATGCACATAAGTAAACACTATAAAATCTTAACACATAACTCTTACACATCTCACACATAAACATCTTTTATGAACTGAACTGAGCGGCACTTATACATTCACACCCACCTCTACACATGCATACACAATACGCGTGTTTCAACCTAATCCTAACCCTCACTACTTATTATACAAACGTCTCAATACATTATTACACATTATTACACAAGCTGCGCAATTAAAAACTACCTTAGTAAAATAATTAGTGGGTCAGTAACAGCAATCCCAATATGTCCATGTTTATCACCAAATAAAACACAATATAATCACTTCTCTAAAATCAACAAGCTCCATTCCTACTGATTGCACAGGTAAAGGAGGGAGGAGGGAGGAGTTTGGTTTGGGTATGCGTGGATGTACCTACAGATTGCTTAGAGTGATGGATTTGGGGATGAAACTGTGCTGCAGTCTGAGTGTCCTAGCTTTGTGCGTGCGGAGTCTGCGGCCAGAGGGGAGGAGTTGATAAAGGTGGGCAAGGACATGAGATCTGTCTGAGGCTATCCGCCTACCCTTTCTCACCACACGCTGTTCATACAGGGACTCCACACTGGCTTGCTGACTGCCAATCACTTTGCTGCAGATGTTTACCATTCGTGCCAGGGTGTTCTTGTTCTTCACACTCAGACCTCCATACCAGCACACAGAACCGAAAGTGATGACAGACTCAATAAAAGAGCATTAGAAAGTTTGAAGGACAGAGGGGTTCACATTCAGCTTCCTGAGTTTCTGGAGGCAGTAGATGCGTGACTGACATTTCTTGTGTATGAGGGTAGTGTTCGCGTTAAAGGACAACTTATCATCTATAACTGTAGCAAGATATTTATACTCAGTCACACGCTCAACAGACACATCATCAATAATAAAAACAGGGACAGGGGCAGGGTTTCTTCGAAAGTCTATCAGTAGTTCCTTGGTCTTACTTCGACATTTAGGTCTAGAAAATTATCTTTACACCAAACACTAAAACGTTCTACTTCTGCAAAGTAAGTCGCATCTGTTACGATTGTGGTTGTGTTGTCCTGTGAGAGCATGCATGTGTTAATCGTAGGAAACGATCCGATATTTATTTAAGCTGTGTAGGTTAACACAGCCACAACCGTTTTTTTTAGATTTGAAATTTTTTTGTGTGAAATTTCATTCTAAAAAAAAAAAAAGGGGGGGGGGGGGGGTAATCGTACGATTGTGGTTGTGTTGTCCTGTGAGAGCATGCATGTGTTAATGGTAGGAAACGATCCGATATTTATTTGAGCTCTCATGGTTGCGAATCACGTACCTTTTCAGTAAGATTTTCTTTCGTTCGCGCGTAGAGCGGAACTCGCTTTGTTGTGATACGCTAAGTTTAGACCGGAAGCTTCTAGAAAAGTCGCACAGAGAAGAGCGGTCAATTTTTTGTACAGCGTAGTTTCGCTGAGAATATTCCAGAACGTTCGAGCAAAATCACGCTCTGTCTGGTGACCTCGTATGTGTAACTTCAAAGTGTCGGCAACCTTTTGAAACTCGGTATCAAAGCCGCTCTTATAATCATTGTTTACTGTGCGCGTGAAGTTGGCAGCCGGTCGGTGTTTTTTGTTGTTGAAAGATTGTGAAACTTCTGGAAAGATTCCGGCTAGGTCGTGAACTGCCTTCCATACTTTTGTGTGACATCATTACACACTAGGATTTGGGGCTGAAATTAGTAGCCGAATTTTTGTAGCCTATTGTATTTATTCTAGAAAATTCTTTCTTTATTAATATTTATGAGTTTCAGTTACGTGTTTCGTTCTGATTGGTTGCGTTGTATGATTTTCTTGGAATATTCTAGAAATTGGTTGCACTATTAAAGATTGGTGCTGGGAAGCACGTTCGTACATTGTCATGCATTGTCAGTTGTAGGGACACACAGTTTATCGTAAGTACGTGGTGTACATTGTGAGAGACGCAGCGTAACGGTGGTGTACGTTGTATGAGAAACTTTGTGTCGCCAGTGTGGACATTTGCAGAAGAGACATTGTATCAGTGTTGGTGCATTTGGAAATGCATTGTGTGGAGATTGCATCGCTGAATTAAAATATTGTTGGAACTTTTACTCCAGTATTATCTACATCCTTAAGCCACGTGTGACGGGTTGCAGCTGAATGAAGTTTATTTAAAAGAACCTTACGTGCGTGCGTCTGGTGTGTTTATCATACTACGACTACGACCCAACCACGTAACAGCATTGGAGTGATCTTCTAAGGCAGTGTCATCCGAGTATTTTATAAGGGTAGAGTCAGTGCCACTACAATCATTAGTGTAGAGTGTGAACAGCAAAGGGGAGAGAACTGTACCTTGAGGGGCGCCTATGGAAGTGGACCTAAGGGATGAGAGAGCTGTTTGAAAGCGAACTGACTGGGTCCTATTTACAAGGAAGTTGACAATCCATAGGATAAGCCTTGGAGTTACATTGTAACAGTGACGTTTTTGAGCTATGCGATAGGGTTATATAGTGTTGAAGGTTGAAGAAAAGTCTATAAAAAGAATGCGTACAAAAGAGTCAGGTTTTTCTAAATGTGTGTATGCATGGTGCAGGAGTGTGAGTGTGGCGTCGTTTGTACATCTGTTTTGTTTGTATGCAAACTGGAAAGGATCTTGATAGGGCTTGACCTGATCGAGCAGTCTAGAAAGGAAACACGCTCAAAGCACTTCATTACTATAGTTGTTCTCCCTCCAGGCGTAGTCATACACTGTGTCCAGTTGCTGCTTGACCTCTGACCCGGGCTGTCGTCTGCTCCGTCTGGCCCACCGGACCCACACGCGGCGTCCACTGCGCATGACACGAATCCCCTGCGCCCGCACGCAAGAAGAGGAGAGTAATCTGGACAGAGACAGATGATTCGCTGAGGCGACCGTCAGCACACGACACCACACCACGTGACGGCGGACTCCAGACCGAGTTTGAACCGCCAGCTCACAGAGAAGATGGCCATGGGTTGTCTGCCCGCTTCCCAGCAACACACCGCTTCTTGCACGAGCTGCACCGCCCAGGAAAGTCAGCAATTGGATTGACGTCACGTCTGCCCCAGCAATTACTGCACCAAGTTTATCTGGTGACCACTGCAGCGTTTGAACCGGAAGTTGCTGTCAGAGACGATCTCACGGAGCAGCTTCCGGTAGACGGCGGATTTCACAACCTGTATTGCGAGAAAGGCAACAATACACAATAGTGGTCTTGGGTGGCGATTGTTTGCGTGAAAACACAGATCAACCGAAAGTACAAACTCAAGACACGTTTGATAGACGAGACTTGTGTCGACAATTTTCTAAAACTGTTAATTCATTGGAGACGCGCCGCATGCGTATACGCGGCTAATAGCCGCATATCCGTATGCAGCACGTCTCCAATGAGCTAAGTGAATGCCAATAGGGTCATTAAATCAAAGCATTCCATGAGCCCTCACATAAAGATGAAACCATGGACCTTCTCACCTTGGAAGCATGTCGCATGGTGCTTTTGCCGCCGTGAGATGGCCTTAGCCGCCTGCTCGGCGTTAAATCCAAATAACTAACTAATTAGTACTTTTGTCATAACGTTGCTTGGCGCTTCAGTTTGTCAGCACGTTGCCTGGTGCTTTTCTCATTACGTTGCTTGGTGCTTGTGTCATCACGTTGCTTGGTGCTTTGTCAGCACGTTGCTTGGTGCTTTTGTCATCACGTTGCTTGGTGCTTTTGTCAGCACGTTGCTTGGTACTTGTGTCAGCACGTCGCTTGATGTGTTTAAACGTATTTGACGCCACAACGCTTTATGGCAGCAGTGGCGACTTTCTCGGGCTTTGCTGTTTTAATGAAAGATGATGCCTTGCTGAGAGAGGGGGTCTTGGTGACTGAGGGAGCCTTGGCGAGGAAGGGGGTTCTAGGAACGGAACATGTGGAGGCCTTAGAGTCTGCCCGTCGGAGAGTGCCGAACACGGCGCATTCCAGGTCACGGTGCAGAACCTTAGGGCCCTCGCGCGCTAGCACCTCCGCTTCGTAAATGGACAGCTACAGGCTTAAACCCAGTCAACATCTTCTATCACAGAAGCAGAAATGTGACATTAACCCCTTCACTGCCAAGAAAAAGTGAACACAATCCATCTGCAAGAAACATGGATCCTCATGAGCCCCCGCAAATGCGGGGGCTCATGGGGATCTATGTCTCTTGCTGACACCACGTTGTATCCATATTCACAATTTGCGACATTCGGGATTAGCAATAAACACAGATTCTCACGAGTACTTGCGGTTGCACGGGCTAAAGAAAATCTATGACTCTTACAAATGTAAAATATGTCTGAGGGCATGAACAGAGAACGACATCTGGTGAACGGATAAGTCCTTCAAATCGGTGAAATCAAATATGAAAAGAAAGTAGTAAGAAGGACAAAGTGACAAAACATTCGAAAGTAATCGGCCAGTATTTAGGAAACCGATTGTTTCACATATCTGACAGGTTTTAAAGAAGAGAAAAGAAAAACGAAGCTTAACTCGTTCAACCCGACGGCCGTATTTCCCAAATTTTGGAGGCGACATCTAAAGACTACGCACCAGTTGTACGAGATAAATCGATCATGATAATTCAAGGGCAGTGCCATATTAGTTTGGCGCCGACAGGCGCCAAGCTAATCTGGCACTATCCTTGAATGTTCATGGTCGACCCATCTCCTGCTGTAGTGCGTCAGGACTGAATGGGTTAACAAAGTGGCAGACATATCTGCAGAAACTCTGCTCCTTTCTTGCGGTGGCAGACGGCCATGATGACGTCCCACTGAGTGTGAAACTCGGACTTCTTGCGATTGTCGAAGGGATCAACAGCTGTTTCCAGAGAGGATTAGTCTACTTTCTGAAGACGTTTAAATGTGATTTCAGTTTTCCTTGCAATTCGCTTTGTTGATCAGGCAATGGAATGACCAGTCCCACTCAGCAAAACGGCTTTTATCTGCGGTTCGCTCGCTCTAAAAAATATTTTTGCTTAGTCGCGGAGCACAAAGCGGTAGAATGAATTCCCTCAGCCAGAACTAACCCCCTCAGTGCAAGTTTCGGAACGCACAAAATCAAACAGGACACAATATTCATATAAGTACACACGAGATTAATGTGTGGATGAGAATCTGTGTATCTAGTTTCCAATATTAACTCTAGCTGTTTTCCTCTGCGCAGTACGTGTAGGGTATGACTAAACATGCAGCCGGTGAATAAAACACCCAGTGAATAAGCATCCACATATAGCAACTGACTAAAGCCTGATTTTGTTAAATCTCAATAGGGTATTCAGTGGGCAGTGGGCAGATGTTCACATCTGCACGGGACATAGAGCATAGACGACCCCGCCCTCCACAAGTCCCCTGCTGCCTTGCAGGTTAGGTTTTAGATAACCAAAGGCTAGGGTGCTGACACGGCACCTGATTGGGTGTATGAACTTCCTTGGTGAAGTTACCACTCAGGGCGAAAGAGTCCCATGAGGGTCTCATCGGCCACGTGTCCAGGACCAAGGCGAGCCACAAGTTATGTGGAGTTTCGGTTGTGGTTAAAAGCCTGGAGAGGGATGGGCTCCGCCAGGTTCTTTTGCCCAAGACACATCACATGCAATGACAACCTTACCTCAATCCATACCGGATCGGTCGTCGCCCGAAACAAGGACCGCGCCATCTGTCTTGCGCCAGGGCAGAGGTGTAAGTGTGTTACTGGTGCACCATCACCATCAAAACTCCGTGCCAGAAACAACATCAGCATTGGCACTTGGAACGTCAGAACATTAAGAACGCCTGGAAAGGTAGAGGAACTGACACATGAAATGAACAGATACCATTGGACCATCCAAGGACTTTGCGAAGTACGATGGAAGAACCTTGGGGAAACATCAACCCAGGAAAACCACAAACTGTACTACAGTGGCAGAGAAGACAAACACGAACAGGGTGTCGGATTTCTCGTCCACAGAGACATCGTGAACACCGTCATGAGTTGTCGGCCAGTCTCCAGTAAGTTTATCACCATACGCTTGAGGGCAACCCAATTTAATATCACCATTGTACAAGTTTATGCGCCAACAACAGACTATGGCGATGAGGAAATAGAAGACTTCTACGACCAGCTGCAAGAAGTTCTGGACCAGACCCCCAAGAAAGACATTCTTGTGGTGTAGGGAGACTGGAATGCCAAAATAGGAGAGGATGCTGCTAGGAACTGGAAAGGCACATGCGGACGCTACTGCAATGCAGAGACCAACGACAGAGGCTTAAGGCTCGAGGAATTTGCCAGTTCAAATGATCTAAAGCTGATGAACACGTTTGGCCCGCACAAAGCATCCAGAAGGTGGACATGGAACAGCCCAAACGGAGAGCACCATAACCAAATTGACTACATCATGGTGAAGAGACGCTTCCAAACCAGTGTGAACATTGCCAAGACAAGAAGTTTTCCAGGAGCAGACATTGGAAGCGACCATGACTTAGTGATGACGACCTTCCGACTCCGCCTAAAGAAGGTCAACAAGCAGGGTCCCACCAGAATCAAGTTTGACCTCGAGAAACTGAAAGACCCAGAGGTAGCGGGAGCCTTTCAGGCAAAGATAGGATGAAAATTCGCACCACTGCTACTTCTAGGTGCAGAAGACACGGACGTGGACACACTGATTGACACATTTAACACTGTTGTAACCCAAACAGCCAGTGAGATCCTTGGCAAACACCGACAAGCAAAGAAACCTTGTGTTACAGCTGACATCTTTGTTCTATGTGACAAGCGTCGAGAATTAAAGAAAAAGAAATCAGAGGTAGAAGGAGTTAAACAATACAGAGAAATTAACCAGGATATCAAGAAAAGCATGAAAAAGGCAAAGAATAAGTGGATTGAAGATCAGTGTAAACACGTAGAAGAAAATCTGAACAAAAATAATAGCAAAAAAGCATACCAGCTGGTGACAGACCTGACCAGTGTAATACAAGGTCCTCGATCATTCAAGATAGTGAAGGGAACTGTCTTACGGAAGACCAAGACATACTGAAGAGATGGACAGTGTACTGCTCAGATTT
Organism: Semisulcospira habei; assembly: GCA_036245525.1. Lineage (NCBI taxonomy): Eukaryota > Metazoa > Mollusca > Gastropoda > Semisulcospiridae > Semisulcospira > Semisulcospira habei. The sequence goes on from BTPG01000008.1 coordinate 43,148,193, forward strand.
GTACAACCACCGAGCTGCAGGGGACCCATGCATACTTGTCAACCCACCCGTGACCAACAATGGCAACTATCCCATCCTCCGAGAAGAAGTAGAGGCTGCAGTGAAGTCGCTGAAAAAAGGGAAGGCAGCAGGAGCAGACAACATCCCTGCAGAGCTAGTCCAAGAAGGAGGAGAAGACACGATAAGCGCCTTACTAACAATCTGCAATAAGATCTGGCAGTCAGGGGATTGGCCCACACCATGGACCCAATCACTTATAATAACTCTCCCCAAAAAAGGCAACTCACATCAATGCCAGACCTATAGCACGATCAGTCTTATATCCCACCCAAGCAAAGTCATGTTAAAGATCCTACTGAACAGGCTGAAGCCACAGGCAGAGGAAATCATAGCTGAAGAACAGGCAGGCTTCAGATCAGAGCGCAGCACAACTGAGCAGATCTTCAACCTGCGAGTTCTATGTGAGAGATACCTCCAGCACCATCAGGACCTCTATCATGTCTTTGTGGATTTTAAGAAAGCGTTTGACAGGGTGTGGCATGCAGCCCTTTGGTCCACCATGAAGCTATACAACATCAATGCCAACCTGATCAAAGTCATAGCAAACCTTTACAACAAGGCCACTAGCGCAGTCTGCTTCAAGGGCAAACTAGGAAACTGGTTTAGGATTACAGTTGGAGTCAGACAAGGCTGCTTGCTCTCACCTACTCTTTTCAACATCTTCCTGGAAAGAATCATGACGGACGCTCTGAAAGATCATGAAGGAACTGTCAGTATTGGAGGCAGAACAATCACGAACTTGCGCTTTGCGGACGACATTGATGGCCTTGCAGGAACAGAGCAGGAGCTAGCTCAGCTGGTGGAAAAGCTGGATAGTACAGCCATTGCATATGGGATAGAAATCATTGCAGAGAAGACCAAACTGATGACCAATAACGCCAGTGGCATTGGCACTGAAATCATGGTTGGAGGCCAAAAACTGGAAACAGTTAAGAAATTCAAATACTTAGGAGCCATTGTGACAGATGAGGGATCAAAACCAGAAATACTGTCCAGGACTGCGTAGACAACAACAGCACTGACAAGATTGAAGACCATATGGAAGGACAGAAACATCACACTCTGCTCCAAGATCAGACTGATGCGCTCCTTAGTCATCTCAGTGTTCTTGTATGCCTGCGAGTCATGGACCCTCACAGCAGACCTTGAAAGGAGGATACAAGCCACTGAAATGAGATGCTTTCGAAGGCTGCTTGGCATTTCATACAGAGATCACATCACAAACAAGGAAGTGGGAAGCAGAATCAGGCAAGCCATCGGGCCCTATGAAGACTTATTAGCCATTGTGAGAAAACGCAAACTGAAGTGGTATGGGCATGTCCCGCGTTCAGCAGGGCTTGCCAAAACAATCCTGCAAGGCACTGTGCAAGGAGGACAAAGGAGAGGAAGACAGAGGAAAAGATGGGAGGACACTATCTCAGAGTGGACAGGACTGAAGCTGGGCGATACGCTGAGAATGGCGGAGAACAGAGAGGAACGGAGGGAGCTGGTTGCCAAGTCATCAGTGGTGCCCCAACGGTCGGCAAGACTACGGGATATAGATAGATAGATAGATAGATAGATAGATAGATAGATAGATAGATAGATAGATAGATAGATAGATAGATAGATAGATAGATAGATAGATAGATAGATAGATAGATAGATAGATAGATTGATAGATAGATAGATAGATAGATAGATAGGGTATTCAGTTCTCAAAAGAAATATGTATGCACAACAAAAACAAAAACAAAAATAATATTATACGGAAAACATTTAATAAAAAAACTTTCAAGGAAAATATTAAAACAAGAATATAATATACATGTTACGATTGTGGTTGTGTTGTCCTGTGAGAGCATGCATGTGTTAATCGTAGGAAACGATCCGATATTATGTGAGCGATCATGGTTACGATTCACGTACCTTTTCAGTAAGATATTTTTTTGTTCGCGTGTAGAGCGGAATTCGCTTTGTTATGATGCGCTAAGTTTAAACGGAAGCTTCTAGAAAAGTCGCAAGGAAGAATAGCGGTCGATTTTTGTTTTGCGTAGTTTCGCTGAGAATAAACCAGAATATTCGAGAAGGGTCGCGCTGTCTAGTGACCGCGTACGTGTGTCGTCGGAGGTGTAGGTAACATTTTGCTACATTGTATAGTCATAGTTGTTTACTGTGCGCGTGAAGTTGGCAGCCAGTCGGTGTGTTTTTCTGAAAGATTGTGAAACTTCTGGAAAGATTCCGGCTAGGTCGTGAACTGCCTTCCATACTTTTGTGTGACATCATTACACACTAGGATTGGGGGCTGAAATTAGTAGCCGAATTTTTGTAGCCTATTGTAGTTATTTTGGAAAATTCTTTATTTATTTAATATTTATGAGTTTCAGTTACGTGTTTCGTTCTGATTGGTTGCGTTGTATGATTTTCTTGGATTATTCTAGAAATTGGTTGCACTATAAAAGATTGGTTTTGGGAAGCAGGTTCGTACATTGTCATGCATTGTCAGTTGTAGAGACACGCAGTTTATCGTAGGTACGTGGCCCGTTTAGGGTGTACATTGTGAGAGACACAGCGTAACGTTGTATGAGAAACTTTGTGTCGCCAGTGTGGACATTTGCATAAGAGACTTTGTATGAGTGTTTGTGCATTTGGAAATGCATTGTGTGGAGTTCGCATCGCTGAATTAAAATATTGTTGGAACTGTTACTTCAGTATTATCTACATCCTTAAGCCACGTGTGACGGGTTGCAGCTGAATGAAGTTTATTTAAAAGAACCTTACGTGCGTGCGTCTGGTGTGTTTATCATACTACGACTACGACCCAACCACGTAACATTTTGGCACCTCCGACGGGACCTCTTCAGTTGGCTCAGTGGAAAGGGTAGCAGGAGAAAACAGCCAGCAGTCAAACGCAGAGATGGCGACATCGGAAATGGAGACATTCATGAAAATCGGAAAGAAATGTGGACTGGAGGGAGCCCAGCTCCTGAAAGAGAAAAGAGACTCGAAGAAGAAAAGAGACGAGAGAACGAACGAACGAACGAACGAAATTTTATTTTCCAAGGATTGAGATATTAGGCGCGCAGGCCTTTCTTACAATCTGTCCTTGCTAAGCTACTTAAGGAACACCAACCAAACAACAAAAACTAACTAATAATAAACGTCACACACACGCATACACACACGCACACAGACACACATATACATGTACTCGTGCACATGCGCACTTTTGTACATACACATACACACGTACGTGCGCACATAATTATCTAACATAAATAAGTAGGTATGATATTTTTTGTACTATCAAAAACAAGTTAGAAAACTGAACAAACAATTTGGAGGCTAGATGAAAAAAACCAAAAAAAACCATGAAGCGTATTATGTCGAAAAACAAAGAAGAAGAAAGGATCAGCATAACGATGTCTTAGAAAGGTAATCATGTACTCTACTTTTAAACAGAGAGAGGGACGTGGTTTGTTGAATAGTGGGAGGAAGGGAATTCCATAAAAGAGCACCTGAATAAGACAGGCTAGATTTGAACAGGTCTATAAGGGGCCTTTTTATAGAGAGACTGTTCCTGGAGGTGCTGTATTTTTTTTCAGTTTGCGAAAAAAGCCTAGATAAGTAAGGTGGAGCTTTCCCGTTAAGAATTTTGTGCATCAGTACACATTTGTTTAGTGCGAGGTGCTTAACCAAAGGGAGAAGTCCGATGGCCTGCAGCTTGGCATCAGTGGATAAAGACGGATCAGGGAGGATAAGCTTAGCAGCGCGCTTGTATAATGAGTTTATCTTCTTGAAGTGATTTTCACTGCAGCCATCCCATATTGTTGAAGCATAATCAATGTGTGGTTTAATGTAGGCATTAAAAAATAGTTTGCGTGTCTTAAGGTCAATGATCGTTTTAAGTTTGGAAAGTAGAAACAACTTTTTGGACAAATGTTTTCTCATATAATATAGGTGGTTATGCCAGCTTAGATCATCATCTATTATTACTCCAAGCAGGCGGTGTTGACTGACCTGCTCAACTGAGATGGAGTCCAAAGAAAGGTTGAGTGATGGAGGTTTGAGCTGATGTTTCTGGCGGGTTGTGATAAGCATGCTTTTTGTTTTTGTGGGATTTACAAGCATGCGATTTTCATTACACCACCGAGAGACTTCATGAAGACTCTCTTGAAGATTATTTGCAATTTCAGGCACAGTTTTACCAGCGGAATGTAATGTTGAGTCGTCGGCAAACATGTCACACTCAGTCTCACTACATGTTACATGTAACGGTAGATCGGTAACGAAGATACAAAACAGTAGTGGGCCTAAAATAGACCCCTGGGGCACTCCATACTCCACAAATTGTTCAGAAGAACATTTTCCATTGACATAGACTGTTTGTGTTCTTTTTGTAAGATAGGAGTTCAGAAACGAAAGAGCTGAGGGGCTCTTTTTGTTTAAGTAGGTGGCAAGCTTTTTCAGTAAGATGGTATGATCGATAAGATCAAACACTTTTCTTAGATCCAAGAAGACAGCACCAGCCATTTTATTATCATTCATGCTGTTGACCCACGAATTCACTATTCGTGCGAGTGCAGTGTGGCATGAATGCTTGGGACGAAAACCTGACTGGTGATGATATAATAGGGACCTTTTTTCAAGAAATTCCAGAAGATGTTTGTGAACATGCTTTTCCAGAGGCTTCGAGAGAACTGATAGAAGGGAAATGGGGCGAAAGTTATTAATTTCAGAAGAATTGTTTGCTTTAGGAACAGGCACTATTTTTGATTTTTTTAAAGCTGCTGGGAAGACATTTTTTTGTATACATAGGTTATAAATGTATGTAAGAGGTTCCACTATGTATGGTTGCAACAGGTCAAGGATATATCCATTGATACCATCACTGCCAAAAGACGTTTTCTTTTTTAGGATAGAAATGTATTTGCCTACCTCGTGTACAGCAATATCAGGGATGACGAAAATATCATCTGAGGACAATCTTTGCTTACAGAACTTAGTTAGCTTTTCTGGTGTGGAATATATCGACTGATTGCGATTGTGAGAATTGAGTAAGTCTTTGGGGGCTGATAGAAAGTGGTTATTAAACTCCTCAGCGGAGAGGTTTTCTGGAATGGTATTGCACTGTTTACGCTTGTTGTTGGTAAGCGTATTAAGTGCTGTCCAGATAGAGGAAGGGTTTCTGTCTTCTTCGACTGTTTTGGTTACAAACGATCTCTGGGCCTCTCTAATTAAGTACTTAACTTTATTTCGCAATCTTTTAAATTCATGAAAGTTCTTTTCTTTCTTAGCCTTATTTCTATCATCCATTGCTTGTTTGATTTCGTCGGTTATCCATGAGGGAGGCTGGCGGGATCGGACTCGCTTTCTTCTTACTAGCGCATGTTTGTTTAGCACCCCTAAGAACAGATCAAGTAAGAGAGAAACAGCCTTATCTGGGTTGGTACAATTGTACACATCATGAAACGGTGTAAGGCTAAGATCGTGTAAAAAAGCATCTTTGTTTAGTTTTTTAAAAGACCTATAGGTAATGTACACATGCTGATCCCTCTTTTGTTTGGGCATCTTGCACGACCATGTACAGGTGATGGGAAAATGATCACTGACAGCTAGTGGGGGCGACGCTGGTCTCTAGTACTGACTTACAGTTGTTGGTATAGATGTGATCAATGAGGGTAGAGAGAGAAGAGAAGGAGAGAATGGAGAGAGAGGAGAGAGAAGAAAAGACATTGGAGAGAGAAGAAAGAGCCAAAGAACGTGAAATCAGGAAACTTGAAATTCAAGCAAAAGAGGCAGAGAAACAGCTGAAGAGGAGCGAGAAGAGGCGGAGAGGCAGCGACAACACGAAATTCATCTAAAGCAGATGGAGATAGATGGAACAGAGCCAGAGGGCTTCTGAAGCAACTGCCTTAGCCAGCAGAGAGCAAATAGCCCGTGCGCCAAAGCTACCATCTTTCGCAGAAAATTCAGATAATATGGACCCTTACCTAGAGCGATTCGAGCGCTTCGCAAGTAGCAACAACTGGAGACAAGAGACTTGGGCTATCAGGCTGAGTGCACTTCTAACTGGCAAAGCGCTTGAATTTTACACCCGCTTGCCAAGAGATGAAGCCGAAGATTATACGCAGTTGAGAGCCGCCCTGCTGAGACAGTACGACTACACTGAAGAGGGTTACAGGCGACGATTTCGGAACTGCAAGCCTGAAGAAGGAGAAACACCCGGCCTATTCATTGAAAGAATCAGGAGCTACCTGGAGAAATGGATAGAGCTGGCTGGTTTAAACCAAGATTACCAGGACCTGTGTGACCTCATCATCAAAGAACAAGTCCTTAACGCATGTTCTAAGGACCTGGCCGCCCACCTCATAGAGCAAAAAGACCAGTCCCTAAAGTCCCTGGCCTACTTAGCTCAAAGATACCTTGACGTCCACAACATGAAGTTCGGGCCCAGTAAACCGCAGCGTGTGTCTGCACCAGCAGAGGACATCCACAATGTCAGAGACACCCCGAAATACAAGCCGGTGGAGAACCTGACATGTTTTCTCTGCGGAAAGAAAGATCACAAAGCGATACGGTGTCCTTCTAAAGATGTTCCCCGAGGCGACAACATCAGAAGATCCAACCAAGATCGCGGGATAGCAGGCAGAAGCAGTACCACGTCTCAACACAGAGCCGCCGCTGTATTAGACAATGATGTGACGTCATCCAGTGACTTTGAGTCTAGAGAAACGCGAGTGACACCGGAGCTGATTGAATCTTTCAGAAAATGGACGCATCCCAGTAGGAGATGGGGCTACATTCTTACCAGTCTCAAACATCGCGCTGCCTGAGAATGAAGTGCCGAATATGCCGGTGGTGTCAGGATTCGTCGGCAAAGCATCAGTGAGAGTGTTGAGAGATACTGGTTGTAGTTGCATCATCGTGAGAGAGGACCTAGTAACTAAAGACCAGAAGCTACAGGAGTGGACCACCCTCATTTTGGCCGACGGAACAGTGAGGATTATCCCCCTTGCCAAAGTCAGCGTCCACACCCCGTACCTGAGAGGAGAGGTGAAGGTGCTATGCGTAAAGACCTCTGTCTACGATCTCATCATCGGAAACATTGATGGTGCCAGAAACGCAGACGATCCAGATCCAGAGTGGAGACCTGAAACGTGTGCTGTTACCACGAGAAGTCAAGCAAAGAAGAGTCACCAGACCATCCCTCTAAAAGTGGCGGACAACACGGAAGCAGCCGTGGTGAATAAGGACAGGCTAGTGGAGCTACAGAGAACTGACCCCACGCTTGACAAGTTCCGAGGTCAGACCGAGCCCGTAACGCGAAAGGCAAAGGAGATAACCTTCGAGACCAGAAAAGATATCCTGTACCGGATATTCGACAGCAATGGAGATAAACCTGTGCGTCAAATAGTAGTTCCTGAACTTTCAGAATGCAGGTGATGAAATTGGCCCATGATTCCATATTGTTACGATTGTGGTTGTGTTGTCCTGTGAGAGCATACATGTGTTGATCGTAGGAAACGATCCGATATTTATTTGAGCTATCATGGTTGCGATTCACGTACCTTTTCGGTGGGATTTTCTTTTGTTCGCGTGTAAAGCGGAATTTGCTTTGTTATTTTGCTAGGTTTGTTCCGGAAGTTTCTAGCGAAGTCACACGGAGAAAAGTGGTCGATTTTTGTACTATGTAGTTACGCTGAGAATAGACCAGAACATTAGAGCAAAATCGTGCTCTGTCTAGTGACCTCGTGTGTGTAACATCAAAGCGTCGGCAACCTTTTGAAACTCGGTATCAAAGTGTGAGGCCGCTCTTTTAGTCACAAGTTGTTTACTGTGCGCGTGAAGCGATCAGCCGTTTTTTTTTACGTTGTGAAATATTGTGAAGGTTCTCGAAAATTCCCTCTAAGTTGTGAACTGCTTACCATACGTTTGTGAGATGTCATTTTGCCAAGGATTTAGAGCTGAAGTTAGCAGCCGTACTTTCGTAGCCGATTGTAGCTTTTCTAGAAAGATTATTTTAATGAGTTTCGGTTGCGTGTTTCGTTTTGATTGTTTGCGTTGTATGATTTTTGTAGATGATTCTGGAAAGTGGTTATACTATATAAAGAGGGTGCTTGAAAGCACGTTCGTACATTGTCTTGCATTGTCAGTAGCAGAGACACGCAGTTTATCGTAGGTACGTAGCCAGTATAGGGGGTACACTGTGAGAGACGCCATATGAGAAACGTTGTGTCGCAGTGTGGACATTGCAGAAGAGACTTTGTATCAGTGTTTGTGCATTTGGAATTGCCTTGTGTGGATATCGCATCGCATCGCTGAATTAAAATATTGTTGGAACTGTTACTCCAGTATTGTCTACATCCTCAAGCCACGTGTGACGGATTCGTCACTTCTTAACACGGATAGTTACTACTACTGGTGTTAAGAGATGACCAGTTATCAACGATAATCCAACGCTTGTGCCTTGAACAGCCTTGAATTTGCATCTGCGGGCATGCTTAGTAATCGACGTGTCCTTCAGTGTCTTCCAGTGAAAGGATATATGACACGAAGATTTAAAACACGCTTTAAAAAAGACTGAGACAGAAAAATATGTCATTGCGCCTTCCCTAACTTTTTCCCTGCCACTGGACGCATATTTCATTCTTCGTTTCAGTCAACGACCAAAAGACTCAACCGTCAGAGGAACATGGACGCAAACTGGTCTTAGCAGAAGACATAGATCCTCGTGAGCCCCAGCAAATGCGGGGGCGCATTAGGATCTATGTTTTTTGCAGATGGATCAGTTTTATTTCTCGGCAGTAAAGGATTTAAAGAGTGTTTGTTTCTTAGTTGGTTACAGTAAGCTTGTCTCGAGCAAGCATCTGTCTTGCTGTAACGGTATGGGATTAAAAGTCAGGTGCCCTCTCAAGTGAGGTCTTGGAGGGCGAACAATGCCACCTGGGAGAGAGAGAGAGAGAGAGAGAGAGAGAGAGAGAGAGAGAGAGAGAGAGAGAGAGAGAGAGAGAGAGAGAGAGACTAGAGAGAGAGAGAGAGAGAGAGAGAGAGAGAGAGAGAGGAGAGAGAGAGAGAGAGAGAGAGAGAGAGAGAGAGAGAGGTTGAAGGCAAAAAAAATGTTACTAGAGTGTGTGAGTGAGTGAGAGAGAGAGAGAGAGAGAGAGAGAGAGAGAGAGAGAGAGAGAGAGAGAGAGAGAGAGAGAGAGAGAGAGAGAGAGAGAGAGAGAGAGAGAGAGAGAGAGAGAGAATGCTGTAACTACACGTAGTCATATTCGTTGAAAATAAACACAGTTCTGCTAAAGGAAAACTGGTATTTAATTTTAATCTTTATTTTTAAACTGTCACACAACATTCCCATACCAAAACTGTATATACAGTACAGTCAGTATTTGAAATGCATTTTGTTATTTTTGCAAGAATACAGACAATGCACAACGTAGCTTTATCTCATGTTCACTATTACACAAAATAGCATTTGATCTTCGCAGTGTGTAATGTGCACATCAATGCCAGATATCTTACACAAATGTAAACAGCGATAATAAATCAATTTATGTCTCATATATATACATCTATATCATGTACGTTACATACATTTCAGAATACACATAAAGTACAATGCTCCTCATTTTGCAAGTGATATTACTGTTCATGAGCCCCCGCAGTCGCGGGGGTTCATGAACAGTAACATCTCTTGCAAAATGAGGAACATTGTACTTTATGTGTATTCCCCGCGCAAACGAGCGGGCTCATGAAAAATAACTCTTGCAAACAAGCACAATATTGTATATGTATTCCCCTCACACCCTCGGGGACTCATGAAGAAGAATGCATTTTGCAAGAGTAGGTACTAGTACATGACATGAATGTATTTCATTTACACATCTGAACACACTTAAGCGTCTGCGTAAGTAATGACTGCCACGAAAAAAATGAACACTTTTTAAGCTTTCCATTTACACATGTACGACGAGATGGTGACAATGAAGGAAACGGAATGTTTGCGATATAAAGTGAACTCTCTTCAAGTAGCGCCACGCGCAGTGTTTTTCGAAATTTCCTAGAGCCAGAATTAGTCGGCAAGCTGAATACCAGGGTCGAATTGCACGTAAGCTTCCATGGCCATTACCTGCCTATGATAGTCCTAGCGGCTTTGTTTGAGCTATGTTTAGCTTCACCGCGCTAAAGTCTCGCTGCAATGCAATCGAACAGTTGCCGGTTACCAATTTCTGGATGGAAAACTTTCCTGCAACTGGCTGCAGATCTGCAAAAGTTTGTCAGTCATTATTCCTTCAAACCAGACTACCGGCGATCTGGACTTTCACTGAAGGATTTCCGCCATTGGGCACCCACACGTCCCTGTGGACACCATTGTTCTTGCTCCAGGCGTAGTCATACACTGTGTCCAGCTCCTGCTTGACCTCTGACCCGGGCTGTCGTCTGCTCAGTCTGGCCCACCGGACCCATACGCGGCATCCACTGCGCATGACACGGGTCAGCTGTGCGCGCACGCCGGAAGAGGCCAGTAATCTGGACAGAGACAGACGACTGGCCGAGGCGGCCGTCAGCACTCGACACCACACCACGCGACGGCGGGCTCCGGGGCGGGTTTGAACCGCCAGCTCACAGAGAAGATGTCCATGGGTTGTCTGCCCGCTCCCCAGCAACACACCGCTCCTTGCACATGCTGCACCGCCAAGGAAGGTCCGCCATCGGCCTGATGTCACGTCTGTCCCAGCAGGTACTGCTCCAATTTTACATGGTGACCACTGCAGCTGCTTGAACCGGAAGTTGGTCTCAGGGACGATCTCACGGAGCAGCTTCCGGTAGACGGCAGATTTCACAACCTGTATGGGAAAAAGATAAAAATACACAATTAGTCTTGGGTGGTAATTGTTTGAATGACAACACACACCAGCCGAATATAAAAACTTAAGACAAATTTGATAGACAACGAGACTTTTGTCGACATTCTTTCTAAAACAGTTAAGTGAATCTCAACAGGATCGTTAGATCGAAGCCTTCCATGAGACCTCACAAAAAGAAACCACCAAAACCCTGAACCTCCTCACCTTGAAAGCAAGTCGTTTGGTGCTTTTGCCAGCTCTCTTTCTACAAGCAGCTGTCTTAGGCTTCGCTGTTTTCTTGATAAATGATGCCTTGCTGAGGGAGGGTGTCTTGGTGAGTGAGTGAGTCTTAGCGGGGGATGGGGTTGTAGGAACGGAACAGGTGGAGGCCTTGGAGTCTGCCCGCCGGAGAGTGCCGAACACGCCTTCCAGGTCACGGTGCAAAACCTTACGGCCTTCGCGTGCACGCACCTCCGCTTCGTAGTTCTGTAAACAAAAGGACAGCTACAGGCTTAAACCCAGTCAACATCTTCTATCAGAGAAGCTGAAATGTGACATTAACCCCTTCACCGCCAAGAAAAAGTGAACGCAATCCATCTGCAAGAGACATGGATCCTCATGAGCCCACGCAGATGTGGGGGCTCATGAGGATCTATGTCTCTTGCTGACACCACTTTGTATCCATGTTCCTCAGACGGCTTGGACTCCGTGGGGTTGAATTAACAAAGATTTCTGTAACAAAATTTGCGCCCACTGACAGGAAAGGACTTAACAAAGACATTCGGAATCAGTAAGCGACATAAATTGTCACGAGCAATAGCGGTTGCACGGGCTAAAGAAAATCTATGACTCTTGACTCTTGCAAATGTAAAACATGTCTGAGGGCATGAACAGAGACCGACATCTAGTGAACCGATAAGTCCTACAAACCGGTAAAATCAAATATAAAAAAAAACAAACAAATGAGTAAAAAGGGCATATATTTGAAAGTAATCCGTCAGTATTCAGGAAACCAACTGTTTCACGCGTCTGACTCGTGTTTTTTTTTAATAATAAAAGCCAAACACAGTGGCAGATATACCTGTAAAAAATCTGCTCCTTTCTCGCGGTAGCAGATGGCCATGATGACGTCACACAGCGTGTTAAACTCAGACAGCTTGAGATGCTGGCCTCCTGTCATGTCCGCCATTGTTTTGAAAAACTTAGTCGACTCTTCGCAGCTGTTTACTTGCGCGCCATAAATTCGCACGCCCTGCAATATGTAGAGAAACATTAACATGCTGGGTAAACAAAAGGCACATATATACATGTATAAATATCCCGAAATGCCAAACTGCGCGATGTAATGATTAACCAAAATCAAGACAGGAAATTCAGGAATGTCCAACAATCCATGATTCCACACACCACACCACAGCAGGACATATGCCCGAATGCGCAAAAGGCCATCGGGCCGACGTCGGTCCGATGGCCTTTTGCGCATTGGGTTTTCCGTACGATAATTTTTTTCATGAAGCCAAGCAGCTCAAATCACTGCCACGCTTTCGCTGCCAGGATTCTCATCAAACTCGAAGAGGAATAGATCCTTATGAGTTGCCACACCTGCTTAGCCCTCAAATCCGATTTTTTTTGGTGACGGATTGTTGGAGTTATTGTGGGCCTGCCTACGATAATTTCATTGCTCTATGAAGATGTGAAATGTGGCCAAGAGTAAGAAGACCAACTAACCATGTCCGCCAGCAGCTGGGTCTCCTTCTTCCAGTCGATCTTGTCCTTGTTCTGCTTGTCAGTGGGCGGGTGTGGGTAAGCGTCGCCGATGACGACTAGCACCCTCTGGGACCCGGATGTCCACTTAAGATCCTTTCTGATCAATCGCAGCATGACTTCGTAAGCTTCCGGCATGTCCCCGCCGCCAGTGGTCCCAACGTTTTGGACGAAGTCGACCAGTTTGGGGAGATCGTCACTGAAGTCGACGTGTTTGATGAGGTAAATACTCCCCTCATCGCAGTAGTCTCCGTGGGCTACAACAGCCGTTGTCACACCCGGGATGTCCGCCTGAAGCCGCAACACAAGTACACATTGTAGTCGTCAGTCTCATTATTACAAGTACTAGCCCATGCGCAAAAGTGCATGGAAGTGGACTGAAACCACTGGCCAGGTCTAAGCAAGACGTCTTAGTCTGCTGTCATGACAGCTGGCTGAGACTTCTGGCTTAGAACTCACCGACGGTTTCATTCCATATCCATGGCTACCACTCGAGTATATCGCATGCTCAATTAAAGCGGACAGGTCTCTGACTCTTATGGGGTATTTCTAATGTGAGCAGAACGTCCTTGGGTGGACGTCGGCCCTATAGTTGGCTCTTTCCACTACGTACGTAATTGCAGGTGTTTCATCTACCACAAAAGTTCGATGAAAGTGCTTGCTCAGCATAGCGCCTTCTCTACAGTGCGCCTCTTTTAAAAGCAAAAGATGCCGTATCATGATAATATTGCACTGCATTAAACCAATGGGGCAGGAAACCACTGAAGCCACTGGTACTGTCAAAAGTACTGTGCACAATGGAGTCAAGTTATACATCCACTGCCTGTACATATCCTAGCGTGGACACGATAATTGCGGATATTTTCAGATTTTACCATGTGTACAACTGAAATGGCTTGAGCTGAACCGGTACGGCAAACCGGTAAACAGGACCGGTGGCTGCAGGGCATGATGCAGTCACCGGTCCTGTTTACCGGTTTACCGTACATGTAACCACCGGTCCTGTTTATCGTTTTGCCGCACCGGTGGCTGACAGAGAGAAAAAAACCCACAAATTTATCTCACCTGTAAGCGTTGAAGCATGTCGGATAGTCTGCCTCTGACCTCGGTTAGCGCCCCTGACATTGAGCCTGTCGTGTCAAAGGAGAAGACAACTTGGAGGGGTCCGTTAGGCAGCATGCAGGCCATTGTTGCAGGAGTTATGGTTCTTTGATGTCTGCAATAATAATAATAATAATAATAATAATAATAATAATAATAATAATAATAATAATTAACAAGATAGTGAATAGTTTTATTATCATTATTGAAACATCATTTTGTTAATTGCTAATATCACGTTATGTTATTCAATCTGATTTGATTTTTTTCATAATAATGTAATTCGCAGATAAATTCTCTTCAAACAGCACGTTTTTTTTTTTTGACTGAATAATCAGTAAAAAAAAAAAAATAGGCACTACTTTTAATGACGGGCCAATAGTGCCTGATTTGATTATCGCTTCTCCAGGTGCCAAGGTAACTTGGGACATTTCTACTACAAACACTGCATAAACACGATATTTTTGACGGGGATAACCCTCCGTTTTGAAGGTAAGTGAGGGTAACCTTTACCTGATGATCATAAAGGGACCACAAGCTCTTGTTAGAAGAGAGGAATAATTTGCTTTCCGAAGACTTTTCAACTGTGCTTTCAGTTCTCCTTGCAATGGTTTTCGCTTTGCTGTTCAAGCAATGGAATGACAGGGACGTAGCGGGCCACTCCGGCGCTCCGGCGACCGCCGGAGTACTTTTTGGACCAAAAAATAAAAATAAAAAAAAAAAAGTGCGAGAGAGAGTGCAAACCTGTCGTGGTGTCAAAACTTCGCAAGTGTATTCATGTTTACCAAAAGTAGCATGTTTGCGCCAATAGCTCAGTGGCGTCAGTGCACCACTTAGCAGTGGCTGGTAAACAGAAAAGTGTCAAAATCGCCGGCCCAAGAACAAAAGCTACTGGCCGAAGTGCATCAACACAACAGACTTCTGCACCACTGACTAGCTCCACCAATTTAGCAGTGGTAGAAAACAGAGAAGGACATGAGGCACCACTAGCAAAAGCCGCACGCCGACTCCAAACGGTAACAGGCTCAAGTCAGTCATGACACATTAAAAGAAGCAGAACGACCTCCCAATAAGAACTTAAACCAGCTGGCATTGGAAATATCTTATTTCTACGCACCACACCGCAACCAATACATGGTCCCCCCCCTACCCCCCACCCCCCAAACAACGGGGAACAGAAAACGGAATGAAACAGCCGAAAAACCGCCAGACTTTTGAACTATGAAATCATCATAGGACCAGCACACAAATGGCCGGCGGGGAAAAAAAGAACTTAATACATGACGACGAAAAACCTCCCACACTTTCAAACAACTACTAGCCGCATTCATCTTCTCCAATGGACTGATCCCTACGATATTCTTTGCGGAATGGGTCTACTTCATGGGCCTTTGCAGAGACAAGGGAGCAAGGAAACAACTAGAATACCTCTTCGTATACTTTAAAGAGGGCAGATACAGCAAAGCTTTGTACGCCTACGACATCATTGATCAACGGGCGCTCGAATACTTAGACGGAACCCCGACTGGAAACACCACAGACAACCACGGAATTGTCCCACCAACAATCAAAACTAAGGACATGAAAAGAACACACTACCACTGTCCACTAGCCTTTCCAAGTTGAGTATAGTGTGAGCGAGAGTACGTCCTCTTGAAGAATACAAAATAAACCACAAAACAAACTACCATAAAACTTAACAACAAAGGTTTACTCAGTCAACAAAAACAAAAGGGTCAGCACGCTGATGAAGGCAGCCCTTAGCCAATAAAAGCTTAAACTTGCCCAAAATACACCTGACAGCTAACTCAAAACGTGACTGATCTGTGAATTGTCATATGGGTATACGGCTGGTCACATCAAGCCATCACACAGTGGTGTGCGATGTACCCAAAAAAAAAAAAGATCACGTATGCACGAGGCTCGATTGAACCACGTCCAAAAGTCTAAAACTGACTCACTCAATTTGATTCGTGTTGCCAACAACTCAGTGGCTTCTGCAGCACGCAGGCAAACAGTTTTTAGGACATTTTCTGAGCTGGATGTGTCAAGAAACCAATCATAAAATCATAAATCAGTCCCTCGAGTGAGGCGTCTTTCTGTCAGAATTCAAATCAGCCGTTGTCAAACCTCTCCTGAAAAAGTCGAATCTTGACCCCAACCAGCTAAAGAACTATCGCCCCGTTTCAAACCTAGCCTTTCTGTCCAAAGTTTTTGAGAGAGTCGTTCTGACATAGCTCACTAAATAGCTGCAGTCAAACAATCTCATCCATCTACTTCAGTCTGCTTAACGTGCTGGGCACAGTACTGAAACTGCTCTCCTCTGTGTCGTTAATGGCCTAGTAAGTGCATATGATGAAAACCTGAGCTCAGTTCGTGCCCTGTTAGACCTATCAGCTGCGTTTGACACCATTGACCACTCCATCTTGCTCCAACGTCTAGAAAACTACTTTGGTATTTCTGGTAAGTTCTACTCTTATCTGTCTTCCCGTCAGATTAACGTCTCTGTCAAGAACGCTCTTTCTGAAACTGCTGCGCTAGAGTTTGGGGTCCCACAGGGCTCCTTCCTTGGCCCCATTCTATTTCCGCTGTACACTCAGCCTCTGTCTCAGGTTATCGCATCGCATTGAACCGATCATCACATGTATGCGGATGATACACAACTTCCGAAATCTGCACCTCAAACAGCTCCAGTCAGGCTATTTCAGATGTTCAGAACTGTATCTCAGATATTAAGTCCTGGATGTGTGAAAATAAACTCCAGTTAAACGAGGGCAAGACAGAAGCTCTTCTTATCGGTGCCTCTCGACTGCTGCCCAATTCTCCTGACTCTATGCGCATTTGTGACGCAAGGCCTATTCCATTTTCTGATTCGGCAGTTCGCAATCTGCAAAATTGATTTTCTGGAATTAAGACGTATCAGTTCTATCCGTCATTACCTCACCACTGAATCTGCCACCAAATTGGTCGTCATTTTAGTCTTGTCCCGCATTGATTACTGCAATTGATTACTTAGCTGGCCTCCCTCGGTCTCTCATCCAGAAATTGCAGTGAGTTCAGAATTGTGCTGCACGTCTTATCGTCCACGCCTGACAGCATCAGCCCATCACTCCTATCCTGAGACAACTTCATTGGCTGCCAGTCAAACAATGAGTCTCGTACAAAATCGCGTGTCTGTGCTACAAAACTATTAACTACTCTACTCCTGCCTATCTCGCTGATCTTCTTCAACTGTACACTCCCTCCCACTCCCTCCGTTCAAGTAGTGACACGGCGCGCCTTCTCAGAGTCCCTCTCTGCAAACAGAGGTGACCGTTGTTTTGCGCACGTTGGACCTCAGTGTTGTCTGGAACTCTCTACCCATAGATATTAGACATTCTCCCTCATTCACTGCCTTTAAATCTGCCCTTAAGGCTCGGACGCACCTGTTCGATACCCCAATGTAGCTCGCGCGCAGTTCTTCGTCAGTGGCCGTTATGTACCTGTGTGTTTGTCTGTGTGTGTGTGTGTGTGCGTGTGTATTGCAGAATCCTTTGTTCCTCTGGCTTTATTACCCCCTCCACTCCCACTCTTTATTTGTAAAGCGCTAAGAGCTTATTTTAGTATAAGCGCTATATAAGTAGCCATTATTATTATTATTAAGAACCAATGTGCTTCAAAAATCCCGTGCAACACAAACGTCTGCTGTCAAAGTTGATTCAGGAGATGCAAAGCTTTTGTGATGAACATTTCTTCGTGGATTATATCTCTTTTTTAAATTTTGTTTCGCAAGTCTCATCTACAACAAACGATCCGCTTTAACTCTGACATGTTGTAATCTTCTAAATACAGAAAGGCGAGTTTGTTTACTAATTGGTTTCCCCATGACCACATGAAGGATTTAAACAATTGTGACATTTCCCAATTCTTGATTCCAAGCCAGCATATCACAGGTAAGTCTGTCTTTGGATCAGGATGTGAATGTTGTTTCTTTAAAATAGATTTAACATTTTAGTAGCAATAAATAAGCGTCTGGTCGCCATTGTCCCTCAAATAGTTTCCGACTTTCCGAAACCGCCGGACTACTTTTCTCATGCCCGCTACGTCCCTGAATGATCAGTTTCACTCAGCGAATTTGCTTTTATAGCTGCCTAAGCTAGCTGTAAAAATACAGTTTCGCTCCGCGGAGCACAAAGCGGTAGAATGAACTCCCTCAGTCAGGCCGAACCGTCTCAGTGCAGGAAGCATATATTCTCATGAGTCCTGCAAATGCATGGGGCTCATGAGAATCTACGCCTATTGCTGACTGAGTTCGGTCAATGAACGTCCTGTTTTGCGGGCACTTGTTCTATATCGCTTCGCGGAATACGGCATTTATCGTAACCTTGGGCTTCGCAGCATAAACTACTATTGACGTCATAGAGCATGAGCGACAAAACTCCACCGTAGAGGCTGACCAATTTTCGCGTATAATTCATTGACTTAAGTCTTGTGGCGGAGTTTGCTCATTCTCACAGAGAGAGAGAGAGAGAGAGAGAGAGACACACACACACACACACACACACACACACACACACACACTCACACACACACACAGACAGACACACACACACACACACACACACACACACACACACACACACACACACACACACACACACACAAACACACACACACACACACACACACACACACAGTTCATGCCATTCTGAGTATCCTGCACTAGCTTATTGTTACTTGCATATTTTGTTTTGCAGCCGTGAAGACTCAGCCGACTGGCCCATTTTGTGGACACCAATCAGTGCATGCGAGCATAATCACCACGTCTCCTTTTCAGTACACATGTTAACCCTTTAACTGACCCTTCACTGTGGGATCCATCACACAAGTGCAAGAGGCATAGACCCTCATGAGCCCCCGCAACTGCGGGGGCTCATGAGGTTCTATGCCTCTTGCTAGATTCAACTGAAACCACCTTTTAATCAACAGCTTAACTGCCATAACTGTAGGATCCATCATACACTTGCATACACATACGCACTTGCGCGGGCTCATGAGGTTCTATAACTCTTGCTAGATCTATTAATATTCGTGTTCCTCACGTAGGGACAGTTATCACATTTTCGATCACAGTCCTCGATGGTTCCAGTAACTTCATTCAGGAGCATTCGCAGCACCTGCAGTAAAGGGGTTAAACTATTTGCATATTATTGTACATTGTTTGCCTAGTTTTAGCATCATGCACGCAGCCAGTAGTGTATTTTCTTCAGAGATAAGGCTTACGGGTTTGCAGTACAATCAATACATCTGCATGCACCTACAGGTCATGCAGAGGCGGATCGGGGGTGGGGGCTGGGGGTGGAGTGGGGTGGGGGGCAGGGTGAGGGGGTGAGGGGAGTGTTCTAGGGGTTTTGGAATTCACCCCAGACCAAAACTTGTTTAAAATGCTATAACAAATTCCCTTTTGGGGCGGTCCGTGGCGCCTGCCACCAATTCCAAAGGTGAGCGGTTCGATACCGGGTTCCGGCGTTGGACTTTTCTCCTCTGGTAAGTGTCACCGTTAATTCGGGCGGACCGTCGGGGGTTCTTTCTCCGGGTACTCCGGTTCTTCCACCCCCCACACTTTGGTACCGGTCTCAGGCCACTTTACAAAATTTCAAATACAAGCGATAAAAAAATCTCTGTAACTTCAGTAGCTGACTGGCCCTTCGTTTGTCTTGTACTGTGTTTGTCTTAAATGGCGTAAATCCGTGTCTGTTTCGTGAGTGTGTGTGTTGGGTTTCAGGCGCGGCGCTTTGAGTCGATTTCCCCAAAATTGAGAAAAAGCGCCTATATAATAACGGTATTATTATTATTATTATTATTATTTTCACGGTGTTTGGGAGCGAGTCCGAAATAGCCCAGGCGGTTAAACGTCGGAGCAGGAGAGCGAAGGGAATCGCCGGGTCGTGGGTTCGAATCCCGTCCCGGTCCCGGTAGCTGGACTCACAATCCAGGGGGAAAAACGGATTTGTTCAATAGCATGTCCGTTGAAAGGTCCTGGTAAATCAAAGTGGCACAGTTGGAGTGCGCCTGAGTTAATCAGTGTTCAGGTCGTACTCCATAGGCAATAGATTTCCCTGTCCCTCATAACCCGCCCGTCAGGGCCGTCCATGATCACCTCGGTGCTGTGGACGTTAAACCCGAACTAACTAACCAACCAACCAACCGGTGTTTGGGAACACCCCCCCCCCCTCCCTCCTCCGTGTTTTGATTGTTTTGGCCAGTTTCAGCACACACACGCTACCTCCTACCCCCCCTCCCCCCCTTCTCCCCGTTGATATATATTTTGGCGAGCGGTGACAGTCTTAGATCTGGCGTCGGGGAGGCCTTTTGTGTCAGGTTAAAAGTCCCAAACAAAAAGTTGGACCCCTCCTCTCAAGGTAACTGATCCGCCACTGTCATGCTTAAATGTACAAGTGTATTTACGGATATTTATGGATGGTTATGTTTTACGGATTGTTTATGCATGCTTGTGGATGTTTTATAGTTTTTACGGAGTTAGCCACTTCACTACCGGGGCACACGGCACAATGTATCCTATTGCACGAGGCATAGATTCTCATAAGCTGCCGCAGCCGCCTATTCTACCGTGTATCCCACCCTGTAACTTAATTTGGGAATTTCGTCTAAAGGCTTAACCCCTTCACTGTTTCGGCACAGAACTAACATTTAACGGCAAGAGACATAGATGCATTGTTTGCATTGCATTGTTTGCTCACTGTTAGTGGCAGTGTGCAAACTATGCAATCTACAAAATACTTGAATTTAAAGACTGCATTGTTTGTTCACTTCCTTTTGGGTCACTGCCTCACTGAATGTGACAGTGAACAAACTATGCAATTATCAGTATATATGGAGTGTACTAAAGGTTGTATTGTTTGCACACTGCCACAGGCAGTGAGCAAACAATGTAATCTTTAGTACACCAGAAATTGTATTTCACACTGCACGTTGAAAGTTCCCATGCTGATTACAAACAGAAAAAGAACTCAGATGCTTGTATTTTACCTTGGATTCAAGGTAATAAAGACAACCGATTGTTTTGATATGACGTACTGAAGTATACATTAACCAGTTTTTAAAAGGGACGTCCATGAGAGATGGCTTTAGGCACCCACTCCGCATTATAACCTATCGTCATATCGTTTAACACAGGCAGGCGGAGCGGTGTTGTAAGTAACGGTTTCGCAAGGTTCACATAATAGTGGACCCATATGTTACTTGAGCCTCTTGGCGGCCACATGACACACTGAGAACTCGTTAAAGTACCATTACCCGTAAATTTGAAGACAAACTTTAGCACCATTTGTGTTTGTTATGACTTGTCGACACACCTAATGAACTTTAAAAGCAGCTGGGACACGCAGCAAAAGCACACGCGTAATCGCACTTATTTATTCTGCCCAGCCGTTAGCGTGTCAATCTATTTTTAGCTGTTTCTAGTACTGAAAGCGTTGCATTTATAGAACGGAGTGGAGTCATTGTCAAATTACTTGATATCGAAACGACATGTGCTGAACTGGATTGTCCTGTTTCTAAATGAACAATATCTGGATCTGTGTATAGTGTTTCGTAACCATCTGTCCATCTGTTACACAAGTGTATCGTTTGAACAGTTACAGCGGTAGTGGGCCTTCAAGTTAAAAACGGCCATACGTGCAAATGAACCCATCAGACGGGCTTGTTAAAAGCTGCTTTACCCGTCAAAGAACTCAAGCCACTTTGTTATCGTTTATTAACCCATTTAGCCCTGCCGCACTACAGCAGGAGATGGGTCGACCATGATAATTCAAGGGCAGTGCCAGATTAGCTTGGCGCCGAGAGGCGCCAAGTTAATATGGCACTACCCTTGAATTATCATGGTGTCGATCCATCTCCTGCAACAGCTGCATTAGTCGTTAGATGACGCCTCCAAAATTTGGGAAATGCGTGCGCCTGGCTGAATCCCCTTTTGCTCGCATCTACCGGTAATGTTATCAGTACCGTTGTCTGCTTCTGTCGATACCGTATCTACGCGTCTTTTCCGCCGAGCGATATCGTCACTACCAGTCAAGGGGTTAATCCTTTGGCTGTCGGTAACGGTTTTTGTCGCGATGATTTCTGCAGGAATCATCGCGACAAAATAAGCTACCTACAGCCTAAGGGTTACACACTTGCGCAATCGTACGTTAGAGTACAAAGGCAGCGGTTGCTTATTTTTGGCCGTAGGCGACTTAGTCTACGTTATCTGTGTCACCGGGTAATACGTTGACAGTTACACATATTGCACGCAAAGGGGGACGAAGCGAGGGCCGCAGAACCTCAACTGAATTCAATGACCTGCAGTGGCAAGTCAAAGGGTTAAAACACTTGTGCTATTTTAAGCTAGTGCAACACGGTGACATTGCTGGCTCTGGGAGATTCAGTACACTGTATTTGTGTCAGCCGCCGGTTACACGTCCATATACCACACGCGATGGGGGACGAAGCGAAGGCCGCAGATCCCCAAAATCAACAAATGCAGCCTACTTGGATCCAAGAAACTTTACAGGGATGCTTTACAGATGACAATATTATTGAAGAAGTCAAGGCAAGTAACTAATAGGAGATTCGGTCATGCCCGTAGTGTTGGTGTGAGCGAGACAGCGTCATATTCAACAGCGAAGTCAACTTATGTTTTGTAGAAGTCGTCATCATAAGGAACAAATGTTGATATCGATAGTTGTGAGCGATTCAGTGGAATACTCGACTCTGTTATTAGCGAAGTCAACTTATGTTTTGCAGAACTCGTCATCACAATCATCGCCGTAGTTCGTGCTGTTTTTGTTGTTATCGTCATCATCATCATGCTATTATTATGATTACTTCTTGTTTGCTGTTGGCGCTCTGCATGTCTGTGTGTGTGTGTGCGCGCGCGTTTGTGTGTGTGTATGTGTGTGTGTGTGTGTGTGTGTGTGTGTGTGTGTGTGTGTGTGTGTGTGTGTGTGTGTTGTCAGCTGTCGTTCTCGTCTTATCGCTCAGAGTTGTTATAAGTTTCTTCCACGGTACCCCACATTACAACCAAAGATGAGCACAGCATTGTGAGCAAGAAAGCTCTGACACTGGCCATGCTCGAAGAAAAGTATCCCCAGGAAGCATGGATACGGGCATACACCGACGGATCAGCCACAGATGCCGTTTAGAATGGAGGGGTTGGGGTGTACATTCAATACCCAAACGAGAAATGGCAGGCAGAGGCAGTACCAACAGGCCTTCACTGCACAAATTACAGAGCTGAGGTGGAAGCCCTGGTTCACACCGCAAACACCCGTAGTGGCATTGCAGACCCTGATGCCCAGATTGTCTTTCTGACTGATGCCATGTCTGTCCTTGAGGCAGCAACAGCAAGCAAACTGCCACGTCTACAAGAGGCACTGCAAAACATCAAGTGCACCAGACGGGTGCTGTAGTGAATCCCTTTACACTGTGGCATCTACGGCAATGAAGAAGCTGACAGAATGGCAAAATTGGGTGCGAAGGGAGAAAAAGATGAAAATGGAGTCAGCTTCACAGAGATGAAGACCATGATTAAGCCAGTCTATGTACAGACCACCACAACGGCCTCAAGATAGTTACCATCAGCTTTCCAGACAAGAGCAGGTGACCATCTTCCGTCTGAGGACCGGGCACAACCGACTCAATTTCCACCTGCACATACGCTTCCACCTCGTACCCCCTGTGCCCTTGTGGAGAAGCAGAGCAGACCACAGAGCACATCCTTCAGGACTGTGGGAACCACCAGCTGCTGAGGGAGGAGATATGGCCGAAACCCGCCACTCTACAAGAGAAACTGTACGGCCTGTGGAGGCACTACAGAAGACCACAGATTTAATTTTGAGAGCCAAACTCCAAGTGTGACGGCGTTCGAGAAGAAGAAGAAGAAGAGTTGTTTTAAAATAATGAGATTGATCGCTTTACAAGTTTCTTCTTCTTCTTCTTAATAATAATAATAATAATAATAATAATAATAATAATAATAATAATAATAATAATAATATAATAATAATAATAATAATAATAATAATAATAATAATAATAATAATAATAATAAAAATCATTGTTGGAATAATTTCAGAGTGTACTGGAGGCCGGCGAGGACCTGTGTATTACGGACCTCTCAGAGTTGTCAGACGGACACATAAATTACGTGATCAAAGTGGAGGCCAGAAACCACCCGGACAGCCGCACAGTAGTCCTGAAACATTCTCCGCCTTATGCCAGGGTACATATTACTCGTATATGCGGTGCGCAGAAAGTTCATTGGTTGACGTCGGCTTTTGTTGGCCTGCGCACGGCACTGCCGTGCGCGGGCCAACAAAAGCCGACGTCGACTCGTGGGCCTTTTGCTTCCTAGAGCTAACCACGGTAAATATAGTGTTTGGCAGTCACTGTTTGCACAATATAAAGTGACGCAAATCTAAAATGGAAGAAACTTTTCATCTGCGTCCTTCATTGATGGTGAATGTTTGACAAATGCCCCATCTGCGTTGGTAATAAAAGATGCAAACTGGACTTTATTTAGCATTGCAGTATCATCTCGCTTCCTATAATGATTTTAATAATTAATACATCACTCAGACATTTCAACCTGTGGAAATTGCGACTGTCATGATCACTTTCACGCTCCTTGCAACTTTGTAATGAAAACACATGCCTGATTGATTGATTGATTGATTGATTGATTGGTTGGTTGGTTGGTTGGTTGGTTGGTTGGTTGGTTGGTTGTGATTGATTGATTGATTGATTGATTGATTGATTCATTGATTCTTTTACAGCTGTTTCCTGCATACGCAATTACGCCAATGAGAAGCCGCATAGAGTTCAGGGCCCTACGGAAGTTCCACTCAATCGCGCCTGGGTGTGTGCCCGAACCCTACGGCTACAACCAGGACAGACATACTGGTGGGTTGATAATAACAAAGAAAGAAACTCGGTTTAGAGGGATATCGTAAAAACATTTGAAATATTTACGCAAAGTTAAAGCGATCTGTTTTATTCACTGATTCGAATGGGTTATCAATGTTGTCGTGCCTCGAGTAAGACCTTTTTACCCTTCTTTTTACGGTCCATGTGAGTTGGCATAACTGCCAGAAGTATTACACTGCCTTTTGGGCGTAACGGAAGAAACCCTCCTGCTTACAACGGATAAGCAGAGCAAAAAAGTTTATCATCATTGTAAGACATGTTAAGAACTTGTTATAAGGGAGACAAACAATAGCTTTTAACCCTTTACGGACCACTTTAATTGCCCCTCGCGGGATAAATAAAGTTTATTGAATTGAATTGAATTGAATTGGTTAGGTCGCTTTTGGAATACAGTTTAGTGAACTGTTACGCCCTCGTTCTTTTAAAGCGCGTTATTTCCTTGTTGGGCAGTGGGCAGATGTTCACATCTGCACGGGACATAGACGACCCCGCCCTCCACGAGTCCCCTGCTGCCTTGCAGGCCTGGCCACTTGGCTGCGGAAAGGCTAAGGGAGGAAACCTCTGACATCAAAGCCCCCGTGTCTCCGGGGAAGGCTTTTGAGCCAGAGACTAGGACAAGGACAGTCTGATATAAAACCTACGACCCGAGGACCTCGATGCCACCGTCCCAGCTTGCTAGGCCATGAAAGACGAACCAAGGGTTTAAAGGGTGGGGCCAGTACTGCGCACACTGCACTCCACCATAAAGCTCCACCGCGCAGGCTTTAGGAAACGTCCACGGACTATGACACTGACCATTCCAAGTCCTGTAGCGACGGGCGAGGAGCGAAACGGCAGGTGAAAGATGTCACTGGAAGCCGCAGTCTCAAACCTGCATGCAGGCGGTTCAGGATATTGGTCGCCTGATGTTGACCTGGGGATGACAACATCACTCGGCACACCCTGAACGACCAAGCAGCCTTCTCTAGGGACAGCACTGCTTGCTCCACACGGAGAGGGGCCTAGAAAAGGTGGCCTAACCAAAGCTCGTCCCCTCGCAACCCCAGTTGGCTAGCCGCGGTCAACGGGCATCTTCTCCTGCGGTCAAAACACAAGAAAGAATAACGGATCCACTCTCATGACGACCGCGACCGGACTCAACGTAGCATGCTGGAACATCCGAACCATGCTCGACAAAGCAGACAGCGGACGCCCTGAACGTCGCTCCGCCCTCATTGCCCATGAATTGCGGAGGTTAAACATCGACATCGCTGGGCTCAGTGAAGTACGCCTTCCGGACGAAGGCAACCTCCAAGAACTTGGCGTTGGGTACACCCTCTACTGGTCAGGCAGGCCTGAATCAGAAAGACGGCTCTCAGGCGTGGGTTTCATGGTCAAGAACTCCATTGCGACTAAGCTGGAAAACCTACCAACGGGTCACTCGGACCGCATCATGTCCATGCGCCTCCTACTGAGACACCAGCAATACGTCACCCTTCTCAGTGTGTACTCCCCAACCCTCCTTGCAGAGCCTGCTGAAAAGGACAAGTTTTACACTGACCTGCGCAGCCTCATACAGAGCACCCCTGCAGACGACAAAGTCATCATCCTTGGCGACTTCAACGCCAGAGTGGGCCAGGACTCTGAAGCCTGGAAAGGAGTCCTCGGCAAGCATGGCGTCGGGAACTGCAATGACAATGGCCGCCTACTGTTGGAGTTCTGTGCAGAGCAGCAACTGGTCATCACCAACACTACTTTTCAGCAAAAGGACAGTCGAAAGACCACCTGGATGCATCCTCGCTCCAAACACTGGCACCTTATCGACTATGTCCTTATGCGTCAGAGGGACCGCAGTGATGTCCTCCTCACCAGAGTGATGCCCAGCGCAGAGTGCCACACTGACCACCGCCTTGTCCGCTGCAAACGCAGGCTCCACGTCAAGCCAAAACCCAAGAAATGGGGGCCCCCCCAAGAATAAGCTTGATGTTGCCAGTCTTCAGCGTGACGACGTGAAAGCTGCCTTTCAGACAGATTTACAGCGCAGGCTCAAAGACACAGCGGACCCAGCAGAATCCTCCCCTGAAACACTCTGGGAACAACTGAAAACTGCTATTGCAAAATCCTCTGCAGAAGTCTTGGGTTTCGCTAGAAAGAAGAACAAAGACTGGTTTGACGAAAACGATGTTGAGATCCAGGAACACCTAGCAAAAAAAAAAAAAAGAGCCGCCCATCAGGCCCACCTAGCCCAGCCTTCCTGCCCTGTGAAGAAGTCTGCCTTCCGCCTTGTCTGCAGCAGTCTCCAGCGCAAGCTCAAAGATCTCCAGAATGAGTGGTGGACCAGACTTGCACAGAGGACCCAGCTTTGTGCTGACAATGGTGACTACAGGGGCTTATACGAAGCACTGAAAGCAGTGTATGGTCCCAGGCACCTGGTACAAAGTCCCCTGCGAAGCGCGAATGGCCAGGCACTCCTCACAGATAATACCTCCATCTTGAACCGCTGGTCGGAGTACTTTCAGAGCCACTTCAGCGCTGAGCGCACTGTTCAAGAAGCAGTCGTCCTACAAATCCCACAACTCCCAGTAAAGGTTGAATTGGACGAACCGCCCACCGCTGAAGAGACCCTCACAGCCATCCACCAGCTCAAGAGTGGCAAAGCAGCAGGCATTGATGGAATACCGCCAGAGATCTGGAAACATGGAGGCACAGCACTGCACAACAAGCTCCATGACCTCTTTCTCTGCTGCTGGGAGGAAGGAACACTACCAAAGGATCTCCGTGATGCTGTCGTTATCACCCTGTACAAGAACAAAGGCGAGAAGTCTGACTGTTCCAACTATCGGGGAATTACCCTGCTGTCCATTGCTGGGAAAATTCTTGCAAGGCTGCTCTTGAATCGGCTGGTACCTGCCATCGCTGAAAACCACCTCCCAGAGGGCCAGTGTGGCTTCAGAGCAAACAGGAGCACCACCGATATGGTCTTTGTGCTGAGACAGCTTCAGGAAAAGTGCCGCGAGCAGAACAAAGGGCTGCACGTAACGTTTGTCGACTGTAACGCACGCAGACTTGCCCACAGTCGTACGCACAGACTCTCACGCAACAGACGCATACCCCGCCACTGACTCAGACGGGCGCATTCATGCGGTAAAACACAACACACGGGCTCCCTTTCTAAAGTAACCTTTATACACTATAAAAGAAAAGAAACGCTTTAAAGACTATCAAACTATATATACAAGGCTCTCTATCACACACTCAAATCACAGTATCTCTGCCAGGCTAGGTTTCAGTCTCTCAATGTCTCCAACCTGTTTGATGTTGTTGCCTGGTTACGTTGGTCCTTTCAACGTCTAGGCGTGAAAGTCCTTCGTCGTACGCGTATTGCCGTCCTGTCTCTTTGGGCACGGACGTCCTCGTTCTCGTACGGTACACTCAGTTCTCGCTTGTACTTGGGTGTCTTGGCCCCAGTCAGAATCACTCAGAAGAGCTGGAGGGATGACCTCACGTAGGTCCACTCCTGCGACTTGACGTCTCGGCGTCCGTCTTCCACTCTCGTTACAAGAACTCTAAATAGATAACAAACGTCCCAACGTAACACTTGCTAAACACACAACATATTGGATCAATGAGAAACGTCACGTAACCTGGCTGATACAAATAACTCACACGTTCATTCACACACACACACGTGCTTCATAAACTATTTTCGTATCACCCCCATATCTGTCACTATCTTGAAACAGACTATAGCCTAACTGACACTCTTGCTATACATTACTCTATACCCTGGAAAAGACTATGCTTAACCAACCACGTACTATCTTCATAGCGGTTTAGACATACACACTTCATATTCCTTTAGTCATCTATCTCGGTAAACAACTATATACAAAACACCGGTTACTTCACCGAATTCTAAACATACATAACTAAACCAAACCGGAACACCGCTATACAACCACATTAATCTTACCACGCATACTGTCTTTAACTAAACAACTATCAATACTACATATATAGAAACATACCTGAAATCTAGGCTTCAGAGTCAGGGAATGCGGGCTAGGTAACTCGAACACAACCGTTCCATACGACAAGACAGCCCGCAATAACCAACTAGACCTCTGACAGTCACAGCTTCCGCCTAGAACTCACTAAACAGAACTCACTAAAAAAACCCGTGCTAACCATGTCTTACAGATTTCACGTACGTCTAGTCCAACACGGACTTTCGGCACAAACAAACCGTTAACAAAAACCGTACCGTACTAATACTGTTAAATGAGCACTATGCCCGAGCATAGAGCTTCATCACATCGACCTAACAAAAGCGTTTGACACTGTGAGCAGGCAAGGCATGTAGCAGATCCTGGAGCGACTTGTCTGTCCCCCAAAGTTCCTCAGCATGATTGTCCAGCTACACGAGGACCAGCAAGGCCAGGTCAGACTCAACAATGACCTCTCAGAACCATTCCCTATTCTCAACGGCGTAAAGCAGGGCTGCGTGCTGGCACCGACCCTCTTCACCATCTTTTTTAGCATGATGTTGAAGCAGGCCACAGTGGACCTCGATGATGACGATGCAGTGTACATCAGGTATCGTCTCGATGGCAGCCTGTTCAACCTCAGATGACTGCAGGCCCACACGAAAACCCTAGACCAACTGATTCGTGAGCTGCTTTTTGCTGATGACGCTGCCCTCGTTGCACACACAGAGAGAGCCCTGCAGCGCATCACGTCCTGCTTCGCAGACGCTGCCCAGCTCTTTGGACTCGAGGTCAGTCTGAAAAAGACAGAGGTCCTCCATCAGCCGGCACCCAAGACAGTGTATCGCCCTCCTCACATCACCATTGGCGAGTCTGAACTAAAGTCAGTGCACCAGTTTACTTACCTTGGCTGCATTATCACGTCGGACGCCAAGCTGGACAAGGAGCTTGACAGCAGGCTGGCAAAAGCGAACAGCGCTTTCGGGCGACTTTTCAAGCGGGTGTGGAACAATCAACAGCTGAAAACAGGCACCAAGATCAGCGTGTACAGAGCTGTGGTCCTCACCACCCTGCTTTATGGTTCCGAGTCCTGGGCCCTTTACCGCAGCCAACTACGACTCCTCGAACGCTTCCACCAGCGCTGCCTGCGCACCATCCTTGGCATTCACTGGAGTGACTATGTCACCAACGTCGAGGTCCTTGAACAGGCTGAAACTGTGAGCATCGAGGCTTTGCTGCTGCGGACACAGCTCCGCTGGGCGGGGCATGTCTCCAGGATGGAGGATCATCGCCTACCCAAGATCACCCTGTTCGGCGAGCTTGCTACTGGACACCGTGACAGAGGGGCACCAAAGAGGAGATACAAAGACTGTCTCAAAAAGTCACTTAGTCACAAAAAGTCACTGCCAAATCGACCACCACCATTGGTCTTCGCTTGCTGCGGACCGTGACACCTGGCGCTCCACCATTTACAAGGCAGCTGTCTCCTTTGAGGACTCTCGCAGAGCTAGCCTTAAGGACAAGCGGCTCAGGAGAAAAACAGAGATGCCGCAACTCAGAACCCTGGTTATACCTCCCTCTGCAGCCACTGCGGTCGAACCTGCCTGTCCCGGATTTGCCTCCGCAGCCACGAACAAGCCTGCAGACGTCGTGGGCAACTCCTATAAAATCTTCGTTCGCGAAGTCAAGCCAAGAGAGATTTCGTTGTTGGTTATTTTAACCCTTTCACTGCCGAGAAAGAGTAAACACGATCCAACTGCAAGAGGCATAGATCCTCATGCGCCCCCGCGACTGCGGGGGCTCATGAGGATCTATGTCTCTTGCTGAGACCAAATTGTATCCATGTTTCTTGGACGGCGGTGGCTTTTGGTCGTCGAGCAAACAAAGATTTCAGAAACGAAAATGTACGTACAGTGACAGGGAAGGTTGTTACTTAAAATTATACGCGTACGCTTAACACATTCGTGACGCGCGAGGTCCAGATGCAACAAATGTTAACTGGCGGTCATTCGTGGCATCATGTTCCAAGCTCCCTCCCCCCCCGCCCCCCCCCCCATCATCATCCCCACCCGCACCACCACCCCCCACACCCCCCCCCCCCCATCCCCCCCTCCCACCAGAAAAAAAAGGAAAGGAAAAAGAGAAGTGATATCAATACTCTACATTCACTTTTACTTACTGGTTCACACGCCGGACGTGTTTGTCAATCACCAGTGTGTATGGAAGATTTGAGCGGCTACACATTGTACCGGACGTCGCTGGTGCTCGGTGAGCTGGATGAAGACGTCGCCAGAACCCTGGCCCGGAATCTGGCCACCATCCACAGTCACACACACGTGCACAACATCGGTCAGGAAGAACTGGACATGCTCGATAAAGAATTTGAGTGAGTATACGAGATTTGCATGAAAAAGAGTGACCAACGAAAGTTATTCCGCACTGGCAGTGAACGCAGTTTGTGTTTGAAATAATTATAAATGCAACATCAAAGATCCCCAAGCCTTCAAACGAACAAAGTGGTTTCAGAAGGATACACAAATCTTCATGAGCTATCGCAAATTCGGGGGTTCATGAGAATCTCTACCTCTTGTAATTGGGTAATGTTAAGTTTTTCTCGACTACAGCTGGATATGTATCGAGAAGGACAGTTTGAAGACGCCGAGCTTGGGCCCTTGAACTATCATGACAATCCATCAAATACACAGTTTCAACCCATATAGTCCCGACGCCGTGCAGCTGGATATGGATGAACCATGATAATTCAAGGGTAGTGCCAGATTAGCTTGGCGCCATCAGACACTGGCACTACCTTGAATTATCATGGTCCATCTATCGCCTGAAACTGGTAATAATTGTTTAATGACACCTCCCAAATTTAGGAAATGTGGCCCTGAGGCTAAATGAGTTAAGAGGTTTAACAAGTTTAATAAAGACGTGCAAAGTCTTGTAAAATCTTATTTTAGGGCAGTTCTTAGACATATCAATATATCTATGGATATAAATCATTGAAAGCTATGCTGGTCTTCTTCGGAATAGTGCCGCTTATGATGATAATAGAAGTCGTTAATAATGACAATGACGACAACGTAGATGACGATGTCATCGTCATCAACGTCATCATCATCATCATTATTATCTTGTTGTGGGTCTGACTTTTTCCCCCAGCAACCCTTTCTCATTCGATGGATACGAGAGGATCTTCTTCGACGTTCCGTACCAGCGAGACAAGCTCACAGTTCATTATTCTGACGTGATTTTAGCCCGCGCGGAGGTGATGTTGCAAGACGACGAGCACATGAAGGCCGTGTCCGACCTCCATCAGGTGTATCTGAACACGCGAGAAGCCCTGATCCACGGCGACATGCATACCAGCGCTGTCATGATCAAGGGAAAGGATGTCAAGGTGGGTGTGTGAGCTAGTTTATAATTTTGTACCTTATAGGCTGAAGACGTAAGGTCAAATATAACAACATATTACAATTATTGGACCCAGCAATACTGGACCACATTGTTTCAGGCATAATGTTGCAGACTGCCAGTGGTTGCAGACCGTGTGTCTAAACTCTTTGCAAATTCAACGCCACAGCGCCGTCGCCGTTCAATGAACATGGATTCAAAGTGGTGTCAGCAAAAGGCATAGATCCTCATGAGCCCCCGCAATTGAGGAGGCTCATGAGGATGTTTGTCTCTTGCAGTTGGATCGAGATATGTCTTACTCTGTAGTGAATGGGTTAAAAAAAACTTGCTGCATGATGAGTGCTAAATGTTTTGCTGGGTCTGAAATGCAGGCTCCTGACGATTTCAAAGACGGGGCACCGAAATAGGGTCGGAACAAATTTTTGACCCCAGCTGGATTCAAACCCCGGGACCTTTCGGATGAGAGTCGAAAGCCCTACCACCGAGCCACATAGCTGCCCGGCTGACTACGTGACTGTTTATGGATTCAATCTAAACCATCACCACCACCACTACCACAACCACCACCACCACCCCACCCACCACTCCCCATCCACCACCCCCTACGTACTTTATCACATTTGTTGTTGTTGTTGTTGTTGCTTGTGTTGCAAACAATTGTGTTTTGAAAATGTACGGGCAAAGGCAACTAACATGTTGATCATATCTAACATGTTTCCGACGATTCAAAGAATGTCATGCTCGTTACATTTATAAATTGTGTAAAAAAAAAAAAAGTCACAATATCTATAAGCATTGCCCTCCTAACTTGTACCGGACTTCTGAACTCGTCCACTATCTGATACAAAATATCGAGCATGATCGTTCAAGTGTGGTGCCAGAATAGCTTGGCGCCTAAGGGCGCCAAGCTATCTGGCACCACACTTGAACTATCATGTACTATCTGATAAACACAATATCTATAAGCATTGCCCTCCTAACTTGTACCAGCGGACTCCTAAACGCGTCCACTATCTGATACAAAATATCGAGCGTGATCGTTCAAGTGTGGTGCCAGAATAGCTTGGCGCCTAAGGGCGCCAAGCTATTCTGGCACCACACTTGAACTATCATGTACTATCTGATACACACAATATCTATAAGCATTGCTCTCCTAACTTGTACCAGCGCTACTCCTATACTCGTCCACTATCTGATACAAAATACTGGGTTCACTCGTTGAACTAGGAGCTGAGACTGGAACTAAACACTTCAGCCTAATCGCTGCACACAATGACCTAATTTGAAAATATCCTTCACTGCCGAGGTAAAATAAACACGATCCAAGTGCCAGAGACATAGATCCTCATGCGCCCCCGCAGGTGCAGGGCTCAAGAGGATCTATGGCTTTTGTTGACATCTTTTTGCATACGTATTTTCTCGGACGACTATGGGCTCTTTGGCGTTGAATTAAAAAAAAAAACGCTCTGCGACCACTGGCAGTTAACCCCTTGACTGCCACTGTACGTACATTTTTTTTGTTGCTCATTCAACGATCAAAAGCCCAAACCACCCAAGAAACATGCATACATATTGGTCTCAGCAAGAGGCATAGATCTTCATGATCCCCCGCAGTCGCGGGGGCTCATGAGGATCTATATCTCTTGCAGTTGGATCGCGTTCTTTTTTTCTTGGCAGTGAAGGGGTTAAGGTGCTAACCCCCTCCCCTTACCCGCCCCCCCCCCCGATCCCCCCCACACTACCCCCCTTCGCGCATGCGGCCGCAAGTACTGTGAACGGCATGCATAATGGGTTAAATCTAACTTTCCAAGGCAGCTTATCAAATGCAAATGCTGAGTGCATGTGTACTGCGTGTGTATCCTCTTAACCTGAAAACGCATTTTTATTCGTAGCACAAGCGAGAAATTGCGATAACTTACGCAGTGGGACTCAGTCAGAAAAGGCGCTCGGGCCGACGTCGGCCGCAGATGGCCTCGCGCACGGCTGTGTCCGCCGGGCCACCTGCGAACTACGTCGGCCCGAGGATCGCATGCTTCCGGAGTGGTAATGCGGGTTTGGGTGGACATGGCAAGTAGGGTGACGGTGGTGTTGGTTTGGATTGTAATAATGGGGAGGAATAGCTTGGTAGGGGAATTATTACGTTGTATATCCTTTTGTTTTAAGATACATAAGACCCAAGAATTATTTGATCTGACTTTAAAAACAAAACAAAAAACATACCTCCAATCACAGAAAATAGTTCGTTGACCCATTTGACCCAGGGCGGCATTTACCAAAGTTTGGACTATGTACGAGTTGCAGGGACTATGTACGAGTTGCAGGAGATGGATCGGCCTTGATAATTCAAGGGTAGTGCCAGATTAGCAGGGCGTCTTCAGGCGCCCAGCGAATCTGGCACAACCCTTGAACTATCATGGTCGACCCATCTCCTGCTGTAGTACTAAATGGGTTAGTGCCTTCACTGCCGAGGTAAGGTGTCTCCAATCCAACTGCAAAGATTTCGGAAACACAAATTTGCGTCCACTGTCAGTGAAGGGGTTGAGGTTGATCCCTTAACCTTTTAACGACCACTCAATGGCTGCAGGAGGTGGACGATCAACCATCGTAGTTGAAGGTTCGTACCTGATTAACGTGGGACTCTCAGAGGCACTAATTTCAGCTGGTTTAGGCGCTATAATTCGAAACTATCAATGTCAAGTAATGCAGCCTTTCAAGGCTGAACCAGAGAGTTCACCCGTTTTGTAGGTGTCACCTAACGACTATGTACCAGCTGCAGGAGATGGATCGACCATGATATTCAAGAGTAGTGTCAGACAGCTTGGAGCCTGGTGGCTCCAAGCTGATCTGGCATTACCCTTGAATTATCACGGTTGATCCATCTCCTGCTGTAGTGCCTCGGGGCTAAATGGGCTAAACGGCTTCTGTAGGGTAGAGAGCACCTCTGTTGGGTGGAGTTGTGCTTCGGCATTAATGGAGTAATACTATCAAACTACACATTCGCCTAGGCTCAGTGGCATGAGTATGCTTAGTCCTGCTTAGATGCTCCGTTACAGCTTAGTGGTTTGTGCAAGACAGCTCAATCGTGCAACTAAGCCCCGGGGACATTGCAGCTTTTCAATGCTGAATCAAGGAATTTATACAAGTAGTGTGAACCTTGTTTCGTCAGATGATTGATTTGGAGTGCGCGCGGGTTGGTTCTTGCGCCAAAGACCTGGGCCAGGTGTTGGGGAGTTACTTCATCAGCTACATCTACCATCTTCACCACCCGGACCACACCCACCCCACACACACACGGATGGTGCAACAGTTGCCCGGTACATGTCGGGTTACAGGTAAGTCAAAGAAGTCAGACTTTTAATAAGAATATACTCAGAGTTCGAAACAGTCTTTCGATAGACGTTGATCGGAAAACATAAACTTTTCAAAAGTGCGCGTTTCGACGTCAACAGTGGACTAAAAGCCCCGCGGCGAGCACTGCCGAGCAGACATGCGATATAGCTTCTCTGGCATATCTAAAACAACTTAGTAGCGAATTATTTTTTCGCATGTATGTTCATTTTGGAAGAGTTTTAACCCGAAATTCAGTTTTACATTTTGTTGTAATCGTACATTTCATACACGCTTGGTAGTCTCGTTTTGGGCCCGTTGACTGTTTTTGCCGGAACACGTGCAATTTTGATTTACTTCCGATTTCCAGAATTTGTCTGTTAGATCTGTCAAGTCAATGAAGTCAAAAAACTGTATTTATCCCACGAAGGCACAATTCCAGTTTGGACGGGAGCGTATATATTTATCAAGTGAAGTAAAAAATGGATAAGTGGGACATACGCACTCACATAAACCTAGGCACGCAGAATTAAGAACTATACTAATACTGAGCTATGCTAATACTGACAACTATACTAATACAGACATCTATGCTAATATTGACATACAGTACATGTATAAAAAAGCTATTATCATATAAACCTTACAAGAACAATATTGGCATTTTCTATGCCACTCATGCTCGAGTACAGATGTCACAGCTGAATACATTTAATAAAAATCTATGCCACTTTGTTCAAAAGAACAACAGCGGTGGGAATAAAAGAGAAATTCCTTCTGTTTGTCTTAGAGCTGTGACATCTGTACCGGCAGGCTAAGGGCAACAGCTCAAATTTTGTATTTAAAATATGGTCTTTTCGGCTAATAATGGACATTGCCTTCTTCACTGTCTGCTGGTTAAAAGCAGACTGCATAGTTTTCTGAGGCTCACCAATGATCTTAGAGCAGATTTTCACGGTCCGTTGAAGGCTGTTTTTG
Organism: Semisulcospira habei; assembly: GCA_036245525.1. NCBI lineage: Eukaryota > Metazoa > Mollusca > Gastropoda > Semisulcospiridae > Semisulcospira > Semisulcospira habei. The sequence continues at coordinate 43,184,599 of BTPG01000008.1, forward strand.
TTTTTGGCACTTAAAGACATGAACCAGCAGATGAAAGAAAAAGTCAAAACACTTTCCACAAATGATTTGTAAAAGAGCCGCAGAAATGTTTTATCAACAGAAAAGGAATTTAGCTTCCTGAGGAAGTACAACCTTTGGTTACATTTTTTCACCACTGCGTCTGTGTTTTCATCCCATTTCAGCTTTTCGTCAAAGACTGCACCAAGGTATTTAAACTGGCTAACTATTTCAACCTCTTGGCCATGAATCACGGTGTTCACCAGGACAGGACTAATTTGTCTAAAGTCAACAGGCAACGCCCTCGTCTTAGAAACATTTAGTTCAAGATGTGATCTATCACACCAGTCAACAAACTCGTTTAGCACAGGGCCATGACTGCTCGGAGCCAAACGACAAACTAAGTAGGGCAGTGTCATCTGAAAACTTGACAAGGTGGTGGTTCTCATGCACACTTCTGCAGTCATCTGTGTACAAAATGTACAAACGGGGAGATAATACACAACCCTGAGGGGAACCCGTGCTCGTGTATTAGCACATCGAAAAATGGCCATTGGAATACACAGTTTGTGACCTTTGAGTCAAGAACTCGGTGATCCAAAAGACAGGCCTGTTTTCAAGAACAAAATCTGAAATTAGTTCAGTGGCCAGGATATGAGGCTGGGTCAAGTTGTCTGAAAAGCAGACAAAATATCTGCAAATAAAATTTTAGCATGAGCATTTGGTTTTTCCAGGTGCTCGTACAGAGTATTTAGTATAAACAGCTTGGCGTTCTCAACACTCCTTTCAGCTCTGTAGGTAAATTGCAGTGGGTCGAGGCGAGGGTGATAATCTTGGCATCCCTCATGCCTTGTAGTACCTCTCCTTTCTGCCAGCACTGGAGTAGGCCCTTATGCAGGGGGAGAAGGAGGGTGGCCTTGCAGTTCTTGATCAAATCCGGGGGGATCCCATTGTTGCCTGGGGCTTTGCCTGAAGCCAAGCTGTCAATGGCTTTGCTGAGCTCCTCTATTGTTGGCACTGCATCTAGCTCATCTATTACATGCAGGCACTCGATGGCGTCAAGAACTGATGGGGTCACGACGTTCTCTCAGGAGTAGAGTTCAAAATAGTGTTCCACCCATCTCTCCAGATGTTGGCCTTTGTCCGTAATAACTTCCCCGGTGGAGGTTTTTAGGGGGGGGGGGGGGCGTCTTGTTTTGGGTTGATTCTAATGCCTTCTCAATGCCGTTGTAACGGCTGCAATCTGGATGTTCTCACTGAGCTCCTTCCAGTACTCGCTGGCGCAGCGCCTGGCAGTCCGTTTGACTTTGCTCCTGGCAGACATGAGAACCTGATTTTCTCTAGAGATTTCATAACAATGGAGGTAAGCGTTATCGGCCGAAAGTCACTGAGTTGTTTTGGCTTGTCTTTCTTAGGGATGGGTACAACAGTGGAGAATTTCCATAAACGAAGTACAGTACAAGAATCCGATGAGAGCTGAAAAAGGTGGTGGAATACATCACTGAGCTAATCAGCACACAACCGCAGGGTTCTGCCACAAATCCCATCGGGGCCAGGGCGTTTATTTATGCTGGTACGCTTCAGACATGCCAACACGTCATCATGGTTAATGACAATTTGTTCACCAGGGCTGAGTGATTGCTTTAGACTTGAGATATCGGAGGAGAAATCATGTGTTTCAAACCTGGTGAAGTCTTTAACTCATTTACTATATTGTCATCATTTGTGTCAGACAAGTGGATTCTAGAACCAATAGCTGTTGCTGACTCGTTTACTGCTGCCATGCATTTGAACCCTTGCCAAGCAGATCGAAGATCCCCACACTGAAATTTCCGCTCAATTTTGTCCTTGAATGCCATCTTCTCCTTTCTGATCTCATATTTCACCTCTTTGTTTACCTCTTTCCTTTCTTCCGCGGAGCATTGAAAAAAATGTTGTGACCCTAACGGTGTATATAACACACCAAAATGACTCAGTCTCATGCCAGATGAACCTAGGGTCACCAAGGTGACCCCGAGTTCATCTGGCGTGAGTGTCAATATGGTGTGTTGCTCCATCTGTCAAAACTGTCAACGCTTAACCCATTTAGCCGCGACGCCGCCCGCAGGTGATGGATTGACCATGATAATTCAAAGGTAGTGCCAGATTAGCTTGGCGCCTGAAGGCTCCAGGCTAATCTGGCACTACCCTTGAAATATCATGGTCAATCCAATCGCTGCAACTGGTACATCATCGTTATTCAACGCTCCCAAAAGTTGGGAAATGCGGCCGTGGGGTTAAATGGATTAACTGACCAGATGCAGATTTGCGTGAGGTTCATTTTGGCGTGTTACTCGACTCACGCGAAAACTCCCACTCTAAAAACTCAGGTCGACTGACCTTACTCCAGATCAAACCCGCGATCAAACTTCTGTCGTAAGGATCATTTTGACGCGTTTTACTGGCTGTGCACGAACTGTCTTTAAAATGCCATTTCAGCAGCAGTAATATGAACAACACTTGAACTTGGTTAGTTGTACTTTGCTTAACGCTTACCACCGCAGTGAAGTATGTGACATAATTGCCCATGGATGACAGTGTTTGCGTGCGTGGGTCTGTATGTGCGTTCGAGCGTGTGCGCGTGTGAGCATGAAAAAGTTATCATATTTGCACGTTATTATTCTCATATGTTTTTATGTGTTTTAAAGTCGAAGCTGAAGAAAAATTTCCATCTCATGGACAATAAAGTGTATTGTATTGTATTGTATTGCATTGTATTGTATTGTTTTGTGTTGTATTGCATTGTATTGTATTACATCCTAATACACTACTGCTTGAAATTAATTTGACTATGATAGTTCAGGATTGGTGCCAGAGCAGCTTGGCACCTCAAGCGCCAAGCTATTCGGACACCACCCCTTAAACTAAAATCGTTGATCTATCTCATAATCTGCAATGTAGCCTTCATATGACAATAAGCAATTAACAAAAAAATCAGGTCCAGGATGTAATGGGTTAAGGTCCCGACAGCAGCAAGACTTTCCCGGGACGTTTTTGCGCTGCTTTCGAATAAAAAATAATTAAAAAAAAAAAATAATAATAATAATAATAAGAAGAAGAAGAAGAAGAAGAAAATTACAATTCTGAATGTATGTCGCCAGCCGGTCTAATAAACTTAAGACGTGCTAGAAACGCGGCACCTCCAGGGCTTCATACTAATTTATCGAATTTATGATTTTTAACAACAGAAAGAGTAGACAATCTTTACAGCTGTAAAATATGGACAGGGAAACGATTCATTAACTTATCATCTCTTAGGTGCAGCAGACTCTTTAGCAACACAATTCAACATCAAGGACTACAGGCAGCGCAGACAGTACGAAAATTATAAGAAAAGAACAAGAAGAATGGGCAAAGGGTAACCAGAAATATACGCCCAAGAAAAAGGAAGACAATCCACCCCATAAGACTAACCAAGTTGACCCAGGGAACTAAAAAGTACTTAATCCCACCTGTTCCCCCCCCCCTCCCCCGGGGCCGACCCGGGTAGGGGTTAGCCTTGAACTGTGCTGGTCGGTCCGTCTCCAGCTGTAGTTTTGCTGTAGCTGAGTGAGTTTCGAGAGATAAGAGAGGTTAGGCGGGACGACTCCCAACAACGAGAGCGAAGTCACGGCGGATAACAAAGTTTCTGTCGCAAGCATAGACAACGCTCCAAACATCTCCAAGAGGCATAGATCCTTATGCGCCCAGAGGACTCATGAGAGTCTATGCCTCTTAGAGACGTTTGGAGCCTTATGCTTATGGCGCAAGCTGGTTATCCGCCGTGACTTCGCTCTCGTTCCTTGTCGCGAGTCGTTTTTTGCAAACGAAACCCCATTATTGGCCTACACGGACTGTGTTTCAGTGGAGGAGTATTTGGATCACCTTAAGCTGAGAAACGTGGACAAGAATCAGTACGTCTCTCAACTTCTGTCCGAGGCCGCTGGCTACGCCGCTGGGGAGATCATTTCGAGGTACGTTAAGTCCTTACTTACCAAGTACTCTTCCATGCCGCAGAACGTAGTTTTTCGTGGAGGCTTCGTTTGCTTCGCGAAGTTAGGTTGACAACATATTCACTCGATGTTTTGGGGAACTAGTTGCTAGCTTCGATGAAGCTTTCGTCTGATTTGCGGAAGCCGAAGCTCTCTTGTGAATGATGATAAAGACATTTACATCTGGACCTTTTCTTGACTAAAGGATCAACTTAGAATGCATAATTCGACCGCGTCTATAAGCGGTGTCATCAGGAACGTGTTTGAAAACTACAAAGCTGGTTCAGCAGAGAACTGAAATAAAATGAAATACAACACTGACTGCTGTTTCAAAAAGCATGTTCTTAATTAAACGAACTTTAGTTCGCGAACTCTGACGATCTAGAGTTTGCGATCTCGGGCGAACCAGGTTGATTCTTAATTGGACGATCTAAAGATACGGCGGACCTAGTTCGAAGTAGTTCACGAACCTCGGCAAACCATAGTTCGCTATCGGAAAAGGTTCGCTCCACGTGTTGAGCAAACCAAGGCGAACCTTTTCTCTGATTGGTCAAAACTTTTACCCTCTTCTGCGTTGGATATAAGAAGATAGTCACCGATACAAACAAATATGGCGGACGGTGATATTTCACTTGTGCGAAGAACAAGACCTATTTTTATTGATTTGTGGGAGGAGCAACGCTGTTTGTGGGGTCGCTACTGCAATGAGTACAAAAACAAACATAGTTCAAATCGCGAAGCGGCATAGCGGCAGCCATTCTGAATACCTTCGCAGACAGTAAGTACGCCGAATCAAGCACTTCATTTAAGAAAGAGATGGTTTGCTGAAGTTCCCCTAGGTTCGTTCAACCTCAGTTAAGAAACAAACTAAAAGATTGCCGATCTTCTCCAATCTAGGTTTGCCGATCAAAAGTTCGTCTAATTAAGAACAGCTCTAAAGCGAACCCTCGCGCACGCGGTACTCATTCACTGTAATGTTCAGTGCTTACCCTTCCAAAGCGTGTTTCTTAGTCAGGCATTTGTTTTTATTGTACACGCTTCGCTTAACACTTGCATTAGTACTCCCCGGATATACCCACTGGAGGAGTACACCAAAAGTACACTTCTATTAGAAATGTACTTGTGGTGTACTCCTCAGTAGCATCTCATTTGAACAGAATGCACTTGTTGTGTACTCCTCGAGTGGATCTGCCTGGGCAGTACGCGGGACGGGTTGGTAGTCAGTCTTTGTGGTGTGGATTTCGTTTGTTCTAGACTGCTGAAAATTGTCCAGTCGGAAGACACTGACACCATGCAGAGTGGGCTACCGGAACTCTTGGACACAGCCTGCCGTCTGATGAAGGCGCATCGCAGTGTACGCAGCATCGCTGACATGATGGACGTCGTACTCAAACGTTCACCAAGCTAATCAGGCCGGCACTGCTGCCAGGATCATCATGGTCGATACAGAAACACGATCCAAACTAACCAGACACCATGCTCGAGGCCATTATGGTCCTATAAAAAGCATGCTCCGAGTTAACCAGACACCATGTTCGATTAACCCCTTCAATGCCGACAAAAACGTAACACGATAGATCCTCTTGAGCTCCCTTGCACTCAAGAGGATCTATATCTGTTGCTGAGACCAATTTGTATCCATGTTTTTGCTCGGTTTTGCTTTTGGTCGCTGAATGAACAAAGATTTCCAAAAAAATGTACGTGCAGTGGCAGGGGAGGTGTTAATAGGTCCGCCCATTGGAGCGTACACCGCAGCATTGGAGACATAATGGAGGTTCCGAGTCTTCAGACTTTTGCCAAGCTAAACATGCACTGCTCCTGGAACATCATGGTCGATGAATCTACCGCGATTTGTGTGAACACTACGATACGATTTTTTCTCGCCATTATATGGGAGTAAAGACAGAATATACTCACCTTTTTAATCGTACTCACGTACGACTACTTTAAAACAGAATGTGTGTTGTCCATAGTGTCGTATCGTAGGCCTGCGTAGCATGACCTTAGCACAGGGGGAGAAAACCGAAATTATGGCAGTCACGTGCAGAGTTTTGCCCCTGACTCGGAGCTAGTATTCTATTTACCTGCGATGCTCCGAGTCAGGGGCACAACTCTTCACATGACTACTATAACTTCCGTGTTCTCCCCCTGTGGACATATCAGTGGGGTCGTCGCCAAAGCTTCGCGGAAACTACTATTGACGTCATTGGCCTTGCTGAAGTAAAAGCTATAATTCAGATCTATACCCCATTGGATTCAGAACACACATTACCAAGTTACAGGGACGTAGCGGGCATGAGAAAAGTAGTCCGGCGGTTTCGGAAAATCGGAAACTATTTGAGGGACGATGGCGACCAGACGCTTATTTATTGATACTAAAATGTTAACTCTATGTTAAAGAAACAACATTCACATCCAAAGACAGACTTACCTATGATATGCTGGCTTGGAATCAAGAATATGAGAAATGTCACAATTGTTTAAATCCTTCATGTGGTCATGGGGAAACCAATCAATTAGTAAACAAACTCGCCTTTCTGTAGTTAGAAGATTACAACATGCCAGAGTTGAAGATCGTTTGTTGTAGATGAGACTTGCGAACAAAATTAAAAAAGAGATATAATCCATGAAGAAATGTTCATCACAAAAGCTTTGCATCTCCTGAATCAACTTTGACAGCAGACGTTTGTGTTGCACGGGATTTTTGAAGCACATTGGTTCTTAATAATAATAATGGCTACTTATATAGCGCTTATACTAAAATAAGCTCTTAGCGCTTTACAAATAAAGAGTGGGAGTGGAGGAGGTCATAAAGCCAGAGGAACAAAGGATTCTGCAATACACACGCACACACACAGAAAAACACACAGGTACATAACGGCCACTGACGAAGAACTGCGCGCGAGCTACATTGGGGTATCGAACAGGTGGGTCTTAAGGGCAGATTTAAAGGCAGTGAATGAGGGAGAATGTCTAATATCTATGGGTAGAGAGTTCCAGACAACACTGAGGTCCAACGTGCGCAAAACAACGGTCACCTCTGTTTGCAGAGAGGGACTCTGAGAAGGCGCGCCGTGTCACTACTTGAACGGAGGGAGTGGGAGGGAGTGTATAGTTGAAGATCAGCGAGATAGGCAGGGGTAGAGTAGTTAATAGTTTTGTTGCACAGACAGGCGATTTTGTACGAGACTCGTTGTTTGACTGGCAGCCAATGAAGTTGTCTCAAGATAGGAGTGATGGGCTGATGCTGTCAGGCGTGGACGATAAGACGTGCAGCACAATTCTGAACTCACTGCAATTTCTGAATGAGAGACCGAGGGAGGCTAGCTAAGTAATCAATTGCAGTAATCAATGCGGGACAAGACTAAAAAGACGACCAGTTTGGTGGCAGATTCAGTGGTGAGGTAATGACGGATAGAACTGATACGAGTTAATTCCAGAAAAGCAATTTTGCACACGTGATTTACATGGTCCTTCATTTGAAGATCTTTATCAAGAAAAACGTCAAGATTGCGAACTGAATCAGAAAATGGAATAGGTGCGTCAAAAATGCACATAGAGTCAGGAGAATTGGGCAGCAGTCGAGAGGCACCAATAAGAAGAGCTTCTGTCTTGCCCTCGTTTAACTGGAGTTTATTTTCACACATCCAGCAGGACCTAATACCTGAGATACAGTTCTGAACATCTGAAATAGCCTGACTGCAGCTGTTTGAGGTGCAGATTTCGGAAGTTGTGTATCATCCGCATACATGTGATGATCGGTTGAATGCGATGCGATAACCTGAGATAGAGGCTGAGTGTACAGCGGAAACAGAATGGGGCCCAGGACAGAGCCCTGGGGAACCCCAAACTCTAGCGCAGCAGCTTCAGAAAGAGCGTTCTTGACAGAGACGTTAATCTGACGGGAAGACAGATAAGAGTAGAACTTACCAGAAATACCAAAGTAGTTTTCTAGACGCTGGAGCAAGATGGAGTGGTCAATGGTGTCAAACGCAGCTGATAGGTCTAACAGGGCACAAACTGAGCTCAGGTTTTCATCATAGGCACTTACTAGGCCATTAACGACACAGAGGCACAGCACTGCACAACAAGCTCCATGACCTCTTTCTCTGCTGCTGGGAGGAAGGAACACTACCAAAAGATCTCCGTGATGCAGTCGTTATCACCTTGTACAAGAACAAAGGCGAGAAGTCTGACTGTTCCAACTATCGGGGAATTACCCTGCTGTCCATTGCTGGGAAAATCCTTGCAAGGCTGCTCCTGAATCGGCTGGTACCTGCCATCGCTGAATACCAACTCCCAGAGGGCCAGTGTGGCTTCAGAGCAAACAGGAGCACCACCGATATGGTCTTTGTGCTGAGACAGCTACAGGAGAAGTGCCGCGAGCAGAACAAAGGGCTGTACGTAACATTTGTCGACCTAACAAAAGCGTTCGACACTGTGAGCAGGCAAGGCATGTGGCAGATCCTGGAGCGACTTGGCTGTCCCCCAAAGTTCCTCAACATGATTGTCCAGCTACACGAGGACCAGCAAGGCCAGGTCAGACTCAACAATGACCTCTCAGAACCATTCCCTATTCTCAACGGCGTAAAGCAGGGCTGCGTGTTGGCACCGACCCTCTTCACCATCTTTTTTAGCATGATGTTGAAGCAGGCCACAGTGGACCTCGATGATGACGATGCAGTGTACATCAGGTATCGTCTCGATGGCAGCCTGTTCAACCTCAGACGACTGCAGGCCCACACGAAAACCCTAGACCAACTGATTCGTGAGCTGCTTTTTGCTGATGATGCTGCCCTCGTTGCACACACAGAGAGAGCCCTGCAGCGCATCACGTCTTGCTTCGCAGATGCTGCCCAGCTCTTTGGACTCGAGGTCAGTCTGAAAAAGACAGAGGTCCTCCATCAGCCGGCACCCAAGACAGTGTATCGCCCTCCTCACATCACCATTGGCGAGTCTGAACTAAAGTCAGTGCACCAGTTTACTTACCTTGGCTGCATTATCACGTCGGACGCCAAGCTGGACAAGGAGCTTGACAGCAGGCTGGCAAAAGCGAACAGCGCTTTCGGGGCGACTTTTCAAGCGGGTGTGGCACAATCAACAGCTGAAAACAGGCACCAAGATCAGCGTGTACAGAGCTGTGGTCCTCACCACCCTGCTGTATGGTTCCGAGTCCTGGGCCCTCTACCGCAGCCAACTACGACTCCTCGAACGCTTCCACCAGCGCTGCCTGCGTACCATCCTGGGCATTCACTGGAGTGACTATGTCACCAACGTCGAGGTCCTTGAACAGGCTGAAACTGTGAGCATCGAGGCTTTGCTGCTGCGGACACAGCTCCGCTGGGCGGGGCATGTCTCCAGGATGGAGGATCATCGCCTACCAAAGATCACCCTGTTCGGCGAGCTTGCTACTGGACACCGTGACAGAGGGGCACCAAAGAAGAGATACAAAGACTGTCTCAAGAAGTCACTTAGTGCCTGCCAAATCGACCACCACCAGTGGTCTTCGCTTGCTGCGGACCGTGACACCTGGCGCTCCACCATTTACAAGGCAGCTGTCTCCTTTGAGGACTCTCACAGAGCTAGCCTTAAGGACAAGCGGTTCAGGAGAAAAAACAGAGATGCCGCAGCTCAGAACCCTGTCTATACCTTCCCCTGCAGCCACTGCGGTCGAACCTGCCTGTCTCGGATTGGCCTCCGCAGCCACGAACAAGCCTGCAGACGTCGTGGGCAACTCCTATAAAATCTTCGTTCGCGAAGTCAAGCCAAGAGAGAACGACACAGAGGAGAGCAGTTTCAGTACTGTGCCCAGCACGTTAAGCAGACTGAAGTGGATGGACGAGATTGTTTGACTGTAGATATTTAGTTGGCTATGTCAGAATGACTCTCTCAAAAACTTTGGACAGAAAGGGTAGGTTTGAAACGGGGCGATAGTTCTTTAGCTGGTTGGGGTCAAGATTCGACTTTTTCAAGAGAGGTTTGACAACGGCTGATTTGAATTCTGACAGAAAGACGCCTCACTCGAGGGACTGATTTATGATTTTATGATTGGTTTCTTGACACATCCAGCTCAGAAAATGTCCTAAAAACTGTTTGCCTGCGTGCTGCAGAAGCCACAATTAAAGTTGTTGGCAACACAAATCAAGTTGAGTTAGTCAGTTTTAGACTTTTGGACGTGGTTCAATCGAGCCTCGTGCATACGTGATCTTTTCTCTTTTTTTGTACATCGCACACCACTGTGTGATGGCTTGATGTGACCAGCCGTATACCCATATGACAATTCACAAATCAGTCACGTTTTGAGTTAGCTGTCAGGTGTATTTTGGGCATGTTTAAGCCTTTATTGGCTAAGGGCTGCCTTCATCAGCGTGCTGAACCTTTTGTTTTTGTTGACTGAGTAAACCTTTGTTGTTAAGTTTTATGGTAGTTTGTTTTGTGGTTTATTTTGTATTCTTCAAGAGGATGTACTCTCGCTCACACTATAACTTGGAAAGGCTAGTGGAGAGTGGTAGTGTGTTCTTTTCATGTCGTGTCCTTAGTTTTGATTGTTGGTAGGACAATTCCGTGGTTGTCCATGGTGTTTCGGGGTTCCGTCTAAGTATTCGAGCGTCCGTTGATCAATGATGTCGTAGGCATACAACGCTTTGCTGTATCTGCCCTCTTTAAAGTATACGAAGAGGTATTCTAGTTGTTTCCTTGCTCCCTTGTCTCTGCAAAGGCCCATGAAGTAGACCCATTCAAAGAATATCGTAGGGTTCAGTCCATTGGAGAAGATGAATGCGGCTAATAGGATTGTTTGAAAGTGTGGGAGGTTTTTCGTCCTCATGTTTTTTGTTTTTTTTTCTCCCGCCCAGTTGCGTGCTGGTCCTATGATGATTTCATAGTTCAACAGTCTGGCGGTTTTTCTGTTTCTGGTTCATTCCGTTTTCTTTTCCCCGTTGTTTGGGGGGGGGGGGGGGGGAGGGGACCTTGTATTGGTTGCGGTGTGGCGCGTAGAAATAAGATATTTCCAATGCCAGTTGGTTCAAGTTCTTATTGGGAGGTCGTTCTGCTTCGTTTAATGTGTCATGACTTGAGGCTGTTACCGTTTTGAGTCGGCGTGCGGTTTTTGCTAGTGATGCCTCATGTCCTTCTTATTTCTGTTTTTTTTTACCACTGCTAAATTGGTGGAGCTAGTGGTGCAGAAGTCTGTTGTGTTGATGAACTTCGGCCAGTAGCTTAGGTTCTTGGGCCGGCGATTTTGACACTTTTCTGTTTACCAGCCACTGCTAAGTGGTGCACTGAGCTATTGGCGCAAACATGCCATTTTTGGTAAACATGAATACACTTGCGAAGTTTTGACACCACGACAGGTTTGCTCTCTCTCTCTCTCTCTCTCTCTCTCTCTCTCTCTCTCTCTCTCTCTCTCTCTCTCTCTCTCTCTCTCTCTCTCTCTCTCTCTCTCTCTCTCTCTCTCTCTCTCTCTTTCTCTAGTGTGGTCAAACACCAGCCGCATCCGCACAGCCCCAGTCCCACAGCGAACCATCATACTCTGCAGCGAGTACGGATGTACTGTCACAGACAAATATAGAGGTCGACCAAAAAAACAGACCACCTAAACATCAGCAACAACAGCAGCATGAGCAGTCCTTTCTGCAACCACAGTGGTACCCGACACCCTGGCTTCACCAGATCCCGAACCCCTATGGTCTCTACAATTTGTCGCCTACACGCCATGATCCCTGGGCCCCGTCCCATGGCTTTCAGTACAGTACTTTATCGATGTACCCTACGTTCAACCAGACCTTGCAGCCTGTCTAAGCGTTCATAGCTGATTCTATTAACTCTTTTGTGCTTCCCTTTGCCATAGACTTTACGACTGTGAAACCGGACTTTTGACTTTCAGGTGTTAGACTGCGAAACTGCGTGGACACTGATCCAGTTTCAACTCGATTTTCTTGTCATTGTTTTTAAATTACACGATAGTGCTTTACTGTGACAAACATTTGGCGTTACTGCCAGTCCTTATGATCCTTATTAGGTTTATTGCCTGTGCAGCTCAGTGTGTATTACCTGTTTCTGAACTGTTTTGTTCACAGTATTTTTCATTTCAACATGTCAGACTCCTCTAATATTCATATAGGTCATCTCAATATCTATCATCTATGTAACAAGACTCCCGATGTGTGTGTTCTTTTGAGTCAACCCAACCCTTTCCACTTGTTTGGTTTCACGGAAACCCGTCTTAACTCCAATATCAGCGATGACGTCATTTCTATCCCTGATTTTTCCCTTATGCGCCGCGACCCACAAAGCCCCAAACATACCGGCATTGCGGTGTATATTCATGATTCTATAAAAGACATCACCCGTAGAAGACCGGACCTTGAATCAGACACAGTGGAAAGTGTTTGGGTTGAAATAAGAAACAAGTCAAGTCCTGTATTAGTTGGTTTTATTTACATGAACCCCTCTGCACCAAATGTATGGCTTGATGATTTCACTGACATGCTAGATCAAGTTAAAAACTGTACATCAGATGTGCTTTTGTTAGGGGACTTTAACATTAACATGTTTTCCGCTAACCCTACATGGGAGTCCACTATTACTCTTTTTGGGCTCAAACAGCTGATAACATCTCCAACTCGTGTTACGTCTACGTCCTCTACACTCATTGATCATATATATACAACGAACAAGAGCCGAGTGTTGGAGACGGAAGTACTACAAGTTGGAATCAGCGACCATTACCCTGTGTGCTGTAACTGGACCGTGAAAGCAGATAAACCTATCCGTAAACACCAGCACACTACCATCAAGTATAGATCGCTTAAACATTTTAACAAAGAGGCTTTTTTGTTTGACCTTTAGTTCCGTTTCTTTTGATACTGTTTATCACCATTGTGAGCCTGATGGTGCGTTGTCTGAGTGGTACAGATTGTTCCTCAGTGTTCTTGATAGGCACGCCCCGATTAGGGAAAAACGAGTAAAAAACCCGCAACTGCCGCCTTGGCTAAACAAAGGTTTGGTCGATGCCATGCAACTGAGAGATGAATTAAAACAGAAAAAAGATTTCCCTGCTTACCGTAAGCAACGCAACCGCGTTAAAAAATTAGTTCTTGATGCCAAAAAGTCACTCTTTAAACGAATAATGAATGACAAAAAGGATACAGTCTCTGTTTGGAGAGCGCTTAACGCCCTTACAAAATCTAACTATAGCCCTACGCATACCTCTATTTCTGCAGAAACGTTTAATAATCATTTTCTTTCTGCCGCCCAGTCGTTGCTGCAAAACACTACGTCTAAGGCACCGTTTGTATCCCCAATCCTTGTCAAATATTGTGATGGCAAACTTTCTTCTCGTTCATCTTTCCACATACCTTGCATGACAGTGCACGATGTCGGTAAAGCGATTGAATGTCTCAAAAGTAAGCGCACTTCAGGACATGATGAAATTAGTACTGCTGTGTTAAAACTATCACTACCTTTCATAGTAGAATCTTTAACGTACATCTACAACCGTTGTATCGAGCGTGGCGAATTCCCCTCTGATTTGAAAAAAGCCAAAGTTATTCCGCTTCCTAAGAACAAAGATCTTACAGATCCCAATAAATTCAGGCCAATTTCTATCTTGTCTTCACTTTCAAAACCCATAGAAAAGCACATACACAAACACTTACAGCACTTTCTTGACACACACGACCTTATTCATCCCTTACAGTCAGGATTTCGCCCGCGGCACTCTTGTCAAACAGCTCTCTCACATTTAACGGATCGTTGGCTCACATCAATAAATAAAGCACTGTTGACTGGAGTGGTCTTTTTAGACTTTACCAAAGCCTTCGACTTAGTTAACCATACCCTCCTTACCGAAAAACTCTCAGTCTACCGCGTAAGTGACCGAGCTGTATCCTTTTTTAAATCCTACCTTGAAGGCCGACGACAGTATGTCAGCGTAAATGGCAAATCATCCTCTGAGGGGCTGATTATGCATGGCGTGCCCCAGGGATCTATTCTCGGGCCTTTATTGTTCACACTTTACATAAATGACTTACCTTTACATATCTCACAGCCCGACGTTACCTGTAGCTTATTTGCAGATGATGCAACTTTGGATGTGTCTGCGCCAGACGTGCCCACAATCACTAGTTCACTCCAGCAAACAATAAATGAAGTCTTTGATTGGTGCCAGACTAATTCCATGATTCCAAATCCATCAAAGACGGAATGTATGCTTGTGACAACAAGGCAAAAGCATCAGCTGAGCCTGCCGCCACTCAAACTTTACCTTGAACAGCAACCAATAGCGCAAGTTAGAGAACATCGTTTGCTTGGTGTCACTGTAGACGACCAGCTCAGTTGGCACTCGCATACTAATTCTATTTGTAAGGTTTTGTCAAAAAAATCTATATTTGTTATCTAGACTAGTTCTATTCACCGACGTTTCAACCAGGCAGTTGTTTTATAATGCACACATAAAATCCCATCTAGATTACGCATCGACAGTATGGGATGGATGCAGCGATATTTCTTTAAAAAGAATAAATTCACTCCATAGACGTGCGGCAAAGCTTATCCTAAAAGATTCCCACACCCCTTTGACTACCGACGATAAACTAACAAAATTAAATATGTTGCCCCTTCGTAAGCACTTTTTATTCAATAAATGTGTATTTATGCGTAAGATCACACTTTCAAAATCACCTGGATATCTCGCTGCTCTCTTTAAGGCTCCTCACACTCCGTACCCGTCACTGAGGAACGACCTGGTAGTGCCTAGGCCCCGCCTTGACATTTTTAAATCGGCCTTGTCATATTCAGCAGCCAAAGAATGGAATTTACTTCCAAAAGAAATAAAATCTATCACGACCATAAATGCTTTCAAGACACGGCTTCATCAGCATTTGCTACAAATGCAATCGTAAACTGCTTTTGTTTTAGAATGACGTGGTATTTTGAATTTGTCTATCTGATTGTTTTTGTTTTTTTTTAATCTTATGGTACACTTGTTAGATGGTAGCGCATGTATATCTCATTTTGTGTATTAAATGTGTTTATGATGTTTTTGTATATGATCGCCATATGTACACACTGGCTGTATACCTGCTGTCATCTTCGAGCGGCAGCTGATCGAGGGGGGCAGCCAGTATGACTCGCCTTGTTGGGCGCTTATGGTATGTCAGTGCGTGCGGCCCCGTGAGTGGGTGTGTAAGTAGTTTAGCAAGGACAAGATGGAAGAAAGGTCTTCAGACCTAAATCTTTTTATCCTTGGAAAATAAAGATTCATTGTCATTGTCATTGTCATTGTCTCTCTCTCTCTCTCTCTCTCTCTCTCTCTCTCTCTCTCTCTCTCTCTCGCTCTTTCACTTTTTTTTTTTTTTTTTTTTTTTCCAAAAAGTACTCCGGCGGTCGCCGGAGCGCCGGAGTGGCCCGCTACGCCCCTGAGTTATGATATGTTTCTTAACACAAACCATACGAGAGGAGTTGCCCTTTACTTTAACAAATAGTTCAATGCTGAAGAATGTGAAACATTGAATAATAGTAAGTTTAAAGAGAGCTTGTGGTGCTATTTTGTGAGTGCTTCTGGTGAAAACATTCTTGTTTGTTGTGTGTATAGAAGCCCTAGCTCCACAAAACACAGATCTATTATTACAACTTTTACGATCTGAGGAGATACACACATATGACAAAATTTGCATTTTCGGAGATTTTAATTTCTCATATGCAGGATGGGATGGCTCCTGGACAGACGAGAAAAATAATCAAATTGTTGAGTGCGTAAGGGACGCCTTCCTGATTCAGATGGTGAAAAATCCAACAAGACACAGGCAAGGTTAGAGGTCAACATTAGATGACCTAATATTAGTAAATGACGAGTTGCTAATTTCAAATATTGAACACTTGGATCCCATTAGTAAGAGTGACCACGATGTTTTACTCTTCCAGCTGTATGTCCCTCAGGTAAAGGTCACGCAGAGTAATAAATATTCCCTTAACCTTGGAAAGGGAGACTATGATAGTCTGAGAGCACATATTGCAAATATAGACTTTACAACTATTAAGCCTAAAAACTGCGAAGTGGAAACATTCTGGGATTTTGAAAAGTATGGAGTTGCACATCCCAAAAGTGAAGAGTAAATAATCACATAAAAAATACACGATCTTGGATGAATAAGGGTACTTTAAAAATGATTAAAAAAAGCATAAGTTATATAAAAGATATTTTCAAACTAAAGAAGGTAGGGATTATCAAAGATATATTATATTATGAAACGACTGTAATAAATTAATAAAACGTAATAAATAATTACATGAAAGAAATATTGCAGATAAATGTAAAATGAACCGCAAAATATCTTGGAAGTATGTACAGGAACAAACTAAATATAATTCTGGAATAAATGCACTTAAAAAAGAAGACGGCACCCTTGCTATAGCAGATCATGAAAAGGCAGCAACCTTGAATAATTTTTCTTTTTCAAGTGTATTTGTGGAAGAGAATTTGAGTAATGTTCCATTGCTTGATAGAGGCTCAAAATCGAATGGGTGGAATATAACAGATATCGCAATAACTCCTGATATTGTCAAGAAAAAAAAAATTAAGTCCTACCAAAGCTCAAGGTCCAGACTGTATCCCTCACAGAGTTTTACAAGAGTTGTGTAATGAGTTGGCAGAACCACTTTGCACTTTATTTACATTTTCCTTAATCAGGTATTGTACCACAAGAGGTAAGTGCTATTAAAAAAAAGGTTCTAGGTCATATGCAGGGAACTACAGACCAGTAAGTTTAACGTGTATTGTATGTAAAGTTTTAGAGTCTATAGTCCGATACGAGATCGTTAATCATTTTACTGTGAATAATATGTACTCTGAATGCCAACATGGTTGCAGAAAGAAACGATCATGTGTTACTCAATTACCACAGGTTATGGATGATATAATTTCCGTACTTCACAACAAAAAACGGTTGACATCATATACTTAGACTTTAGAAAAAGCATTTGACATTTTCCTCATGAAAGGCTTCTTCAGAAACTAGAGGCCTATGATGTATGTGGAAACATTTCCAACTGGATAAGAAGTTTCTTACGTGAAAGAGAGCAAGAGGTGAAGGTTGGAAACGCAATATCAGACAAAATAAAGGTGCTGAGCTGTATACCTCAAGGAAACATCCTAGGACCTGTATCATTTACTATATTTATAAATGAATTACCAGACTGTGTTAATAGCAAGAGCAAAATATTCGCAGACGATACTAAAATCTATAATGAATCGAGCAATAAAGACGTGTTGCAGTTTGATTTGGATCACTTGCAAGAGTGGTCTGACACATGGGATTTGCATTTTAATGTAGAGAAATGTAAGGTCTTGCATGCTGGAAAGAACAATCCTGAACATGATTACATGATGAAAGTTAACAGTGACATTAAAGAGGTGGTATCTTGTGAGGAGGAAAGAGACTTAGGTGTTGTTTTTGATAAAGTTCTATCTTTTGACCCCCCCCCCCCCCATTCAGAACTGTATCAATAAGGCCAACAAAATAGTTGGAGAAGTTTAATTATTTGGATAAGGACATTTTTAGTAAACTGTATAAATCACTAGTCAGACCACATTTAGAATATGCAAACACTGTATGGTCTATCTATCTATCTATCTATCTATCTATCTATCTATCATCTATCTATCTATCTATCTATCTATCTATCTATCTATCTATCTATCTATCTATCTATCTATCTATCTATCTATCTATCTATCTATCTATCTATCTATCTATCTATCTATCTATCTATCTATCTATCTATCTATCTATCTATCTATCTATCTATCTATCTATCTATCTATCTATCTATCTATCTATCTATCTATCTATCTATCTATCTATCTATCTATCTATCTGTCTGTCTGTCTGTCTGTCTGTCTGTCTATCTATCTATCTCGTAGTCTTGCCGACCGTTTGGGCATCACTGATGACTTAGCAACCAACTCCCTCCATTCCAATCTGTTCTCTGCCATTCTTAGTGTGTATCTCAGCTTCAGTCCTGTCACGGTATGGTACCCATGTTTAAAGAGACAATCAGTTGCACTCGAAAGGGTACAGAGACGAGCAACAAAGCTGGATAAAGAATGTAAAAATATGACTCAAATATTTTGGACTACACTCCTTACGTGGACGTAGAATACGTGGAGAAATAATCCAAGTGTTTACAATTTATAATGGCATCGACGATCTAAATTGGAACGACGTTTTTGCAGCAGCGTTTTGTGACAGAACCCAAAACTCTGAAGGGAAAATCTTTGTGACGCATTGCAACACTAACCTGCGGAAGGTTTTTTTTTTTCCTCTAACAGAGTTGCCATTGTTTGAAATGAGTTACCAGTTTCATTAAAAAACACCTAATATAAATTCTTTTAAAAACCAGTTGGATGAATTACCCAAATTTAAAGAGATTTTGTGTTCCTGTGATGAATGATTTGTAGGAACATTTGCATGCATAACAGGCCCATAAAGTAATTAAAGAAAGAAAGGACATTTGCAAAGGCCACGCGGCCTATTTTGTCCTCACACATACTACTACTACTACTAGAGCATGGGAGACAAAACTCCACCGCAGAGGCTGACAAATGTTCGCCTATAATGCATTGACTTAAGTCTTGTGGCGGAGTTTGTTCATTCTCACACACACACATACACACACACACACACACACACACACACACACACACACACACACACACACACACACACACACACACACACACACACACACACACACACACACACACACACACACACAAAGTTCAAGTCATTACATGCTGTGTATCCAGCAACTGCTTTTTGTTACTTAGTACTCAAACCAAGGGGAATCACAGCCCTGGACAGACAACAGTTAGATCCCCTGCCCCCGCCTATCAGGCACCCAATCGCCAGCCCACAGAGAAATACGCAGGTATAGAATAAGACAATCATTTCCATTCCTTATAAGAATGGATCAGGTCTCTTATATAACCCATGTCTTTCTCCGGAACTTAGGAAGTAGGCAGGAGAAACATACATACACAAACATGAAGGTGCGCTAAATGATTGTCTTATTCTATACCTGCGTATTTCTCTGTGGGCTGGCGATTGGGTGCCTGATAGGCGGGGGCAGGGGATCTAACTGTTGTCTGTCCAGCGCTGTGATTCCCCTTGGTTTGAGTACTGACAATTCTGCCAGCGCTAGCCTCACCTATCTGGTTTGTGAGTTTTTGTTACTTGCATATTTTGTTTTGATGTGAAGACTCAGCCGACTGACCTATTTTGTGGACACTAATCAGTGCATACGAGCATGATTACCAGGTCTCCTTTTCAGTACCATATTTTAACCCCGCAACTGCCCCTAAACTGTGAGATCCATCATACAAGTGCAAGAGGCAAAGATCCTCATGAGCCTCCGCACTTGCGTGAGTTATGAGGCTCTATGACTCTTGCTAGAGCTATAAATATCCGTGTTCGTCACGTAGGGATAGTTATCACATTTTCAGTCCGCGATGGTTTCAGTAACTTGATTCTTGTGCATTCTTTGCCTAGTTTTAGCATTCATGCACACAGCCAGTGGTGTATTTTCTTCAGATTCGATCCGAACGGGTTTGCAGTACAATACATCTACATGCACCTATAGGTCATGCAGAGGCGGATTTGGGGGACGGTGGGTGGGGGCGGGGGGGGGGTACGAACAGATATGGTTAATATTTATGGATGGTTTATGTTTATGGATTGTTTATACATGCTTGTGGATGTTTTATAGTTTTCACTGTTAACCACTTCACTACCGGGGCACACAGCACACTGTATCCTATTGCACTAGGCATAAGCTGCCGCAGCCGCCTGTTCTACTGTGTATCCCACCCTGAACCAGTAACTGAATTTGGGAAATTCGCCTAAAGGCTTAATCTCTTTACTGCCACGGCACAAAACCATTGGCAAGAGACATAGATCCGCGGGGGCCCAAGAGGATCTAAGCCTCCTGCCCGACACCACTTTGAATCTATCTTCCTGGGACAGCTATTGTTTGCATTGCATTGTTTGGTCACTCACTGCTGCTGCAATCTACAGAATATTTGAATGTAAAGACTGCATTGTTTGCTCACTGCCTTTTGGGGTCACTGCCTCACTGAATGTGACAGTGAACAAACTATGCAATTATCAGGGTTACAAAGTAAAGTAGGTTATAGCACTGTCAGGGGAGAGAAATGTGCATGATCGACCAGTGATCATAGATCTACTGTGGCCAAAACACACCAAAAAAAAAAAGAAAAAAAAAAAAAAAAAAGAAGAGATAGGAAAGAGAGGGGGCGCTAAGATAAGAGAGTGACTGAAACCAATGCATATGGAAACCCCACCCCGAAGGGGGGCGTATCACATATCCACTGTTCCAGCCACTCAGTGCATGGAAATTTAAATCTAGGTCCCCCAAGGGGGGTCCAGACATTTAGCCGGTGTGGACAGCTGTTTCGGTCTTGGCGACCTCTTCAGCACACCATCGGCGACCTCTTCGGCACATCGGCAATTTTACTGTGGTGTCTGCAGGGGCATACATTCCATGCCACCACCTAGAGTTAAATTTCCATGCACCCTAAAAGAGAACCTACCAAAAGGGGGGAAGGGGTTGCAGTCGATATTGTAGTAATAAATGAAAAGAAAAGGGGAGACTGCCAGTGCTAATATTTTAGGAAGGTTACAAAGTAAAGTAGGTTATAGCACTGACAGTGCTATAACCTATAAAGTATAACCTATAAAGTATAACCTATAGCACTGACAGTGCTATAACCTATAACCTATAAAGTAGGTTATAGCACTGACAGTGCTATAACCTACTTTACTTTGTAACCTTCCTAAAATATTAGCACTGGCAGTCTCCCCTTTTCTTTTCATTTATTACTACAATATCGACTGCAACCCCTTCCCCCTTTTGGTAGGTTCTCTTTTAGGGTGCATGGAAATTTAACTCTAGGTGGTGGCATGGAATGTATGCCCCTGCAGACACCACAGTAAAATGTGGTTGTCATTGCAGGTAGGCAGAATTTCCTGCCTCCTCCAGTATTGCCGATGGTGTGCTGAAGAGGTCGCCAAGACCGAAACAGCTGTCCACACCGGCTAAATCTGGACCCCCCCTTGGGGGACCTAGATTTTAAATTTAAAGACACCACAGTAAAATGTGGTTGTCATTGCAGGTAGGCAGAATTT
This sequence comes from Semisulcospira habei, assembly GCA_036245525.1. Classification (NCBI taxonomy): domain Eukaryota; kingdom Metazoa; phylum Mollusca; class Gastropoda; family Semisulcospiridae; genus Semisulcospira; species Semisulcospira habei. The sequence continues at coordinate 43,205,813 of BTPG01000008.1, forward strand.
CCTGCCTCCTCCAGTATTGCCGATGGTGTGCTGAAGAGGTCGCCAAGACCGAAACAGCTGTCCACACCGGCTAAATATCTGGACCCCCCTTGGGGGACCTAGATTTAAATTTCCATGAACTGAGTGGCTGGAACAGTGGATATGTGATACGCCCCCCTTCGGGGGGGGGGGGGGGCTTCCATATGCATTGCTTTCAGTCACTCTCTTAGCGCCCCCTCTCTTTCCTATCTCTCTTTTTTTGTGTGTGTGTGCTTTGGCCACAGTAGATCTATGATCACTGGTCGATCATGCACATTTCTCTCCCCTGACAGTGCTATAACCTACTTTACTTTGTAACCTTCCTAAAATATTAGCACTGGCAGTCTCCCCTTTTCTTTTCATTTATGCAATTATCAGAATATCTGTAGTGTACTAAAGATTGCATTGTTTGCTCATTGCCACATGCGGTGAGCAAACAATGCAATCTTTAGTGCACCAGAAATTGTATGTCACACTGCACGTTGTAAGTTCCCTTGCTGACCACAAACAGAAAAAGAACTCAGATACTTGTATTTTACCTTGGACTCGATGTAATAAAGACAACCAATTGTTTTGATTTGATATAAAGACACATTTAATGGGGTGGGGTGGGGAGGGGGGGGGGGGGTGCCAATGTCGGAGTTAAGAGTCAAGGGCTTTAACCCGATACTCTTACCTCCGTCATTGACCCCCCTGACCGGACCCGAGAGGCGACAAGGACCACTAGCAAAGCCTAACTCGTAATACAACAATTTTGTCTTCAAATGTAAATTTATAAGCGTGAAGTGTTTCCTTGAAAGGATCCCAAACTTTACGTGTGACGTAGAGGTTCAGGAGACGTAATTGTTCATACTTTCGACTATTGGTCAACAGCCTCGCGCGAACTGCATTCGACTGGAATTTACTCTCAGGTATTTTTATAAAAATTTAACACGTTTTCAGTCATTCTTTGGTATGAAATTGGTAATATAGGCCGAACACAATACGTTCATATAGTTATTTTGTTGCGTAACCCCCTTAATTTTTATTTATCCAACTTTCTGTTTTTTTCGCCGTTTCGAATGCGGTGAGTACGTGATAGAACCTCTGCTTCAGTTGAATTTTCCTGGCGTTGATATTATCTAACTTACCCAACTATTCCGTTATGTTCTGTATGAAAGTGGTACCAGCGGTATATCAGAACACCTACACATAGTTCTCCTTGTTGTGTAGCCCTCTAAATTATTTATTTATTGGCATATATTTGTTTAGAGGTTTGACTGAATGAGGGTGTGTTTGTACTTAGAAATGTGATTGGCCACAGATTTATTTTGGGGAGAACGCTTTGTTCAGCGAGTAACGTTGTCGTCGTACCATTTAATAAGGGAGTTTACTCATAAATCAGCGCATTAAATAGGCGCTTTATCCAAATTAAAAATCGGCTGAAAGCGCCGCCGCGAACTGAACCCAACAAGCACGCTCACGCGCATTCACTCACACACTGTACATAAACACAGAACATTCACGTGGTGTTAAGGGCAAGCTCAAGCGAGCTACTGAAGTTTTGGAAATTCAAATCGTTTATATTTGAAATTTGATTAAGTGGGCTGAAATTGATACCAAAGTCGTGGGGGAGGAAGAGCTCGGAGTACCCGGAGAAAGAACCCCCGACGGTCCGCCCGAATTAATGGTGAGAGTTACTAGAGGAAAAAAGTCCGCCGAAACCGGATACCAAACCTCGCACCTCTAGCATTGGTGGCAGGCGCTTTTACCGCTGCACCACGGACCGCCCCGGACCGACATCACATGTGACCTTGGTAACATATGACAAGGGGACTGCCATTGCCGTGAGAACGGACGACCAGGGGAAAGTATCGATTAGAATATGGGCCAATGAGAAAGAGTGTAAATAGAATGAAAGAAGACAATTATTATTATTATTAATTTTATTATTATATAATATTATTATTATTTTTATCGTTTTATTATTATTATTATTATTATTATTATTATTATTATTATTATTATTATTATTATTATTATTATTATTATTATTATTATTATTATTATTATTATTATTGTTTTTGTAGCTTTTGTTACAACTTTATGTCCATTTTCCTGTTTAACTAATTTCAGAGTGTACTGGAGGCCGGCGAGGACCTGTGTATTACGGATCTCTCAGAGTTGTCTGACGGACACTTGAACTTCGTGATCAAAGTGAAGGCCAGAAACCACCCGGACAACCGCACAGTAGTCCTCAAACATTCCCCACCTTATGCCAGAGTACATATTACTCGTATATGCGGTGTGCAGAAAGTCCATTGGTTGAAATCGGCTTTTGTTGCGGACCCGAGCACGGCACAGCCATGCACAGGCTAACAAAAGCCGACGTCGACTGGAGGGCCTTTCGCTTCCTAGAGCTAACCACGGTAAATATAGTGTTTGGCAGTCACTATTTACACAATATAAAGTGACGCAAATGAAAGAAACTTTTCATGAATGTCACTCAATGACGGAGAACGTTTGACAGATGCTCCATTTGCGTTGGTAATAAAATATGCAAACTCGAGTTTAGTTAGCATGGCAGTATCATGTTGCTTCCTATGATGATTTTAATAATTAATACATCACTCAGACATTTCAACCTGTGGAAATTGCCAGTGTCATGATCACTGTCACGATTCTTGCAACTTTGCAAAGAAGACACATGCCTGATTGATTGATTGATTGATTGATTGATTGATTGATTGATTGATTGATTGACTGATTCTTTTACAGACGTTTTCTTCTTACCCAATTACGCCAATGAGAAGCCGCGTAGAGTTCAGGGCCCTACGGAAGTTCTACTCTATCGCGCCTGGGTGTGTGTTCGAACTCTATGGTTATAACCAGGACAGACATACTGGTGGGTTGATAATGACAAAGAAATAAACTCGGTTTAGAGGGATATCGTAAAAACATTTGAGATATTTACGCAAAGTTAAAGCGATCTGCTCCATGGAAGGCTTTGATTGCTAACTTTCACTGATTCACGGGTTATCGATGTTGTCGTGCCTCAAGTAAGACCTTTTTACCCTTCTTCATGCGGTCCATGTGAGTTGGCACGCCTGCCAGAAGTTTTACACTGCCTTTTTGGGCGTAACGGAAGGAACTGTCCTGCTTACAACGGATAAGCAGAGCAGAAAAAATTATCATCATTGTAAGACATGTTAAAAACGTTTTATAAGGGAGATAAACAAGAGCTTTTAACCCTTTACGGACTTGTTTAGGTCACTTTTAGAATACAGTTTAGTAAGCTGATCTGCCCTCGTTCTTCTAACGGGTGTTATTTTGTTGTTGGTTATTGTAACACCTTCACTCCCGAGAAAGAGTAAACATGATTCAGCTGCAAGAGGCATAGATCCTCATGAGCCCCCGCGACTGCGGGGGCTCATGAGGATCTATGCCTCTTGCTGAGACCAAATTGTATTCATGTTTCTTGGACGGCTGAGACTTTTGGTCGTTGAATGAACACAGATTTCAGAAACGAAAATAAATGTGCGTGCAGCGGCAGGGAAGGTGGTGCTTCATATTACACAGGTACGCTTAACACATTCGTGACGCTCGAGCGTTACGTGGTAGTTGTAGTCGTCTCTTGGCTTGACTTCGCGAACGAAGATTCTATAGGGCTTTTATAGTTTATTCTATATAGTTGTAGTCGTAGTATGATACAATCACACCAGACGCATGCACGTAGGGTTCTTGTAAAGAAACTTCACTCCGCTGCAACTCGTCACACGTGGCACAAGGTTGGAGACCACACTGGAGTAACAGTTCCAACAATATTTATATATTAGTGGACATTGTCGCCTCTCGGGTCCGGTCAGTGGGGTCAGTGACGGAGGTAAGAGTCTCCGGCTAAAGCCCTCGACTCTTACCTCCGACATTGACCCCCTCCCTCGAGGCGACAAGAACCACTGGCACAGTCTAACTCGTAATACAACTAATATTATTGTCTTCTTTCAGTCTCTTTACACATTTTCTCATTGGCCTGGCTCTATTCATTTTGTTCCCCTGGTCAGCCGTTCTCAAGGCAACGGCATTCCCCTTGTCACTATTTACCAAGGTAACACGTGATAATGTTACGTGGTAGTCGTAGTCGTAGTATGATGCAATCACACCAGACGCACGCATGTAGGGTTCTTGTAAAGAAACGTCACTCAGCTGCAACACGTAACACGTGACAAAAGGTTGTAGATCATACTGGAGTAACAGTTCCAACAATATTTTATTCTCACGATGCACTCTCAGCCCAAGGCGTCCACAAATGCATCCACACCTTGGTACACTGTCTCGTACAATGCATCCACAATCCTGATAATGCGTTTCCCATACAATGCACGCACATAATTCGCTAACAGCCCTTTTATACTATTACAGATTTCCAGAACACTCCGGCAAACTATATAACTCAACCAATCAGAAAAGAAAACGTAACCAAAACTCATTAATATTCAAAGAACACTCTAAATCTGTCCACAGCCTTCTACAAACTTCTAGGCGCATACCATAAAATAAATGTTGCGAATTGTATCCCAATTGTTTACTACAAAATTTTGACGTCATGTCTGAGGTCACTAGAATGATCGCGACCCTGCCCGAACCGTCCAGTCTAATGTAGGTTAAACGTTACAACATTGTAGCGAAAATGTGCCTCATTCTAGCTAGACAACAAAAATTGATCGCAATTCTCCAAGCAAAAGAAATCGAATCCTTCTAAAAAGGTACGTAGGTCCTATCCAAAACACCTCAAATGAACATCGGATCCTTTTCATGATCAACACACACACGCTCCCAAAAGAATACACAAACGTAACAGCGAGGTCCAGATGCAACAAGTGTTAACTGACGGTGATTCATGGCTTAATACTCAAAGTCCCCCCCCCTCCCCCGCCCCCCACCACCAAAAAAAAAAAGGTATTAATACTCATTGACTATCACTTACTGTTTCACACGGACGTGTTTGTGAATCAACAGTGTGTATGGAAGACGAGCACTTACACTTTGTACCGGACGTCGCTGGTGCTCGGTGAGCTGGAGGAAGACGTCGCCAGAACCCTGGCCCGGAATCTGGCCACCATCCACAGCCACACACACGTGCACAACATCGGTCAGGAAGAACTGGACACGCTCGATAAAGAATTTGAGTGAGTATACCAGACTTGCATGAGAAACAGTGACCAACGGTAGTTATAATCCACACTGGCAGTTTGTGTGTTCAAAATAATTATAAAGTCAACATCAAAGATCCTCAGGCTTCAAACGAACAAAGTGGTTTCAGAAGGATACAATAATCTTCATGAGCTGCTACAACCGCGGGCGCTAATGAGAATTTCTACCTCTTGTAATTGGGTAGCGTTAAGTTCCTCTCGACAGTGAACGAGTGAAAGAGAAACATCCTTTGATTACGCATGACAGACAGACTGCAGCTGGAGATGTATCGATCAAGACAGTGTGAAGACAACGAGCTTACCGTGTCACTACCCTTGAATTATCATGACAGTTCATCAGATACTCAGTCTTAAGAGATAACTAAATGTTTTTTTAGACGTGCGAACTCTTGTAAGAGCTGGTAATAATCGTTAAGTGACACCTCCAAAATTTAGGAAATGTGTCCTTGGGGTTAATGGGTTAAGAGGTAACTACACGTTTTATAACCCATTCAGCCCTGACGCACTACAGCAGGAGATGGGTCGACCATGATAATTCAAGGGTAGTCCCAGATTACCTTGGCGGTTGTCGGTGCCAAGCTAATCTGGCATGGCCTTGAATTATCATGGTCGATCCATCGCCTGCAACTCGTGCATAGTCATTAGATGACGCCTCCAAAATTAGGAAATGCGTGCGTCGGGCTGAATGAGATAAAGACGTGCGAAGTCTTGTAAAAAATGTTTTTAGGGCAGTTCTTAGACATATCATTATATTTTGGGATATAAATCATTGAATGCTATGCTGGTCTTTTTTTGGAACAGTGCCGCTTATTATGACAATAGAACTCGTTAATAATGACGATGACGACGATGCTGATGACGATCTCATCGTCATCAACGTCATCATTATCATCTTTTTGTGGGTCCGTGTTTTTTTCCAGCAACACTGTCGCAATCGATGCCTACGAGAGGATCTTCTTCGCCACTCCATACCAGCGAGACAAGCTCATATATTATTGTGACGCGATTTTAGCCCGCGCGGAGGTGATGTTGTAGGACGATGAGCACATGAAGGCCGTGTCCGACCTCCATCACGTGTATCTGAACACGCGAGAAGCCCTGATCCACGGCGACATGCATACCAGCGCTGTCATGATCAAGGGAAAGGATGTCAAGGTGGGTGTGTGAGCTAGTTTATGATTTTGTACCTTATAGGCTGAAGCCGTAAAGTCAAACATAACAAAATATGGCAATTATTGGACCCAGCAATACCGGACGACATTGTTTCAGGCATAATGTTGTAGACTGCCAGTGGTCGCAGACTGTGTTTCTGAAATATTTGCAAATTTAACGCCACAGCGCCCTAGCCGTTCAATGAACATGGGTACAAAGTGGTGTCAGCAAGAGGCATAGATCCTCATGAGTCCCCGCAATTCGGGGGCTCATGAGGATCCTTGTCTCTTGCACTTGGATCGATTTCGGTCTTCCCTTGCAGTGAATGGGTTAACAAAAACTTGCTGCAGGATGAGTGCTAAATGTGTTGCTGGGCCTGAAATGCAGGCACCTGATGATAGAGAATGGTTCCTTGAGTGACTGTGTTTCTAGGTTAAATGTAAACAATCACCACCACCACTACCCCTATCGCCATTCCTGCCACCACCCCCCCCCCCTCCCCGCGTAATTTATCACAATAGTTTTGCTTGTGCGATAAATGATTTTTTTTTTAAATGTACAGCCAAAGGCTGCCCAGAAGTGTATCCTATTGCCTGTGTCATTCTTATCTGCCCACTGAACCTTTACCTTACTGTGTCGCTTCTTGTTTGACTACTCACCAATTAGGTGCGGCTGACGCTGGTTGAAATGTTTACATCCCATGAGGACTTTCTCAGCGCCGGCCGTACGATCGGTTGGATCCCTTACCCTTGCCTGTCGGGCACCCGGTCGCCGGCCCGCGCAGGTGTGGGGCGGGGCGATCGTGTGTATCCCTTGGGGATGTATGTGGCCGCCTTGTTGCGTGCCTGTGCATTTTTCTGTGGGCTGGTGGGTGCTTGTTGGGTGGGGCTGATGGCTCTGGCTGGTTGTCTCTCTTCACCCCCCCCCTCCCCCCTTTGTCCTTTTTCTTCCCTTTCTCTCTCTCTCTCTCTCTCTCTCTCTCTCTCTCTCTCTCTCTCTCTCTCTCTGTCTGTCTCTCTCTCTCTCTCTCTCTCTCTCTTTCTCTCTCTCTCTCTGTCTCTGTCTCTCTCTTTGCCGATGACGCAACAATCCACTCCCCAGATAAGTGTCTTGAGTCTTTAAATGGTAACTGAACATCGCCTACTTGGAGTTATTGTTGATAACCAGATGAAATGGCAATCTCACATCAATGCTGTCTGTAAAACTGTGTCCAGAAATGTGTTTATGCTGTCTAAGCTAAAATATCTTATTGATGTCGACACTCGCAAACTATTTTACAATGCCCATGTCAAATCCCACATCGATTATGCCTCCACGACATGGGACGGCAGCGGTGACATACACATGAAGAGGCTTAACTCCTTGCATCGCAGGGCAGTGAAGCAGATCCTGCCTGATCCAGCTCTTTCTACTGACCAAAAATTTGAAAAACTAAAATTGCTTCCTCTTGACAAGCACCATCTCTTTAACAAAGGGGCAGTCATGTATAAAATCTGGAATGAAATCCACCCAGAATACTTGTGTAATCTCTTCACCAAGGCAGCTTCAGGCTATTCAACATCAAGGCGAAACTTCATCACACCACGCCCGAGGATAGATTTATTTAAAACCACCCTCGCTTTCTCGGGCGCCTCGTTTTGGAATAAACTGCCAGCGCACATAACACACACTGGTTCACTCCCCTCTTTCAAGGAAAGCCTCTTCAAGTACCTGCTATCTAACAGCTCATTCACTGGTTTGGGTATCTCCATCGCCTAAAGCCTTGATATTAACCTCCGCGCGCACGTGCGTGTATGTGGGTGTGTGCGCGCGCGTGCGTGCGTGTGTGTGTGTGTGTGAGCATGCGGCGCGAGCGTGCGCGCGTGTTTGATTTCAGTGAAAAAAGGAATTTTAAAGACTATCTTCTTTTCTTTCTTCCCCCCCCCCCCCCCCCCCCCCGTTCACATTGTTAGTAATCATAATTGGTGCGCTCCATTTTGCCTTATCCATCTCTTTTTGAACGACTTGTTATATTATGTGCACTTTTATGTTAGTAGCTTTGTACTTCTGTATGTTAGTAGCCTTGTACCTTTAGCAGAGTTGTACCTTTGTAGATTAGCAACGGCAAGCGTGAAAAATGGCACATGTGCTAACTGCTTCTTCCGTTCAGAAATAAAGTTTCATTTCATTTCATTTCATTTCTCTCTCTCTACTTCTTCGGGCCTCCCCCCCCCTACTCTGCTCTCTTTCTCTCTCTCTCTCTCTCTCTCTCTCTCTCTCTCTCTCTCTCTCTCTCTCTCTCTCTCTCTCTCTCTCTCTCTCTCTCTCTCTCTCCCTCTTTCTCCCTTTACGCTTTTTCCCTTACCATTGTTTCACTTCTTCCTCTCCCTTCCCCCTCCCCTCAGCTCACGCCCCCGTCTCTCTCTCTCTCTCTCTCCTTCTTTCTTCCCCCCCCCCACCCCCTCACCCCAGTTTTTTTTTAAATATTTTTTTTTAATACGTTTTTTGAGTTACCCTTGAAGACGGTTTCACAACTACTTACTCTCCACTTATACCGATATTCTCTTACTGAATTGATTATTTGCTTTGTTTCAATGACTTCTTACTTGTTGTGTACCGTGCTAAATGCTGGGTTTTTTTCCCCCCGGTGTCCTCCCGTTTTTCCCCGAGGTAGTCCTCAACTTGAAGGTGATATAAAGTTTGCCTTCGGGTTGGTGTTTAGCAGGCTTTGTGTATTAGACACTCAACCTACTTCGTGCCCAAGGGTACTCCCCGTTCTCTCTCTCTCTCTCTCTCTCTCTCTCTCTCTCTCTCTCTCTCTCTCTCTCTCTCTCTCTCTCTCTCTCTCCCTCCCCCCACGTGCGTGCGTACCCTGCGCGGGGTCAAGGCTGGTGACCTGGCTGCAACCCTAGAGACGTGTGACCTCCGTGAGGACATCAGCCGTGTTGTGGTCCACGTGGGTACAAACGACTGCGCCTCGGGCCACGACATGGAGGTGATTCTGAGGAGCTTCCAACGTCTCACCAAGCAGGTCCGCCGTGCATACCCTTCTGCTGCAGTTGCTTACACTGCAATCCTCCCCCAGGGTCGACGGTCACTACAAATAACAGAAACTGTCAACCAGCGCCTGGCTCCAAGAAAGGCCTTCTTCACGCCACAGGGACAAGTTGCTGCTGCTCTCTTTAGCAGTGACAAACTGCTTCTGAGTGAAAGAGGTGCAGGAGTCCTTCTCCGGCAGGTGAAACGGTTTTTATTTCACGCCGAAGATGAAGCTCTGCCTAACACTCGTATGCAGCGAAAACAAGGCTCGTCTAAAGACATACACTATATTCCCGTAAATAAACAGGGTGGTAGCCACCGTAATCAACAGACCGTAAAGTACGAGCAAGCCTACCCACCACTGCTTTTGGGGCCTGACTCTAATTCTCGGGACTTAACTCCAGGTCCCACAAACAGCACCGAGCAGAGGTCAAAGTCTGCAAGTGCCCGCCGGTGGGAGACTTCAGTGTTGGCGAGCAGCAATAACGGTGACAGGGCGGTTGTCTCTCGCCAAGCTGTCCCCGTCCCCGTCCCCAATAACCACAACAGCCAGCCTCCCGTTGACAAGACATCTCGCGCCAACGGTTCTACAGAGAACTCACATGCAGATGTCACCACTGGTGCCAGCATTCCTTCCCTACAGCTATTGTATCATCGACCTGACGATGTAGCCGTGGATCCTCACGCCTTTTCACCCTACTACGGGAATTACGGCCGCCCCATCGTTCCCTGGCCCCAGGCCACACATCCCGAACTGCCACCGTATCCAGGCTTCCAGCCGCCTTTCCAGCCGTACCCGCCACCCTTCCCTCATTGGCAGTTACCCTACTTGATGGGTAATCTGAGGCCCCAAGCTGTGGTGTAATTAAATTAATCCGTGTCTGCTCGGCCCAGTGAGTGTGATAGGTAGAACTAAGATGCACCGGGCGTTGCTGTGTACATAGCATTTATACTAACAATTCTCATTCAGTTTACTTGGTTTAGTGCGCAGAATTCAAAACTATGACATGTTTTTTTTTTTTTTTTTTTTTTTTTTTTTTTTTTTTTTTTTTTTTTTTAAATCTTGACTACGATTCATTTCGCGAGCCACGGACAATAGCCTGTGTTCCTATGTGCTTAGGTGTGTGAGCCCTTGTATAGGTTGTGTGGACTTAATTTGAAATAATAACAGAAACGTTTGAATTTCTGTGCATGTCTTTTAACAAGTGCTGTGGCACTTAGACATTTTTATTTAGTTTTATACCGACCGTGTTACGTAAATAGTGATTAATTTCTGGTAATCGGAACTGCGAAATATTACAGACTGTTTTGACGTTGGCTGTGTGTTTGCCTTTGAGGCAGCACACTGAGAACTGTTTGACTACGGAAGTCACAGTGACTTTCTGGCCTTTAGCCAGTGAATTGTCTTTTCTTGTTTTCTTTGGTGGACTTAACCGTACTGTCTGTGTATGTGATCCCATTTTGAGATCATCGTGCATTTTTGTGTATGTGATCCCATTTTGAGATCATAGAGGCTTTTTATAGTGACTTTGACATTAACGCGAACTGACGAGAAGCGATGCCGAAACTGAGCTTCAATCAGTAGCGTACAATCACTTGGACTGAAAATCGGACACCTTACTATTTTTCATCTGTTTCACAAGGTCCCCGATATTCGTTTATTTTTAAATGAGCCATCGCACTTCCATCTCTTTGGTCTCACGGAATCACGTCTGGGCCCAAACATCAGTGATGCTATCTTACTTATTCCTAACTATTCTCTAATCCGGCGTGACGAAGGCTATCCTGGACACACTGGAATAGCTGTCTATGTACATAGCTCTATGGTACGCAGACGTGAAGACCTTGAGTCCAGAGAGCTAGAGTGTGTGTGGCTGGAGGTGAAAATACCACATTCCTCTCCCATCCTTATCGCCTTTATGTACAAAATCCAGCTGCTACTGCTGACTGGTATGACGACTTTGTACAAGTGATGGATAAAGTGAACGACACCGGTAAAAATGTTCTCATTCTGGGAGACTTTAACTTCGATATGTTGAAACCCAAGCCGACATGGCAATCAGCGATCACTCTTTTCGGGCTAAAGCAGATGATAAAATCTCCAACGCGAGTATCACGCTCTGCTGCCACCATCATCGACCACATTTACACTAATAACCCAACAGCAATAGCGGAAACTAATGTTTCTTCATTAGCCGTCAGTGAACACTTTCCCATCGCCTGTACATGCTCGTGCAATCTTCCCGCAAAACAAAGTCGGGACCAGCACTCGTACATAACGTACAGATCGTTTAAAAAGCTTAATACGAATGCTTTCTTACATAATCTAAGCTATGCAGGATTTGATCAAGTGTATAACTGCACTGACCCTGATAATGCGCTCACTATATGGCTTGATCTGTTCCTCGGGGTGCTGAATAAACACGCGCCGTTCAGAAGGAAGCGAGTCCGACGCCGCGAGCCTCCCTCCTGGATAACAGAGGAAATCAAACAAACTATGGAGGCACGAAACACCGCTAAACGAGAAAAGAACTTCCCTGAGTTTAAACGTTTGCGTAACAAAGTTAAGTACTTAGTTCGAGAAGCTCAAAAGTCATTTGTTGAAAAGACAATTGAGAACGCAAAATCTCCTGCTTCTGTTTGGACTGCTTTGAATACTCTAACAAGCAACACGCGCAGGCAGACTCATATCATTCCACACGAATTCTCTGCGGAAATCATAAACAATTGCTTTCTCTCAGCTCCAGAAAAGCTACTTACTTTCAACAGCCCTGATCTGTCAGCGTATGTAATATCGGATCAACTGTCCATGTTTTGCCAGGAACGATTATCGTCCGATGATACGTTTGGTATCCCCTTTATCGCTGTTCACGAAGTCGGGCGTTATATAACGTGCCTTAAGAACAAGACATCAGCTGGTGTGGACGGTATAAATGGTTATATACTCAACATATCACTGCCTTATATTGTTGAACCCCTCACTTACATTTTTTAACTTATGCATACAGTATAATACTTTTCCTGTGGCGTTTAAAAAAGCAAAAGTTGTTCCTATACCCAAGACCAAAGTTACTACTGATGTAAATAACCTTCGTCCCATTTCTCTTCTGTCTGTTTTATCAAAGCCACTTGAGAAGCATATTCAAAAGCATCTCCTCCAGTACCTCAAAGAAAGGTCCTTGTTAAATAAGTTCCAGTCCGGGTTTAGACCCAAACACTCATGCCACTCAGCATTAGTACGTATGGTTGATTCATGGCTAGATAACATCAACAATAACAAAATGACTGGCACGGTATTCTTTGACATGAAAAAAGCGTTCGATCTGATAAATCATGAAATCTTGCTGAGGAAACTTAATGTTTATTTCAACAACAACAGCCCGTCAGCCCTTTCATTCTTTAACTCTTATCTTTCTGCGAGAACACAAGCCGTCTATGTAAATGGTAACTATTCCACAGAGGGTAAGGTAGAGCTTGATGTTCCTCAGGGTTCGGTTCTGGGCCCATTGTTATTCTGTATCTTTATTAATGATTTACTACTACACATCACATGTGCTAGTGCTGAGTGTGACATGTTTGCTGACGATTCGACGCTACATGCATCCGGTAAAACTGTAGCTGATATAACCAACAGCCTCCAGCAGAGCCTACAAGAAGTCTCTGAATGGTGCAGTAGAAATAGAATGATAGTCAATCCAGCTAAAACAAAAAAACATGCTAGTCACAACACGTCAGAAACATCAGCTGCAACCCGCGCCTCTAAACCTCTCATTTGAAGCTGTCCCCATAGAGCAAGTACAGCAGCACCGTTTACTAGGGGTAATTGTAGATAACCAACTTAGTTGGCAGCCTCACCTCATACACATCGGAAAGACAATTTCAAAGAAATTATTTTTACTGTCTAAACTGAAAGCGGTCATTAATCTGAACACGCGTAAACTATTTTTAATGGATACATCAAGCCCCACTTTGATTATGCATCAACAGTTTGGGATGGCTGCAGCGAGGTCCAGTTCAAGAAAATAAATTCGCTATACAGTAGAGCGGCCAAACTTATTATTCCTAGCTCATCTCTACCCACTGAGGTGAGGCTCGAGGCAGCTGGACTCCTTCCTCTTGACAAACACTTAGTATTTAACAAGTGCGTACTAGTGCACAAAGCTCTTAACGGTAAGGCCCCCGGCTACTTATCAAAACTCTTTACTCTTACTGAGAAGAGATACAGCACCTCTCGGAGCAACCTGAGCATAAAACGGCCCCGCATTGATTTGTTTGATCCAGTTTGTCATACTCAGGTGGTTTCCAGTGGAATTCACTTCCTCTGCATCTACAACAAGTTAATTCCCTTGCTGCGTTTAAAGCAAAACTGTACAAGCACTTATCCAAGGCAACGTAAATTTAATTATCTAGTGTTGTCAAAACATAATATATTTTAATTTCTTTTTATGCAACTATTATTATTATTATTTTTTATCATACCATTTGCGCTCACGTGCCGTTTGTGGGGGTGCTTCCCGTATAGACCTGGTCAGGGGATGCAGTGCCGGTGCACAGTTTATTCAAACGATGTGCTTAGCATGTCATTCGAGTGAAAGTATACTTGTGACGTGCCCCCCGGGTGGGAGTTTCTGGGGAGGGCTCCCGCAAACGGATATTATGACACGTGCTAAAATCTTCGTATGGGTACCTGTGTGTTTTGTTAAATCATTGTTGCTGTTTGTAGTGTTGTTGTAATTCGCATTACTTTCGATGTTGTTTGTGAGTGTAATGTAGCTTTGCCTGTTATTATAAATATGTCAGTAGATGTAGCAAGGACAGATTGGAAGAAAGGCCTGTGCGCCTAATATCTCAATCCTTGATAAATAAAGTTTCAGTCAGTCAGTCAGTCAGTCAGTCAGTCTCTCTCTCTCTCTCTCTCTCTCTCTCTCTCTCTCTCTCTCTCTCTCTCTCTCTCACTCTCTCTCTCTGACCTCACACACACGCTTTCACTTTTGCTCGCTCCTGCGCGCGCTTACACACACTCTTGTCTCTCGTGTTCTGTTTCTCTCCGAGTCTCTCTCTGAGTTTTTTCGTTGACGTCATTTTTACTTTTCCCGCACTTTTGTTCTTCCTTTTCCTTTCTTTTACGTCACCTCCTTCAGTTGCCACATCCCTTCTACGAAAGAAGATAAGTAGCGACTGATTTCTCTGTTTCTTTGTCTATTTTGACAAAGGGTATTTACCCGAAATATTAATAAATTGTGTTGTCCCCGTCTTTTCTAAGCGTGTTTCTTTATCGTTCGGTACTTCTTTATATTAACATGTTTCCGACGATTCAAATGATGTCGCAATGGTTATGCTCTTTAGTACACATGTATACATTCTGAAAGAAAAGCCAAAATATCCATGAACTATGCACTCCTGACTTGTACCAGTCGACTCCTGAACTCAGTCGAAATACTGGGTCGTCACCTCGTTGAACTAGGAGCTAAGACTGGCACAAAACACTTTCGCCTAGTCGCAGCACATAGTGACCTAATTTTAAATACGCTTCACTGTCGAGGTAAAATAAACATGATCGAACTGCCAGAGACACAAATCATCATAACCCAGCGCAGGTGCGCGGCCCCATAAGGATATAATCGCTGACACATTTTACATACGTATTTTGGGACGACTATGGGCTCTGTGGCGTTGAATTAACAAACATTTTAGAAATACGCACAGCAACCACTGGCAGTTTACCCCAAGACTGCCACTGTACGTACATTTTTTTCATTCAACAACCAAAAGCCAAAACCGTCCAAGAAACATGGATGCAAACTGATCTCAGCAAGAGGCTTAGATTCTCATGAGCCCCCGCAGTCGCAGGGGCTCATGAGGATCTATATCTCTTGCAGCTGGATCGCGTTCACTTTTTTTGGTAGTGAAGGGGTTGAGCTGCTAACCCCTCTTCGTGCACGCCGCCGAAGGTACCGTGAACAGCATACCCGTGGCTGCATACATAATGGGTAATTACCTTCCCAAGGCCGCTTATCAAAGGCAAAAGGTGTGTTCATGTGAACGGTGTATGTATTCTCTTATCTTGAAAGCGCGGTTGTCCTTAACACAAGCTAGAAACTGCGATAAATTACGCAACGGACTCATTCAGCAACTGAAGATGCTTGGGCCAACGTCTGCCGCAGATGGCCCCGCGCAGATCTGTGCTTGCGCCATCTGCGACCTACGTCGGCCCGAGGATCGACTGCTTCCGGGGTGGTAAAGAGGGCTGGGGTGGACATAGCAAGTGGGGTGATTGTGGTGTTGGTCTGGATTGTGATAATAGGAAGGAAAACTTGGGTGGAGGAATTATTACGTTGTATACATAAAAACCAATAGTTATTAGATTTTGGGGGGACTTTTTAATATACATACTTCCAATCAAAGAAAATAGTTCGTTGACTCATATAATGTAACCCCATGGCAGGATTTACCAAAATTTAAAGGGGTCACGTAAGGGCTATGTACCAGTTGCAAGAGAGGGATCGACCATGATAAGGCTGTAGTGCGTCGTTGCTAAATGGGTTAGTGCCTTCACTGCAGAGAAAAGGTGAATCCAATCCAGCTGCAACAGACGTAGATCCTCAGGCCCCCGCAGTTGCCATGTTCACTGGACTGCTGGGGCTCTTTGGCGTTGAAGTAACAAATATTTCAGGAGGACAAATTTCCGTCCACTGGCAGCGAAGGGTTTCGGTTCGAGCTCTTAACCTTTTAACGACCACTCACTGGTTGCAGGATGTGGACGTCGTAGTTGAAGGTTAGTGCCTAATAAAATATGGGACTCTCAGAATCATCAATTTAGCTGATTAGACACAAACCCCAAACTATCACCGTCAATCAATGCCTTTAAAGTCTGCACCAGAGAGTTAACCCATTTAACCCCAAGGCCGCATTTCCAAAAATGTTAGAGGTTTCACCTAACGACTATGTCCTAGTGCCATGATAATTTAAGGATAGCGCCAGATTGGCTTGTCGCCTGTTGGCGGCAAGCTAATCTGGCATTACCATTGAATTATCACGGTCGATCCATCTCCTGCTGCCAAAGACTTGGGCCAGCTGTTGGAGTTACTTCATCAGCTACTTCTATCATCTTCACCACCCGGACCACACCCACCCCACACACACACGGATGGTGCAACGGCTGCCCGGCATATGTCAGGCCACAGGTAAGTCAAAGAAGTCAGCTTTGAATAAAAATATACACGCAGTTCAAAACTGATTTTCAATAGACGTCACTTGTTCGCAAATCATAAACTTTTCAAAAGTGCACGTTTCGACGTCAACAGTCGTGAAAAAGCTCGGGAACAACATGCGATATCGCATAACCCTCTTCTGTCATGTCAGAGAAAATATAGTAGCGAATTATTTTTTTGCGTGTTTGTTCATGTTTAAAGAGTTTTAACCCGAAAACATTAATACATTGTGTTGTAATCGTCCTTTTAAGCGCGTTTTTTTCATTTAGGGATTTACTTTGTATTCTATACACGCTTGGTAGTTGCATTTTGGGTCTGTTCACTGTTTTTGCCGGAACACGTTCAATTTCGACTTGCTTCCGATTTCCAGAATTTGTCTGTTGGATCTGAGATGTGACCCTATCGGTGTAACGTGCCAAAATGCCTCAGTCTCATGCAAGATGAACTTAGGGTCACTATAGTGACCCAGAGTTCATCTGGCGTGAGTGTCAATATGGCGTGTCAAAACTATCAACTCTTTACCCATTTAGCCCAGACGCCCGACAGCAGGTGATGGATTGACTATGATACTTCATAGGTAGTGCCAGATTAGCTTGGCGCCTGACGGCGCCAAGCTAATCTGGCACTACCCTTGAATTATCACGGTGAACCCATCACCTGCAACTGGTACACTGTCGTTAAGTAACGCTTCCAAAATTTGGGAAATGCGGCCGTGGGGTTAAATTTGTTAATTGATCAGGTGCAGATTTGCATGAGGTTCATTTTGGCGTCTTACTCGACTCATGCGAAACTCCCACGCTAAACACTCGAGTTGAACTTGGTTAGTTATATTTTGCTTAACCTTGACCACCGCAGTGACGTATGTAACAAAATTGTCCATGGATGACAGTATTTGCGTGCTTGTGTCTGTATGTGCGTTCGAGCATGTGGACGTGTGAGCATGTACAAGGTTGCACTTGTGTTTATTATTCTCATATTTTTTATGTGTGTTTTAATGTCGAAGTCGAAGAAAAATTTCCATCTCATGGACAATAAAATGTATTCTGGCACGACGCATGCACTAAATGGTTGATCTATCCCCTAATCTGTAATGTAGCCTTTATTCGACAATAAGCACATTAAATGAACAAAAATCAGCTTCGGGATGCAATGAGTTAAGGTCCCGTCAGCAGCAAGACTTTCTCAGGACTTTGTTTTGCGCTGCTTGTGAATAATAAAGAAGAACAAGATGAGGATTTAATCCCAAAGTTTACCGTATTGTTTGGAGCTCACGTGCGTTTTTCTTTTAGGAACATTCAGAGTTGTTCATATTTTTAAGCTTATCCTTCTGATCCATTTCCCTCCTCTCTAAGCCAACCTCTGATCAACACACACGCCGGCGCACACAAATAAAGACGGACGCACAGGGCTTCCCGCCATTAGTACACTCTGTTTGCTGGAGTAGCGGCAGAAATTTTAAAGAAAAAGACTATCACGAGCAGCAAAATGACGTCCTGTATAATATATCCTGTATATTATATCCTTTTATGCATTTTGGAAAGCAATAAACTATTTAAACCAACTTTTAAAAACAATGACGTCACTATAAGCTTCACGTCATGGCATCCTGGTCTCACAACGCCGTGTACATTGTGACGAATATGATGTTTCACGTCACTCATCCGAAAGGCACGCTCTTCCAGAGCTGACTGTTTTGTTCCACACAGCCTTTTCCAGGGCTGATTGTTTGATGAGAGTAGATAGTGGCTCCTAAATTTGCAAAAATGAATTAATTATTATAGAAAATGTTGAAGAGATACAACGCTGGATTACGAACTCATTTAGTATCTCCCTTTAATCCCCCCTCCTCCCCCCTCCTCCCTACCCTCCTCCCCGCCCCTCCTCCCCCCCCCCCCCCCCCCCCCCGCCTTAACCGCACGGCAATAGCACACACAAACACAGACGGCAGACACACGGC
The DNA here is from genome assembly GCA_036245525.1 of Semisulcospira habei. Taxonomy (NCBI): domain Eukaryota; kingdom Metazoa; phylum Mollusca; class Gastropoda; family Semisulcospiridae; genus Semisulcospira; species Semisulcospira habei. The sequence goes on from BTPG01000008.1 coordinate 43,224,358, forward strand.
GCTTCCTACCGCGTACCGGTTATACGTTCCGTGGGCTGGCGTAGCCACAGCCACTTTGAAGAGTAAGGTGGAATGGCCCATGCCCACAAAGCCTCTTCTGTATGAGCTTGCATGCATATTCCACCTTTTCACAATACGTTCGCAAATATCATACACAAATAAATGAAGGAGAACATCGCGCCAGCTCATACACATGTAAAACACTGACGCGCTGGTGTTTTGCGTCAGTTAGGAACATTGTGTAAAGGCCCCGCTACACATGCCCGGTTTTGAGGGCGATTCCCGATCAGTTTCGAATCGGTAGGTGATCGGGCCGGACTAAAAAAACGTGTGCACTGCCACACATTTCCCGACTTGTTTAGCCGACCGGTTTGAACCGAAGATCAAAGTCGTACCTGTTCTGCAAAATGGCTGCTAGTTTTGACAGTGATGATGATGCGCTTGCATTATCAGCAGTTTTGCATCATATTCGGGAAGAGGCGTGCGAAACATCAGCAACGGCGGTGGTACTGATCACAACAGGCGTGTTCCGCCATTTGCAAACCGAAACGACATGCTTTGCGAGACGCGCTCTGATTGGTTGAAGCTTACAACCGGGGCCGATTCGGATCGGAAAAATAGAGCAGGTTCTAGACACCCGAATCCCAGCCGATTGGGACCGGATCGGATAATTGACGTCATCCGATCGCAATCGGATCGGAATCGGCTTCAAAATCGGGGCACAACCGGCACGTGTGGCGGGGCCTTAAAGCACTGTCGCGTTTGGTGCTTTTACGTCACCGTCACTGTTTGATTCTTCTTCTTACTTTTGACATTTTTTGCGCATTGAACTTTTATTGTAGGAAACGTTGAAGAGGCACAAAGCTGGCTAAGAAATCATCCAATGTCTTTCTACAAGCTAGCCATAACCAAAATTTAAAGTGCATATAATCAAAATTGCGGACTCTAATCTGGGTCAAGCGACTTTCTATAAACGATCTTTTATGTCTTCAATGAGACATCCAATTACAATATGCTCGGAGGCTGTCTTAGCCACCCACTTAATAAAGTATTTTGCCAAGTTTCAAGTTTGTGCGTACAGTCTGAGCTCGTGTTTACATACACACAACATACATACATACATGCATACATACATAGATACATCATCATGGCTTGGCTTCGCGAACGAAGATTTTATAGGGCTTGCCCACGTCGTCTGCAGGCATTTTCGTGACTGCGGAGGCCAATCCGCGACAGGCAGGTTCGACCGCAGTGGCTGCAGGGGAAGGTCTGGTCAGGGTTCTGAGTTACGACAACTCTGTTTTTTCTCCTGAGCCGCTTGTCCTTGAGGTTAGCTCTGCGAGAGTCCTCAAAGGAGACGGCTGCCTTGTGAATGGTGGAGCGCCAGGTGTCACGGTCCGCAGCAAGCGAAGACCACTGGCGGTGGTCGATTTGGCAGGCCCTAAGTGACTTCTTGAGACCGTCTTTGTATCTCTTCTTTGGTGCCCCTCTGTCTCGGTGTCCAGTGGCGAGCTCGCCGAACAGAGTGATCTTGGGTAGGCGATGATCCTCCATCCTGGAGACATGCCCCGCCCAGCGAAGCTGTGTCCGCAGCAGCAAAGCCTCGATGCTCAAAGTTTCCGCCTGTTCAAGGACCTCGACGTTGGTGACATAGTCACTCCAGTGAATGCTGAGGATGGTACGCAGGCAGCGCTGGTGAAAGCGTTCGAGGAGTCGTAGTTGGCTGCGGTAGAGGGCCCAGGACTCGGAACCGTACAGCAGGGTGGTGAGGACGACAGCTCTGTACACGCTGATCTTGGTGCCTTTTTTCAGCTGTTGATTGTGCCACACCCGCTTGAATAGTCGCCCGAAAGCACTGTTCGCTTTTGCCAGCCTGCTGTCCAGCTCCTTGTCCAGCTTGGCGTCTGACGTGATGATGCAGCCGAGGTAGGTAAACTGGTGTACAGACTTCAGTTCGGACTCGCCGATGGTGATGTGGGGAGGGCGATGCTCTTCCTTGGGTGCTGGCTGATGAAGGACCTCTGTCTTTTTCAGACTGACCTAAGTCCAAAGAGCTGGGCGGCATCTGCGAAGCAGGACGTAATGCGCTGCAAGGCTCTCTCTGTGTGTGCAACGAGGGCAGCGTCATCAGCAAAGAGCAGCTCACGAATCAGTTGGTCTAGGGTTTTCGTGTGGGCCTGCAGTCGTCTGAGGTTGAACAGGCTGCCATCGAGACGATACCTGATGTACACTGCGTCGTCATCGTCCACTGTGGCCTGCTTCAACATCATGCTGAAGAAGATGGTGAAGAGGGTCGGTGCCAGCACGCAGCCTTGCTTCACGCCGTTGCGAATGGGGAATGGTTCTGAGAGGTCACTGTTTAGTCTGACCTGGCCTTGCTGGTCCTCGTGGAGCTGGACGATCATGTTGAGGAACTTTGGGGGACAGCCTAGTCGCTCCAGGATCTGCCACATATCTTGCCTGCTCACAGTGTCAAACGCTTTTGTTAGGTCGACAAACGTTACGTACAGCCCTTTGTTCTGCTCGCGGCACTTCTCCTGAAGCTGTCTCAGCACAAAGACCATGTCGGTGGTACTCCTGTTGGCTCTGAAGCCACACTGGCCCTCTGGGAGGTGGTCTTCAGCGATGGCAGGTACCAGCCGATTCAGGAGCAACCTTGCGAGAATTTTCCCGGCAATGGACTTTAGGATGAGGCTGGTCAGAGCGCGTTCCGTAGAATGCAAAGGACATAACAGGCTCATGGTCTGGCAAAGAAATAACAAGATAAAAATGACGTGGAATTACATACATACATACATACATACATACATACATACATACATACATACATACATACATACATACATACATACATACATACATACATACATACATGCATGCATTCATACGCACATACGACACTTCGCGCCAAAACCGACGTTCAACAGCAAAGTTAGAGAGGATGGACGTGACGTCATTTTTATCTTGTTATTTCTTTGCCAGACCATGAGCCTGTTATGTCCTTTGCATTCTACGGAACGCGCTCTGACCAGCCCCATCCTAAAGTCTACCGTATTTTCAATACGTTAGACAAAACTAGCTATTTTGTTTTGATTATTATTTTGTTAGTGGGGGGGGGGGGGAGGGAGGGAAGGGCGGGGGGGGGGGGGGGGGGGTCTTTACCTGCTGGAAATGTTGACAAGAGATCAAGATATCAAAAACTGTTATCAGAAAGAAGCAGTTTGCTTAGTATTTGACTTGTGATAAAGTTCAGTTCCCTTTGGACTGGAAAGCTTTGCTGTTCAGACAATGAAATGACCTGTCGCACTTGGCAAACGTTAGACAAAAAAGAAAGAAGAAAAAGAGAGAGAGAGAGAGAGAGAGAGAGAGAGAGAGAGAGAGAGAGAGAGAGAGAGAGAGAGAGAGAGAGAGAGAGAGAGAGAGAGAGAGAGAGAGAGAGAGAGAGAGACAATGAACAATGAACCTTTATTTTCCAACGGTAGAAGTTATTGGTAACACAGGACCAGTTTTCAAACTTGCCGTTGCTACATCTACTACATAAATGACATAGACATGTAAACATACACGTACCACACACTTACGCATGTATGCACTCGCTCACGCACGCACGTCCGCACATACGCACGCACACGCACGCTCACACGCACACACAAACACAAACTTGCACACGCACGCACTTAGAAACACACGCACACATATACACACACGCCCTCGGACACGCACTCCATACATACGTACGCGCATAACGCGTACGCACAAAAATATAAAATGAGTAAAAATGCAAAGTAAAGCAAGCGAGAGAGCGAGAGAGAGAGAGAGAGAGAGAGAGAGAGAGAGAGAGAGAGAGAGAGAGAGAGAGAGAGAGAGAGAGAGAGAGAGAGAGAGAGAGAGAGAGAGAGAGAGAGAGAAGAATCACAATTCTGAATGTATGTCGCCAACCGGTCTAATAAACTTAAGACGTACTAGGGACGCGGCACCTCCAGGGCTTCATGCTAATTTGTCGACCTCTAGTTTTCAACAACAATAAAGTAGAAAATCTTTACAGGTATGACATATGGATAGGGGAAACGATTCATCAAGCGCAAACATATAACTTATGATCTCTTAGGTGAAGCAGACTCTTTAGTAACACACATCCAACATCAAGGACTACAGACAGGGCAGACAGTACGGAAATTTTAAGAAAAGAACAAGGATAATGGACAAAGGGTAGAGAGAAATATACGCCCCAGAAAAAGAAGGAAATCCCGCCTCATGAAGCTGACCAGGGTGACCAAAGGAACTAAAACGTACTTAACCCCACCCAAGTCCCCCAGGGCAGAACCGGGTGATACCCCTGAATTGTGCCGGTCGGTCCGTCTCTCGTTGTAGTTTTGCTGTAGCTGAGTGAGTTTCGAGGTATAAGAGAGGTTACGTGAGACGACTCTCAACAACGAACGAGAACGAAGTCACGGCAGATAACAAAGTTTCTGTCGTAAGCATAGACAACGCTCCAAACATCTCCAAGAGGCATAGATCCTCATGAACCCAGAGGGTTCATGAGGATCTATGTCTCTTGGAGATGTTTGGAGTGTTGTCTATGCTTATGCTACAAGCTGGTTATCCGCCGTGACTTCGCTCTCGTTCCTTGTCGAGAGTCGTTCTTCGCAAACGAAACCTCACTATTGGCCTACACGGACTGTGTTTCAGCGGAGGAGTATTTGGATCACCTTAGGCTGAGAAACGTGGACAAGGATCAATACGTCTCTCAACTTCTGTCCCAGGCCGCTGGGGAGATCATTTTAAGGTATGTAAAGTCCTTTCTTAGCCAGAAAATCTTCCACGCGGCAAAACGTAGTTTTTCGTGGAGGCTTCGGTTGCTTCGCAAAGTTAGGTTCACAACATATTCACTCAATGTTTCTGGGAACTATTTGCTAGCTTCGATGAAGCTTTCGTCTGATTGCCGTCTGATTTGTGAATGATGATAAATACATCTGTACCTTGTGTTGACTAAAGGATCAACTTAGAATGCACATGCATAATTCGACCGGGTCTATAAGCGGTGTCGTCAGGAACGTGTTTGTAAACTACAAAGCTGGTTCAGCAGAGAACTGAAATGAAATGAAATACTACCGTTTCTTAAAGTGAGCCCTCGCGCACGCGGTACTCATTCACTGTAATGTTCAGTGCCTTACCCTTCCAAAGTCGGACATTTGTTTTTATTGTTCACGCTTTGCTTAACACTTGCATGAGTACTCCTCAGATATGCCCACTCGAGGAGTACACCACAAGTACACTTCTATTCAAGTGAGATGCGTAGCATCTCATATGATTAGAAATGTACTTGTGGTGTACTCCTCAGTATTATCTCATTTGAACAGAATGCACTTGTGGTGTACTCCTCGAGTGTGTCTGTTTGGGCAGTATGCGGGACGGGTTAGTAGTCAGTCTGTGTGGTGTGGATTTCGTTTGTTCTAGACTGCAGAAAACTATCCAGTCGGAAGACACCGACAGCATGCAGAGTGGGCTACCGGAAGTCATGGACGCAGCCTGCCGTCTGATGAAGGCCCATCGCAGTGTACACAGCCTCGCTGACATAATGGAGGTCGTACTCAAACGTTCAAGCTAATCAGGCCGGCACTGCTGCCAGGACCATCATAGTCGATACAGAAACACGATCCAAACTAACCAGACACCATGCTCGAGGCCATTATGGTCCTATAAAAAGCATGCTCCGAGCTAACCAGACACCATGTTTGATTAACCCCTTCACTGCCGAGAAACAGTTAACACGATCCTACTACAGGAGACATAGATCCTCATGAGCTCCCCCGCGACTCAAGAGAACCTATATCTGTTGCTAAGACCAATTTATATCCATGTTTCTTGCACGGCTTTTCGTTTGGTCGCTGAATGAACAAAGATTTCAGAAACAAAATGTACGTGCAGTGGCAGGGGAGGGGTTAATAGGCCCGCCCATCGCAGCGTACACCGCAGCATTGGAGACATGATGGAGGTCCAGAGTCTTCAGACTTTTGCCAAGCTAAGCATGTACTGCTCCTGGAACATCACGGTCGTTGAATCTACCTCGATTTATGAACACTGCGATAATATATTCACCTTTTTAATCGTACTCATTTGCGACTACTTTAAAACAGAATTTGTATTGTCTGTAGTGTCGTAACCTAGGGCTTCGCAGCATGACCTAGCACAGGGGGAGAAAACCAAGTTATGACAGTCATGTAAAGAGTTGTGCCCCTGACTCGGAGCGTGTCCGCTACAGAATATTAGAATTCTATTTACCTGCGATGCTCAGAGTCAGGGGCACAACTCTTCACATGACTGCTATAACTTCCGTGTTTTCCCCCTGTTGACTTATCAGTGGTTTCGTCGCCAAAGCGTTGCGGAAGCTACTATTGTCGGCACAGAGCATGGGAGACAAAATTCCACCGCATAGGCTGAAATATTCGCCTATAATGCATTGACTTAAGTCTTGTGGCGGAGTTTGTTTATTTACACACACACACACACACACACACACACACACACACACACACACACACACACACACACACACACACACACACACACACACACACACACATACACACATGTGCACACAAGGTTCAAGTTATTACATGCTGTGTATCCTGCACCTGCTTATTGTTACTTGCATATTTTGTTTTGAAGTGAAGACTCAGTCGACTGACCTATTTTGTGGGCACTAATCAGTGCATACAAGCATGATCACCAGGTCTCCTTTTCAGTACCATATTTTAATCCCGTAACTGCCCCTAAACTCTGGGATCCATCGTACAAGTGCAAGAGGCAAAGATCCTCATAAGCCCCCGCACTTGCGTGGGCTCATGCGGGTCTATGACTCTTGCTAGAGCTAGGATAGTTATCACATTTTCAATCCGCAAAGGTTTTAGTAACTTGATCCTTGTGCGTTCTTTGTCTAGTTTTAGCAGTCAAGCACACAGCCAGTGGCGTATTTTCTTCAGAGATACGAACCGTACGGGTTTGCAGTACAATACATCTACATGTACCTATAGGTCATGCAGGGGCGGATCTGGGGGAGTGGAGGGTGGCGGGGGTTGGCGAGGTGTGTGTGTGTGTGGGGGGGTACTAATGTATATTATTAATATTTCAGTATGGATGGTTTATGTTTATGGATTGTTTATGCATGCTTGTGGATGTTTTATAGTTTTCACGGAGTTAACCACTTCACTACCGGTGCAAACAGCACACTGTATCCTATTGCACGAGGCATAGATTCTCATAAGCTGCCGCAGCCGTCTGTTCTACCGTGTATCCCACCCTGAACCGGTAACTTAATTTGGGAAATTCGTCTAAAAAGTTTATTCCCTTTACTGCCAAGGCACAAAACCAACATTTAATGGCAAGAGACATAGATCCTCCTGTTGACAGATCAGATGATGCAAAACAATGCGGCGCGTCTCATCTTGAAGAAACGAAAGAGAGACCACGTTACGCCTCTACTGAAGCAGCTGCACTGCCTGCACGTAAACTGAATTCCGCTGCCAGTACAAAATTGCAATTTTTGCCTATCGGCATTTTTTACGGATCTCTCCCGCCGTACCTTTCTGCCAAGTTGTCTGTTTATCAGCCATCACGCACCCTCCGTTCCTCCAGTGAAAAACTTTAAAAGAATCCCGAAGCTTAACACGAAAACGGTCGGGGAGCGTTCTTTCACCTTTTTAGCCCCAAGTGTGTGGAACTCGCTGATGATGATGATGATGATGTCCACTTGTAATGCGCATCCACTCCATGCTAGCTGCATGCTCAGGGCGCAAAAATAAATAAATAAATAAATAAATAAATAAATAAACAAATAAACAAATAAACAAATAAAAACAACACACGCAACTTCTGGGGCACAGTAGTCCTAGAATTAAAAGTCAAGAAACAGGTGGGTTTTGAGGTGCCTCCTGAAGGTGCCAATGCAGTCAATGTCCCTCAAGGATTGTGGTAGTCCATTCCACAGCCTAGGTTCGCCGTGTGAAAATGCCCGGAAACCAAGTCGCTTCTTTGTGTGGCTTTCAACACTTGGGGTGCAGAGTTTGGACCGGACAGCAGAACGGAGCTGCCTCGGAGGATTATGGCGTGGGACTATTTCTCGGAGGTACTCTGGTGAGGCTGGGTCATTTATAGACTTGTGGTCATTCGCTGCCAATTGAAATGCGGAATCTGCTCATATTGTCACAGTTCAAAACTCACTTAAAGACTTTTCTTTTTTGTCGGGCATTTAACCCGACTAATTTGATATTATGACTGAATGCTGTCGTGCAAAATTGTAGAACTAGAAGTTATTAGTGTTTAAAGTTGTTAAAGCCTCCGGCGGACATTTTGAGAAAACAGCCTGAGAAGTTTCTGTGTGCATGTCTTGCACATCTACCTTAGC